>SSNS01000227.1:571573-797571 GCA_006937985.1 Aphyosemion australe
TAATTGGTTGGGGACTGATTAATAAATCTGAATGAAAGATGGTTGCTACTCCTCCTCCTCGTCCTGTACTACGAGCAATATGATGATTTAAATAATTAGAAGGAGTCGACTCATTTAAACTAACATAGTCCTCTTGCTGCAGCCAGGATTCTGTGAGACAAAACAGAGAAATCTGATTATCACAAATCAAATCATTAACTAATAAAGTCTTTGAAGAGATAGATCTAATGTTCAATAAACCACATTTAATTGTTCTAGTTTTCTGTTCAGTAGAGTTTGTTTTTATTTTTATGAGATTATCATGATTTGCTCTATTAAGCCTGATCTTTAATCTGTTTGATTCTGGCCGTGGGCAGGACACTGTCTGGATGGGGGAGTGGGTGGGTAACAGTACAGAAGCTGCAGAGGGGAGGGTTAAACTACCACTCTGCTTCCTGGTCTGGACCCTGGGTTGTCAGGGAGGACTAATAAAATTGGCCATATTCCTAGAAAGAAGAGCTGCACCATCCAAAGTGGGATGGATGCCGTCTCTTCGGATCAGACCAGGTTTTCCCCAAAAAGTTTTCCAATTATCAATGTAGCCCACGTTGTTTTCGGGACACCACCTAGACAACCAGCGGTTGAAGGACAGCATGCGGCTAAACATGTCGTCACTGGTCCGGTCAGGCAGGGGGCCAGAGAAAATTACGGAGTCCGACATTGTTTTGGCAAACTTACACACCGAAGCAACATTAATTTTAGTGACCTCCGATTGGCGTAACCGGGTGTCATTACCGCCAGCGTGAATAACAATCTTACTGTATTTACGCTTATCCTTAGCCAGCAGTTTCAGGTAGGATTTAATGTCGCCCGCTCTGGCCCCTGGCAAACATTTGACTATGGTTGCTGGAGTCTCTAATGCCACGTTTCTGACTATGGAGCTACCTATAACCAGAGTCGGCTTCTCAGTGGGTGCGTCACCGAGTGGGGAAAATCTGTTTGAAACGTGGACGGGTTGGTGGTGTCCCACGGGCTGGGTTCTATGCTTCTTACGTACAGTCACCCAGCCGGCCTGAGGTCCCGGCTGCTCGGGTTCTACTGGAGGACCGCTACGGGGTGGTTCTGATCTAGTTAGCCCCGCGCTAGCTAAGTAGCTACGGCTATCTACAGGTTTTTCAACAGCGCGGAGCCGGGCCTCCAATTCCGACACCCTCGCCTCCAAAGCTACAAAAATGCTACATTTATTACACGTACCATTATCACTAAAGGAGGCAGAGGAGTAACTAAACATCTGACACACAGAGCAAGAGATAGGAGACGGAGAGGGAGAGACAGAAGTAGCCATAGCCGCGCCGAGGCTAAGCTAACTAGGCAAACAACCTTTCACACCAAATAAAACTGCGTGCGAACTCAAAGGGTTCCCTAAACGCTAGGTGCAACAGGAAATGTGTGTTTTCGCGTGCTTATGTACTACAAGAACTCAAAAATGTCTCAGTACAGAGAAATCAAACCAATTTTAGCAAGCCACAAACACCGAACAGCTACACTGAGTGCAAACACTGAAACAGGAAGTGACGTAATGCCTTACCGCAGGTTCAGCCAATGAATGCCAAAATGCTTTAATATGCTGCTGTGTGGTGAACTAATTTAGAAGATTTCCTAAAAAGGTTTTTGCAAAATGATCACAGGAGTTAGAAACACATCCCAAACTCTCCTCAATAGCTTCTCGAGTGTCACAGGTGCAAAGGAGATATGTCACCTCATCGTGACAAGAAAACTGTTGCAGTTGCAATTACTTCAAATGCCACGAATGATCCATCCATGTATGGATCTTCTCACTAAACTGTCATGCACACCAATTCAGTCTGAAAAATGATTGTTTTCTCACAATGTCTCCATCTTTTAGGCAAAATGTGTTTATTTTCAAATGCAAAACCCATCCATGGATCGAAATCTTCTAAAAATGATCTGACAATTACAGATCTGACTCCAGATATTGTATAACACAGTTCAAGAATTCATCCTGAGAAAGGATTCTGTCTGGGAGAGCTCAAAGTCACAATAAGGGTGGACGGAGGAAGGGGAAAATGAGGAAGAGGAGAGGAAGTCAAGCAGAGAGGAGACAGATCTCAGCTCCCAGAGCTCTGAGTGCACGCTGCCAGTCTACCTCAGATCCTGGATGGGATGATACAGTAGCTTTTCTGTAACAGACAGAAGCAGTTCAGCAGGTTCCTCCACAATGGGATGTGGAAAAATAAATATGCTGCACTCCCAGGGATTGACTTCTGGCTTTAGTAGCGTTTTAACTGCATAAGCATTCCTTACTTTGCAACGGTCAATTTAAGGGACAACATCTTGAGGATTTATCCAGCCATGAGAAATTCTGGCCAAAGTCTCAGCAGCGCTCTGGTAAACAGCTTCTCTTCCTTATTGACTTGAGGAGCAGGAACTTGGGGTCACTTTTATGCATCGGTTCCTCGTTTGTTCCTCATTATTTTATCACCCTTCCTGTCTTTGACTCATCATCTCCTCCAGCCTCTGCCTCCCCTCATATAGGTGTGATCCGTTGCTTGATGCGGCTGCAGCAGGAGGACTACCTGGTGTGTCGCTGTGTCGAAAGGGGTCTGCTGTTGAAAAGGAGCTCTATGCTGCATCTGCAGGATCGCCTTACACGACCACTTCCTGCTTCCGACCCGCTCCTCACAGGCAGTCCTGTATGCCAGTGCCGAAAAAAGCTCACACAGAGGGGTTCAGTGCACCCAGGGGCCGAGCACAGGACCCTATTCATCCTCTTCCCAAAGCTCCTCCCTGTTTCAACCTCAGGACAGTCAGCTTTATTTTAAAATTCACAAATATTCCTCTCTCTCTCACCTTCTGTGGTGCTGAGATAAACTAACGGCTCATTCCTTCTTTTTAGAGGACCTTAAGAGACACGATGTGTCAGAGCTGCCTGCAGACTTGAGAAATGAAACCTGCTACTGTCAAGTCCAGGTCCAAGCGTTGTCTATCAGATATAAAAGAGAAGTTACAGGAAGGAGAATCGGTCGATAAAAAGCTGAAACTTTAAGCAGAGAACAAACGGCATTCACGGGTTAATCCAAGTCCTCGGTATAGATGAGCAGGAAACGTATACCACCAGAAAACTCCCATATAAGGGGGGCAGGAGCAGGTGGATAATGGAGTCATGCTGCTATTCCTGGAATGCTCACTCTGCCCCATCTAGACCTGGTGACGGGGGGGAGCTGAGGAATACTGAACTCCACCTGAGTCGGACTGTTTATACAAGAAACCCACGCGAGCCAGGGGTATTTAAGATTCTTGGGGAAATGGTGAAGTGGGCAAGTAGCTCCTAAGACAAACAAAACCAAGCATTAATGATGAGTCTGACACTGTACTGGGCTCTGCATAATCCAGCAGGAGAGCCGCAGCCAGCCTGTTTTCACTACTGTCCTTCTACCATCGGACAGCACCTTGTTTTTCTACTTTAAGCGCATTAAAACAGCACCTGATATGTCCATTCCTACCAGGGGGACAGAAAAACATTTAGCTAGCAGACTCCCCGGGCTTCCCCCTCGTATGTCAGCCTCAGATGAAGGTGAGAAGAATGAAGCTCTGTACAGTCCCTGCAAGAAGCCATTCATCCAGCCACAGCTCGACCACAGAGCGAGAAGAACCTAGCTATCGTGGATGAAACAGAACCGGTACTGATCCGGTCCCTGCTGTCCCCAATGCTAAACAGCATCAGTGTTGATCCAGTCAGCTCCGGACAGCATCAGGGATTCAGCAGGATTATTATTGCTGGGATTTATAAATGTGGACAACATTGCCACTGATTCAACCTGAAGGACCTTCATGGATAAGACGGCCCATCAAGGTACTCAACTCTCTCTGCAGCCTCTGCTGATACCGACTGAGGCACAGCAGAATGCAACCAAACCCCTGTTTACAGGGCTAATCTCTGGTTGATCAACAAACTCAGTCAACCCAGCCTACTGTGCATTCTTTTAAACCCTCCCCACTGGCTTTGCCATGCCGAACAGGGGCTCTTATTATTGGCTGGTGGCTAACTGGACGCTGTGGAACAAACCAGAGTCCCTGGCAGAGCTCGTGTTGTTCCCCTCAGACCTGCTCAGGCTCACTGGAGACCAGCGCTGGAGGCTGGGACAGAGAAAGTAGCTTCTGTGCATCAACCATCCCCAACCTCTCTGGCTTCACATGCCTGTGTGAGAGGCAGGCAGCCGGGCCAAGCCAAAGAGTGACCAAAGTGAATACTGTGTACTTAAGGAGATATTTCTCAACTCTAATGGAAAATATACACAACCAGAAGTATTTGATAGTATACATACGTAGACCTGACAACTATAGCACGCCTATTTCCTTCTTGGATAAGTCGAGCTTATAGACATAAGGTAGGATGGACATGTTTGGTTTGCTCCAGGATCATAAAATGAGGCTAAATCTAAGTCAAAGGATTAAAACCATACCAGCTTTATTTGTAAAAGCGCTTTAAAATGCAACACCAAGGATGCATAAAGTGGTGCACATACACATTAACACCATCTAAGAACACTAAAACACACATTTAAAACACTGTCCAACCATACAGTTAGATGTAGACACAAAACCACTATACAACAGAAGACACAGCTCAGCAAACGCTGGGTTCACATTCGTGTTTAAAGGCTAAGAGATAAAAGTGGGTTTTCAGGCGAGATTTAAAGAGGGGAAGGGACGTGGCCTGCCTAACCAGCAAGGGCAGAGCACTCCACAACCTGGTGATGCAAAGGCCCTTTCCCCTCTTGTAATGCTACGCACTTTCAGGACCTTGAGTAACGATTGATCCGCTGATCTCAGACGACTCTGAATGTATGACTGAATGATGTCCGACAGATAGGATGGGGCCATGGAGTTTAAAGCTTTAAACAAAAATAAAAGGATCTTAAACTTGATCCTGGACGAGAACGGCAGCCAGTGCTGAGATGCCAGAACTGGTGTAATAAGCGCCGATCTACGCGTCATTACAATTCTGAGTCATCCGTTGTCTACAAGACTATCCAACAGAGGCTGAACTGAGGATGTCTGACTTAGAAATTGGGATATAGATCTGACAATCAACTACATAAAGATAGAAGGAAATGTTATGTTGATGGATGACGTTTCCCAGTGGCATCATATATAATGAGAACAGTAACAGCCCGAGAATGGAGCCCTGTGGAACACCCCGCGGTAGGGGGCACAAGCTGAACTGACATTGCCAATCTTAACCTGAATGGCCCTATTGGATAGGTAGCTTTAAAAGTGTAAAATCTTAAAGTAAGAAAGGTAAATCAGACAATCTGTTTGCATAAAATGGAATCCATAATCTGTACAATCCACTCAACCTGCCACAGAGGTTACCTTTCCTCTCACAAAATAATGGCTGGATCAGACTCTGTGCTCCTAATGACCTAGCAGACAATGGAGAGGGCACAGAGAGGATCTGGAGAGATACTACACCAGTGTAGGTTTTGGAAACTGCTATAATGCTGTTCTCCATCTGATGAATCACACTTTCCTCCTCCTCCCTATTTTTACAGCTGTACTCAGTTAGATCTGCTCAAATGCTTTAATTCTAAGTGACCTGAGGGAAAAAAAAATCCCGAAACTTAAGTTCTCACAGTAACTCAACTTATCAATGCCCCCCTCTTGACCTTAAACACACACAAAATTTCAGGGTCATCTGTGTTTAATCGTGAGTCACTTCAGAGAAATCTAATCAGAGAATAAATAATGACTTAAAACCCCGATCAAGCTCCTTTAACTTTATTGTCTGAGTCACCATGTTGAATGTAGAATGAGTCACTCAAACCAGGAATTAGGATGAATATGAAAAAAGAGGTATCATTTCTGTTTTAAATCCAAACTACCGTTTATCCTTTATGTTATGTATACTGTCATAACTACACGTCACATTTCTGACATCTTGTAAACCCACCATCGATAACTCAAAACTAAATGACTACCGTGAGTGTTACAGCACAGTAGGGTTTGGGGGGTTGCTTCCAGAGCCATCAGACGGAAACATTTCCATTTGCACAAACTGAAACAGGGATAGCACACTGTAATTTATGTGTCAAAGCCCATACGTATGAAAAGTGCTGGTGTTGCACCCCGTGTGGCTCTGATGAATAAACCATTCGGCCCCAGCTGTCGAGATCGGAAGCCCTGTCACAGTCCATTAAAAGGCTGAGGCACAGCGACAGGCTAAGAGACGTAAACCTGCGCTGTCGACCTCGCTGCTCGCTGTTGTCTTGCTGTTCTCGTAGAGCTCCACAAGAAAATCTGCCAGTTTGGATTTCATGCTGCGCGTTGCTCTTTTGCCCTCTTTTCAGCTCATCGTGCCAGTATCGCGTGCCCAACCATTTGTGTTGGCACTCTCTGCATCTCTGAGGCCAGGGAAGCCATTAATCAGAGGTGAGTGGGTCTGCAGGGGCCATGTGAGGACCGCTGGTCAGTAAAGAGCACGCTTATCTGGGAAAAACTAGGATCCAAGAATTAGGAAGCACTAAAATGCAGAACAAAACTGTTCCTCTCACTATAACACCATCCTTTTTGATTTCTAATCAAAGAAACATTTAGAGTTCATGTACTGAAAAACTATGTGGAGGAGGATTTTTTTTTGCAACACTCCTCGAGCTGATAAAACAAACATAAGCCGAAGTGTTTGGTGTATTTTCTCTGCTTATTCAAGGCACAATCATAGAGGGCAATTAAAATGAAATAGATGATTGTGTTTTAAGAGGACTGGAAATTGTGAAAGATTTAAACACCCACAGAAAGAGCCAAAAGGAAAATGTTCTGATGTTGGAAAGAATTGGTAAAAATAATAAATAACAACCTGCCGAGAAAAGCGTCCAAGGACATGATCTTATCTCATAAATACCTTCCTTTCTATGGTGAGGTAGTCAACCACCATTCCTTTCAAACCAGCAACGAGAACCATTACAGAGTCAAACACGTCACCAGGTCTCATACTCTTGGCAGCGATGGGGGAGGAATTTATGAATGGCTTTTTGGTTTGTCTGGTCAGGGGCTCGCTGTTACATTTCTCTGAGTCTGCTGCTGCTCCGGGCAGACTTGAATAACCTCAGTGATGCAATTTCTCCACAGATGCTGAGTTGATGTTCCATTGTTAAAGAAAAAAAAGTGTTGGGTGAGGAAGGGGGGGCAAATGTGGGAAAAATGACATCACCGTGGTAAAAAGAAGGAAAGAAAGAGGCACGTCTGATAAGGCTGCAGCATTCTCTTATGCATTTGCTGCTTTCAAGGCGTCCGTGTGTTGACTCGGTAATTGCACCGTGGTAATTGTGCACTTGGCGGTCAGCACTTCATACCATCTGAGTGGATCTAATAGGAATGACGAGATGTCTTTACTAGCCCCTGTCCAAGCAGGAATTTGGAAATCGACCAATCAGAGAGTTTGTTCTTTACTGCAGGTCAGAGGGAAGGAGATATGATTTTATCAGAGAATCCAGCATTTTATTGAAGTTATCCACTAAAAACCAGTCAGGAGTCCCATCAAAACACACCCAGTGGCCCTTTAGCTGAATATGCTGGCCAGGTGAGAACTTTTATGTTCGGAAGTGGTGGAATGATTTAGGAAAAGTAAAGTCAGTCTTGCTACTTGGCTGTAATCTAAGAAACAGCTTCAGGGAAATATTTGGGGTTAAAAGAAATCCAAGCCCATCCATCACTTCAATGGCAAAGGTCACAAGGTCATAAAAATTTGACCTATTTAGGGTTATAATAAATAATCCCACATTTATTTTATATCACAATTCCCTGTTTGAGAAGTGGAAACTTACAAATGATGTTCATTTGTTGGATGTTGGAGGACATTTTTTGGGTGGAGTCGGATTGCACGCTATCTCTGACAAAGCCTTCTGCTCATTGTTAGGCTTAAGGGG
This sequence comes from Aphyosemion australe, assembly GCA_006937985.1. Lineage (NCBI taxonomy): Eukaryota > Metazoa > Chordata > Actinopteri > Cyprinodontiformes > Nothobranchiidae > Aphyosemion > Aphyosemion australe. Next base: position 579,499 of record SSNS01000227.1, read on the forward strand.
GAAATACTTGAGTAAGAAAATATAGCTGGGGTCAAAGAAAACAGATAAATTAGGTTTGCATGCTGAATGACATTATTCTTCTCCTCCACTTTCCTGGTTTCAGCAGCGACGTGCTCCTGGATGGTGACGCCATCAGCAGACATCTGGTTGTGGTTTCAGGCTGTTTCAGATATCAACAGGTCTCTGTTGCAATAAGACTAATTGTAATCTGACTAATTGTGAACAAAAAAACAGATAGAAGTGCATCCTGTGTTTTGAAATCTTGAGTGAGGACTGGTTGCAAAACACCCAAACAAATGTTTGCAGGGAGGGGAGACGCCTCCCGCCATGAGGGGAGACGAATGTTAGTGAAAAAGGTCAAGGATTGTTTTAGTTTCCGAGGGAAAAAGCTGAAAAATCCCAGGGACAGTAGTCGTGTAGTTCTTACTCACTGCTAGCTGGTTTTAAGTCTTTGGTGCAAATCACCAAATACTCGTAAAAACAAACACTGTCTGGTTCCATCCACTTTCCTGGTAGTCAGGGGAAAAAAGGAACAACATAACAGTAGCAGATGAGGATGACACACCAGAGTCTGGTAGACCCGAGAGTTCCCTGTGACTAAGGCACCAGGAGAGGGAAGCTGTGAGGCATCTGAAGAATGGATGACTGTTTGGTGTGTGTGTGTGTGTGTGTGTGTGTGTGTGTGTGTGTGTGTGTGTGTGTGTGTGTGTGTGTGTGTGTGTGTGTGTGTGTGCGTGTGTGGTGAGTTTGGACCATGCCAATGGGCCCTGTAAACGTTCCTCTGTTATTCCACATTAGCCAGCACTAGGTGCTTTTATTGCTGCGCCAACACTCACAAAACCCTGCGGGTCAAATCCTGTGGATGTGTAACGGCGCTGCATCACGCCCCGCTGGCTGATTGGTGTGGTGAGGGAATATCCAGCATCACTGGAGTCTCACCTAATACCATCCAGGGCTTAATGAACTCATTGTCAGTTCCTTAAACATCCATCTGTTCCCAGCACTCTCCCTTCCTAGCTCTTGCAGCTACTCAGCTCGTTCCCTCTCACGTGTGCACATTTTCCATTTCAATCCCTCCCTCTCGCCTTGACTCTTCTTTTTGTTTGGTCCTCTGGAGCTCTTTGACGCTCCCTCTTCAGAGACAGTCTTTAACAAGCCTGCCCCAGTGGGCAGCAGAAAGAACGGGGAGGTTATTTTTAGATCGCACACAGATTAAAAGTGGAACTTTTTCCCCCCTCTTCATCCTTGTAAAACGTTCTCTTCCTCTCCCTCAATCTGTAATGAAGTTTAGCAGCTCTGTGGGGGATCTCTCGTTACCTCCTCCACACAAACTCGCCTCTCTTCCCAGACTCATCCATCCCCCCGCCAGCATCGCACTCATCCTCTCCAAACACTGACATCATTTGACAGACTGAACTCTTTCCTCTGCCTGTGGGGGCTGCTCTGTTCCGTCTGTACACCGTGAAATGGGCGAGTTTAGGCTCTTGACACAAATCAAGCAACGGGAGGAAAAAAAAAAGCTGTCAGAAAACACACATCTGTTGCAGGAAAACAAGCCGGATACATCATTGCATTCTTAGAGTGGTTCTCCTCGCATGACCTCTTCCTCGACAACGCAGCTGCAGTAGACCTGATGGGGACTTTTACACACTCTTACGTGTGTGCAGGTACACTACCAGGGGGGGGGGGGGGGGGGGGGGGGGGGGGGTGTAAATGTATATTACGCACACAGAAATGAGGTCATAGCTTTATCCAAGAGTCCACAAGGCGACGGCTGAGCTCACTTCAGAGTTTTCCTGTTTTCAACCTAAAACTCAAAGCGTACTTTTTTCTCCCGTCTCTGCAAATACACACACGCGCACACACGCACACGCACGCACGCACGCACACACACACACACAATTCCCCCAATATGTGGATCACATCGTTTCTGGCTTCAACTGGTGTAGTAGAGGGGGGGGGGGCACGGTCCTCTGCGTTTTACTAGTCCTACTCTCACTGACCCCGACCAGAGTCTAGAGTTGTCTAGAGATCCTGTTACGTTTTTAGAAATTTGGCCTACGTTTAAACAATATTCTGTTTTCTAGACCTTTAATTTGAAGGAGGAATGTCTGAAAATACTGCATGGTAGTGAGCCCTGCAGAGACCAAGCAGGAAATCTTTCATTAAAACTCCTGATCCATCATTATTGAAGCTGTGTGTTAGGGTTTAAACAACAAGGGACACAGAACAGGTCAGTTGAAAGGTTCATATAGCCTTGTGACACAACCTGACCAATGACAGCGGCTTGGGGCTCAGTTGAAAACAAACAAAGTGGTAAAATCATCTCTCACGCTCGGGGATTTAAAGTTTCTGACAGGCAGCTGCGTTTGAAGTGCTCTCCTTGCCTACAACGAGTGCGCTTGATCAAAGCGGTCTTTTTTCTCATGAACTTTCAAGATATTCTCACAATAAAGCCTCTACAAAGAGCAAAGGCAGTCAGATCGCTGTTGTAAAAGAAAGGACGAAAGAAAAATGAGGATGGAAAGTGATAAAGACAAACCAAAAGAGAAAATGAAGTCTAATCACAGAATGCTGTGGTGAGTTCCGCTGCATCAAACCACTTCAAATTGCTCCTCTTCAAGCCCATTTTATTGAAGCATTGGGAGCTGCAGTCAGAAAACAAGGAACACATTGGGGCTAATTGTCAATTACATGTAAAAATATCTATGTGGGATATGTTACTTTATCCAAAACATATGCTGCAGATGAGAGAAGTGCTCTCCAAATAAAACCCAACTTCTCCACCAAAACACTGCCACCCTCGCTCTCTCGTTATCCTTCATCTCGCTCCCTCACGAGATCCATGGAAAACAAAATGTCAGCAATAATAGTCATTTTTCTTAAGTGGGAGAAAGTAGTAGAGGCTGTGCGCGATTGTTTCATAAGCAGGACGCACACGAGCGACGGTGGAAAAACAAAAAGCCCGATGGCAGAGCCGACTAAGTCCCAGTCTTTAGCATAGTTAGAGAGAAACCTGATAGATGCACTTCTTCTTTCCATGCTGCTCCCCTCTAAGTGTCACTCTGGTTGTAGGAGGCGCTCAGACCACAGTGGCTGTCTAGCATTAGACAGAAAGAGGCAGACAGACAGGTAGCTTTCCCCTACATGCAGGGCAGACTGTGGCCCTGTTTATGTCTGCAGACAAGAGGGAAAGAGCGCCCGAGGTGGAGAGCAGACAAAAAAGAGCTGTTGATAGTGAGGCGGTGTAGGGGAATCCCTTACTCCCCCCCTGCAGGTGTACTTCTTTGTCTACAAGATAACTAAAGCTCCTTCAAAGTGTTTAAGCCTCTCAGATAAAAAGTGACAATAAGAACTTTTGTAATCCTGGGGAAGGTCTGCTCATTAGAGCTTTTTGTCATGTCGAGGAATCTGGAAGGCTTTTATTTCCAGAGATGGACTTTAGCCTTCTTTTGTCAGCCCAGAGCTAACGCAAACAGAAGTATCACTTTTACACCCACATGTCCGTGCTTTCAACACATATTCTGAAATGTTGCATTAGGAAAGGTTATAACTTAAACATTTAAATCATGTTAAAGTTTTACAGTATGATATCCTTCCTGTGGCTGCAAGAAAATCAGAGAAAAAAGGTTTTGATCTCATTACAACTCAAAGTAATGATGTAATTATATCTGCATGTACAGATGCATGGTGCAATAGTGTCTCGTGTTAAAATATATGCTACAACACTGAAACAAAACTACTGTATATTTCTGCAGAATGTGCCACTGTTGCATTTGCTTTTTCCACATAAGTATGTTTAAAGATGGATGACAAAGTCTTTGTTTACTACCGTTGTAAAAAGTTGAAACTAAAATATTCTCTTTCCAGGTGCTGCCATGTTGCATTTTTGAAGAAGTTAAAGACAAACCAAAGCTGTGCAGATTGCAACACGACAGGTTTAGCCTAACAGGCTGTGGTCATTTTAGTTCTGCAGTTACCTGCTCTGCTAACGCCGTAAAATATCAACTCAAGTTTAGTCCCAGGACCATCAAAGAGAACAGCAAACGAGTGCAGAGTGCAGAAAGGTGCTATGAAGCAATGAGTATTAAAGAAAAATCATGCATACTTTTAGAAATCAAAGAAGCTTGAACTAATAATACACCCTTATCTTAAGTATCAGAAGTCATTTTCTTCCTCAGTGGGCGTCTCGACGCTGTTAACATCTCACAGACTGTCAGTCTAACGCCCGACATCCAAGGGAGGGTGAGAGAGATTGGCAGATGAAGCCAGACTCTGTGACTTTCCTGCTGCTTTAACATTTCCCATCTGCATCAGCAATCACATATGGTTCACATGGAAAACCCTTTTCTTCTCTCTCCCTGGCAGTTAAGGGTAACATGCAAACACGGAAATGAGATATACACTACTGTGCTGAGGCTGAATCTTGAGGGGTGGCATTGGCTTCATGCTACAGAAATACAACCAAGCGATGGAGATGAAAAACCACAAAGAGCCATTTAAACAAAAGCACATGGAGCACATAGAGGCACGCACACACGGAGACAGCCACAGATAAGCCAGGGCACAACATTTCTGCAGGAGTAAACGTTTCTTAAACGAAGGGGGAAAAAAAGGAGATTCAAACAAGACAGCAGATTTTAAAAAGCTGCACTTTTCATCAAGTCTGACACTCCCATCACCAAATGACAATGTTGACTCCAATCTGTCTTAAAGTTTGTCATTACTCCACCCTGTCGCTTCATCCATCCCTGCCACCTGTTTTAGCCACATAAAAGCAGGTTCATTACCCTCGAAAAGCTAATTTATGTGAGTAAACTGCACACTCACTCTCCAGTAAACACAGAGGAGTGAGATCTGTAGCACAACGTCTCCATTTCCCTGCAAAACAACAGCAAAAACACATCAATATCCATTACCATGTGAAAGTAAAAGCTTTTTAAAGAGAGCTAGGGGCCATCGTTGATCGAGATAGAGGAGGCAGGACGTCTCTGGAAAGTTCTGTCAGCCTTGATGTCAGTCTCCCTGTGCTCGTGAGTGTGTGTGTATCAGTGGAATATTAGTAAAGTTCAACAAGTTCGGATAAGCAATACATAGACCAAATGCACGCACACACACACATGAATGCATGCATGCAGGCACACACACACACACACACACTTTGTTGTTTGCATTATTCCAGAGGACCTGGCTTTGATTCGTGTCTCGGAGACTTAACCCTTACCCTAACCATAATCACTACCTGCCTAAACCTTCAAGTCGCTTCAAGTTTTCACTCTGAAATCTCATGATTTATATTATGGGGACTTTTCTCCACAAAGGGGACAGAAAAAAAGTCCCCACAGTAAGACTGTGTGAATGTATTTACGTCCACACAATATAAGTTATACATAGACACACACACACACTCGCGCACGCACACACTCGCACACACACATACACACTCACAGAGTCCTCTCCCCTTTCCTAAAACAGACTGAATGTTTGGCTGTGCCAGCTGTGTGAGCTTCAGGCTGGGTGTGGGGTGTATACAAATGTCTGACAGACTGCATATTGTGTATACTCATAGTCATAAACAGTATCTGAAGCGGAAGAGATGATCATCTAGATGTTCTTGACCCCATGACCTCGGGGCTGAACCGTTATCGTCTGACCATGTCTGATATTTGCACTCGTGCAGCTGCAGGAAGCTCTGGGCGCTGCACTGGACGACAAGCAGAGAGCGTAGCATTTGTGAGGGTTTATCTGAGGCAGGCACACAAAGCATTTCCTGATTTCATCTTTAGTGTTTATATTTTTGCATTGAAGTAAATATAAATCATCGCAAAATCTGCTTGTATGAAAGTGAATAAACACGTCTGCATCCAAGTCTTTGAAGCTGACCACAGTGGCACTGGTATTCAGTGAGCTTCAGAGTGAAAGAAAGAGACCCACAGACACATTTTTTGAGTCAAAAACATCTGCTTTTAAATACAACTAAAAATACAGGAACAGAATTATGAGTGCGCTGAAAAAAGGAGGAGGTGCCCGAAGGAAGAGTGCGTTTTTATAAATGCCACCGATTGAACAGCTACAGTTTGAAGAAACAGAGACTGACGAGCTAATGGCTAGCCTGAGGGAGGCCAAGAATGTCCTAAAACAACCATAATCTAAAGCTGTTTTATAAACCTCTACACGACTGTCAGTTCCTCATTACAGGTACGGTTTAAACTGTTCACGACCTTATCAAAAGAGCTTTGAGCATTCTGGGAATGAAAGAGAAAGAATAACAGACAAACGTGTGTAGAACAACGGTTCAGCGTCCTCCCTGGATTCTGAAGCCTGTCACACACCACAGCTGAAGCAAGCGATGCTTCTAAAAACATTCAGGCCACTGCTTTCACTGGATGACAGCTTCAACTTTTAACCCAGTGAATCTCTAAGATGTGCGGACTGCAGAGCATTGTGGGTATTGAAGTGAGTCTCAGAGATGCAAGGCAGAGTGGGAGATTAGCTGTCTTATCCCAACACTGTTCCTGTGTGGCTGCTTGTGATTGACTGAATGGAAATATACCAATCTGCTGCTGCTTTGTGACATTCCTTCCAGCTTTAAACGACTAGAAAAACCAAGAAGCCACTGTGAACTCCTTTGTCAAACACAGAGGAGAGAGGAGAGAGAACTGAGAGGAGCGAGCAAACATGCCCGCTTGACCCGGAAAGATTCAGCGGGGTTCGAACTTTGAGTTGTTTGAACCTGGAACGCTGGAGAGGACCTGGCAAATACGTGTGTTTGAAGGCCAAACAGTGCTGAAGGCAGAGCTCCTATGGGGAATCTGACAGAAGAGTCTGATAGTCAGCTGCTAGCTCTCCACCGCACCGAGAGTCTAAATGAGAGGCAGCAAAATCAAAGAAGAGTCACATCTAAGAGGTGGTTTCTGTAAAGCTGGAACTTTCCAAAAGGCAGACGCAACTTTAATGCAACTGTCAAACTTCATAATTCAGTTTAAAACATTATTTTATTTCGTGGTGTCGGTCAAACTTGAACTAAAACGCACCAGTGTCTTTGTAAAAATGACAAATTATTCAAAATGACGGCTTTATTGAGGGCGTGACGCAAGCAAAAGCCAAAAGCTTTACTGTTTCTGGCTTTTTTGAGAGCTTTTTTGTGAACCTTCTCAAAATGACACGTCTGTCAGCACCTCAAATGAGTGCGGTCATCTGTCCATGACACAGATTGCCGGGACCACGGATGACAGTCATCAGCAGTCGTGGACAGGAGCTTTGAAGTGAAACCGCAGCGCGCTCGTTTCCACCCAGTTCTCATTGCTTTTCCTTAAATAGAGCATGACATCAGGCCCTGCTCAGGTCTACTGGCCCTAGCCCAAAATCAACGGGTCCTAAACAATGCCACATCTGGAGCCAAACGTAGGAGCAAGAGGGGAAGACCAGGAATGTAGCGGAAAGTGGGCGATGCTGAAGCTGCTTGGCTCTCAGATGTAGGTCAAATCGTCTGGAGATGCCTCACCTGTAATTTGCCGGTGCTTCCCTCCTACTAGAAACACCACAACCACAAATACACTCACTGGAAAGTCACCGAGACGCTGTCAAACTCAATAACCTCTATTTTTTTAATGGTGGTGATAAACGGTTCCAACAAACATCACCTGGTTTATTTGATCAGACTTGTCTTGATGAACTCTAGGAGATGCACAGGAAGCCTGTCAGAGGCAATCAGAGGCTTCCTCCAGGAGGAAAGTGCAAAGCAAAAACTCTGGCCAATTTTCTGCCTGTTGGATAAAGTATCTAATAAACACACAATGACTGATCCAGCAGTTATTTGTCAGCAGACACGTCTTACGCCGCCCACAGTCTGACACAGACGTTTGAACTCCCGGGTAAGACACATGCATGCTCGTATATATTATATTAGCCTCAGACAAGATTAGCCCCTTGGAGGGAAAGTGTGATGTCAGAGAAGATGGAAAAATATGCAGAATGTGTTGTTTGAAGAAGAGGATGAAGATGGGAAAAGATTAGAGAAAAAGGGGAAAAGATGACACGACGGACCTTGAAGTTCCTATAAATGTCTGATGTTTTTTCCTCCTAATCCCATTAAAAGACTTAGTGGCTGATGTAAGGTTGCAAAGTTTATAAACATGACTTTATATGAAAAGCTCTGAGACATGAACACATAAAAAATCACAAAAAAATCATAAAAATGGTGAAACTTAATAGAAATCACAGGAATGAATATTAAATCACATTTTCCTCCATAAAAGCTCGATTATTTATCTGTGCGTACACAATTGTGCTGCTATAAGCCTTAACGATAAACTGCATTAAACAGTTGACGAGCATAAAATTTTGATTTTGAATCAAGGAGAGGTCTCTTTAATTACATATTTAAATTTAGCAGGAAATTACAAGGACTCTAAAAGTGAGGTTTGGCCTCCTAATGGGAGAAAAAAAATCAAACTCAAAGGTTCTCATAGTTTTAATGACTGGGAGCAAATCTAGGCAGGCTGTTATTTAAAATCTAAATCCAATAATTTATGATGCACTACAGGTAAAACCAAATAGTGCTTCCTCTTGGTGGTGCTGGGATTTCTGTGTACCGCTCTAAACTTAAGTTTACTTAATTAAAAAGTTTCAAAAAGGAGGACGAGAAAGATCGTTCCCACGGGACACGTCGTGGATTTTATATTTTGTTAGAAAAGGTTTATGGTTGTTGTCAGTGAGATTTGAATGCTACAGCACTTCTGTCACAGAGTTTATTGGATAATTTGATGGTGAGGCCGAGAACGAGCTAAAGTTGTGATGTATGTCTAACCAGGAAAAAAAAATCTACAAATCTCTTCTGGGAAAATGTGAAATGTTTTATCGTTCTTGCTCATTGCAGAGAATAACATTATGGGATTTATTTCAGAACGGAAAGCTTTTTCTACTGTCAGAATGACTTGAGAGCACGCTTAGATTTTGAAATATAAAAATAAAACACAAGTTCTAATCTAGTTATGGTTGAATTTTAGCTGGATTTACCGTTTATGGTGATAAAATCCTTCAGCAGCAACAAGAAACACAATTAGAAATAACATTACGGATTTATGAAAGTGAAAAAAGAAACTTTCCATGCTTCCTTCTCTAATATTAATACACCTTTAATTGATTTCAGAGCAAAAATAGATAATAGATTCAGTTTAAAATGAGAAGGTAAGTTTTCTTATTGCACCAAACAATTTTTTTTTCATTACTTACATTTACTAAGTTTTGGTTTCTTATTTTCAAATTTTCTTCATCTATTTTACTGTTTAAACATAAACCCTGCATATGGACACAAAATCAGCTAAAAGGCAAAGTTTTACTAGGGGTGGGAATCAAAAATTTCTAGGAATCGTTCTCCATTTTTGCAAATGATTCCCTATTCAAGTCCAGTTGGCACAAATGATGTCACCACACACATTGCGTAGCTTATGCATTTACTCAGCAGGAAACATGGCGCCTAAGCGGCACAAACACTCGAAAGTTAGGATATACTTTAAGAGAAAAGGTGACAACAGGGCAACTTACAATACTTGCAAAGTCAATATTTCATCAAAGAGAGGAAACACTACGAATATGCAAAAGCAATTGTGCACGAAAAAAGCAATAACTTAAAGTGAATGTTGTGTTTTTGACCTGCTCCAGACTAGTGAATTTCAACGCAGCACAGAGGTGATGTTTGTGCATCTCCTGTTAATACTGCAGGTAACTAATCAGCTAGCACTGCCTATCATGTTAGCTTCATTTGCCTTATATGTATGCCTCCACACTAGCAGACTCCAGCAGGTAAAGTCTGACCTGTGGTTGCCCATCTTGCAAAAGATGACTCTGCCTTCACAAGGAGCATAAAGGAGCACATGTGGAAAGATCTTGATTATTTATCATTAATAAACTGACATTTATAATGCAGGAGACCGTGTGCAGTTCATTTTTTGTCACCTATTGAACTACTCAGGAATTGATAAGGAATTGGATTGATAGACAGAATCGACAATGGCACTGATATTGATAAAAACGTATCAACCCCCCCACGTTTTACCATAACCAGCTTTGACTCTTTGTGCCCTAAATGACACCACAGATTCAATACAAGCAGTGGAAGGACACCTGAGGGATCCAGGAGGTATAGATAGTCTATTATAGCCTATTACAGCTGTTATTTTAGCTCAGTTAGACGTGCACAGCACTCATATAGTAGAGAATACTTAAAAAAAACTATCTTGGCTGTATGCAGATCTTTTGACATCTAAATCTATATTAATACGTTTACAAAAATCTTCACTTTTGGGCCAAATTCTGTCTGATTTTTAGCCAAAATGTCTTTTCAGGCCATAAAAATGCTCACTGGGCTCTCAGACACCTGCTCCAGGCTGATGGACCTGAAGTCCAAGTTTTACAAACGTATGGTTTTCTTGTTCTCCTGAGTAGCATAATATCACACGAGGTTTTTCCTCTATTATTTGATTTACAGTCGAGAAGAGGAGCGATTCTGTTTTTACACTTTGAAGAATGACGCTTTGCTTTTCTCGTCTCGTCCCCAGAGCTGAATGCTGCTTCGTTATTAGATAGAAGTGTTTTTGAGTTGAACTGAAGCAACTCAAGCAAATATTTTCCTTTATGGTTTAAAAAATAAATTAGTAAAGATTTTTTAATCAACTTCTTTAAAAAAGTGGGAGTGCAGCAGCAACATTGATGCAACTATGTCAAAAAACCAAATGGATCAAATATAATTTTTAAAACCCATTATTTGACACCTTTAATCAGAAGATGCTAAGATTATGGTCCTTGGTCAGCTTTCACTATCAGCGTCTGATGAAGGACAGCTCATCAAATAACGATGGAGCAAAGCGAAAAGCCGTGACACCATCAGTCATCACCTCCATGGTGTTACGTAACCATATGAGCTGAGCTGATGATAAACTGACACTAAAGCCATCAAGACTGCCTGAACTCCATTTAGTCCTGAGCAGACTCTTTGTTTTAGATTCTGACTGAATCTGACTCAGAATGTGACTCTTTTGGGTGAAGTTCTGGTGAAGTCATTCAGCAACCATGACAAGAATTCTGCAAATAAAAAAATAGTCAAAGTTGCAAAATGCTGATCTTTACTCAGCTCTCAGGGATGAGCGGAGAAGAGTCAAGCCGCTGGTGGTGGTGGCAGGCGTCCCGAGAGAAGGGTTGAGTTAAATGAATTGGTACTGTCAGAGGGGTCAAAGGTCACAGTGCCCTGACAAACACATAAGCCACCCAGCGAGGAAGTCAACAAGAGATGCTCTCCTGTGAAGTCCTGGCAACAGCAGCTGCTGGTGAACATGTGTGTGACAAATGTGCCATCTGAACCAATGGCAGAGTCTCTATCCTCACCACATGGGGTTACCACACAAGCACAGCAGAGAGGGAGGGGAGGAGGAGGAGAAGCAGTGGCTGCAGACACAGATAACAAGGCCGACGCTGATAAGGTAGGTTAAGTATTGGCTGTTTGGGGAAACAGCATTCTGGTTTCTCTGCAGAATCTGCACCGTAAGCTGAGTGGGCTGCTTCATTAGGGTTAAGTGTAACGAGGACTCCCTGTTGGGAAAATCATGGGAGAGATACTGCTGTTAGCTAGTCTGCAGGTTTTACTGTGGTTCCTATTGTTTCTCCTTAGGACCACCAAACTCTTCCGATGACCTCTTTCTGCCGTTCTACCGCATTAAATCACGATTTTATACAAAACTGTCTTGAGAAACTAAATTAGGTGAGACCAGGGGGTCCTCACACGCTGCTCCCCTTTTGTGATCCCATCACAAAAACCTGATGATTCATCTCCTTTTTCCTCTACATCCACTTTTACGCAGCTCTACACATGTTTCAGTCGTTCCTCTTGATTTTCCGGACTTTGATTTCATAATTTTATTTGCCTCAGCCCCCTGTCTGTCTTCCATCTCATGCTCTGTTTGTATTTTTCTTTCTCCTTCTCTTCCCCTCGCCAGCTCTGGAAAGTACATTCACACAGCTCAACAGTGACACAAGGACCGTCTCCTCCATGGCAGCCCGTGCTTGTGTTTTTTCAATTAAGCCGGGGCTCCTGTACATTTGGGAAACCATAATTCTCATGGTCCGGCAGAAAGTAGTGGAAAGTAGCTTAGTCTGTTTTCTTTTTTTCTTTCTGGGAGAGGAATTGGAAAGACCCATTCTCCTGAAGCATGTCAAAGTAGTGAGGTTGGAGAATAAAACCATAGGAAAACAGTCCATGAGAACCCAGAAGGTGTTGATAGGAAGGCCTCGCTGAGGGGTGTCAGCGTGCAGCAAGCCGTGGGGTGAATGGGAGCAGGAAGGAGGTGAGGAAAAGAATACAGATGGATGGATTTCCCAGGGAATGTGGATGAAAGTGAACGAGTCACAGGCCGGATCTAAATTGCCCAGCAGGGAGGAGGATAGATCCACTGAAATCACTTCAAAGCCTGGTGTCACCGGACTGCAGATTCCTCTTGTCGATTATATTTACAGAGATGAGCTCCAGCGGCCTGCTGGATCCATCTGCTTTTAGCAGCAATGCAAATAAAGGCATCTCCACCACCCTGTGCACCATTCATCAGCTCATTAAAACGGACTTTAATTTAGCACCTCACCAAACCAGAAGTGAAACACCCCTACAAAAAAGGGGAAATCCCACTTTTTTATCCAATTTTCAGACTGACCTAAATACTGAGCTGCTTTATTAAAAAGGGCAACGACAAAAAAAATGTCTCTTTCCATGTAGTTTTCCTTAAAAAGACTTAAAATTTATGGAAGCACACTGCCGAGGCAATGACACTAACATAAAAACAACATAATAAACCGAAAGACGAGTTTCCAAAACACACTGGAGTCAAAACTAGAGGGAGGAAGTTTAAGGAGTTTCTGCAAGATGCTAGTCAGGATAAAATCATCAGAATCAGTTGAACAAATACAAGAATGAGTGAACACAACAAGGGCTGCATAAACTTTGTGTTTGTGCATAAAAATAAGATAATAACTCCTCAAAAATCCCTGTTCAGCTCAAATTTGCAAAGCCTGGCAGAAAAAGAGCAGCTTTGATCAGCATCATGAAAGTTTGATTGACAGGTGAGTTACCATGGATACCTTATCAAGTATGTCTGACTTGATGTAGCTGAATCTTATCAATACCAGTGTCCTGATTTCACCAGCACAACAGCGTTCCAAGTGTTCCTTAATGAAACACCGTGGTAGGATTGGCAGCGTTCCCTGGGATAACCACATGGAGAAGAGGGGTAGCTGCAGCTGAGAGAGGCTGTGATGGTTTGGGTGACTGTTGCTGCACTAAAACCATCCACCATAAAAAAGTAACTGTGTTTAAAGAATCCTCTGAATTTGGAAAATGTGTGCAGATTTATAGGGCACATGCACACATTCCAATCTGTTTCGAATTGGAAAGGCTTACTTAACCTTTTGTTGTTACTAAAGTCCCCACCTTGTTATGATAAACAACTTTTCATGCTTTTCAAGAATGTGGTAGAAGTCATTCATCATCACTAATGTAAACCGTTCACAGTCTAAATCAGTTTATTTTTATACAGGAACTTCAATATGGGAGCATACACATGAAGTTACAGTATAAACACACACACACACACACACACACACACACACATGCATCCAGAAGTGGGAGTGACCAAACGTGGACAGCCCCCTGCCCTCACCCCCGTCACCCCCACCACAACAATCAGCTGAGACAGACGGCAAACTATCGCAGGAGCAGCTTGAGAGGAAGTCTTACCTCAAGAGAGAATCTGAGAAGTTGACAAAGGCAGAAGAGTCATGACTGTAGCGCTTTCCTTCAGCCTCGCTCTCCTTGTGTCACTCAGCTGTGGCAGACGGGAGCTGGGACGCAGAGCGGAGCAGCTCACAGCACGTTTCAGGCTCTGAGAGGGCTGTGGAGCAGCGCAGATCTGGCCCGTCCGCTCACACTCTGCCTTCTGAGGATGAAAAGAGAAGACTTCATTACCAACAGAAACCACGCCTCCGCCCCTCTGGTCTCCCTCCTCCTTCTCCTCTTCTCCACTGCCTCCTGGTTTCCCCTTCCACACTCCCAGGCAGTAGCACGCTCCAGGGCCTGTCCTGTCCCAGCCAAGAGAGAGAGATCAGACTGCCCCAAAAAAAAAAGAAAGGAAAAGAAAAAGCTCCCAACTCAAAGCCTGCCAGTGCAGTGCAGAGCGAAGGCAGAGAAGGACAGAGAAGGAAGACAGAACTGAAGTTTGGAGCAGGTAAAGAGTGTGAGGTGTGACGGCGTAAGAGACGAGTCAGACAGAAAGAAAAACCACAGACGGAGTCAGGCTCAGACAGAAAACCAATTAGAACGTTAAAAAGAAGAAAAGGCTTATTCACCGGGGTTGTTAGACGTTTTAATTAAGACTTACTGTAAGATAAATCACATCAAAAGACTCAGTGTGTGTGTGTGTGTGTGTGTGTGTGTATTTCTGCATCTCTGCTTCAACACCCAAAATAAAGCTGCCAACCTTCATCCCTCCTCATCCTCGCTGCCTTTTCCATAAGAAAACCCAAACTCTCTCTCTTCATCAGATGGTGGGGGGGACTAGACCTAAAAGCATTAGCTGTTTACTGTCTGTAATTATAAGGGGCTGGGTGCAGTCGGCTCAGGAAAGCTCTGCACCCTGCCCCCAGTGCCACCGCACACACAAACCCAGCTCTGCCAAGTTTGCCAATTTAAACTGGAATTTGGAGCAGAAAGAGAAAAAAACACTGAAAAACTTTAGCTTAAAGTTTCAAGTCAACTTTTAATAACTCAGTGTGGATTTCTCAGCCTGATCTTAACTCGTTTTGCAGTTTCTTGACATAGGCAAGCTAAAGTGGAAGTTTAGAGAGTTACTGCACAAAAAAACATGTTCATGCTGCAAATCAAGCTTACAGGATGAGTTATAAAACATGAACCAATGACTTCTGAAAAAGAGAAAGAATCCCACATCCTTTTCAGGAGGTGCAGCTTAAATAAACGGTTGTTAAAGACATTAATGATGCATCACAACTCAGATAAAAAAATGCAGTAAAAAGTCAAAAGATCACAGAAAAGGAAACTTCAGCATGATGTAATACTGGGGCAACGTTTTTGGGGGGCAGCACATAATAAAGTAAACAGGGTTTATGCAGATCTCTGGCATTTTCCCACACTAACATTAACACCTACACAGACCCTCACTGTGGCATAATGGTGTCACATTTACACAGGTCCACTAAACAGTACTTAAAGTTATGAGCTGCCTTCATTGTAGGTTGGGAAGGCTCGGATCTGGAGTTTCAGACAGCTGGAGTGGGCTGGTGGAGGGATGACGGGGAAAGCAGAGATTAACTAATTTTAGTCCGCTTTATTGCTAAGATACACTAATTCTGCAAAACCAGAGACACAGACGGGCCCCATGTGGTGTTTTTATGTCTTTAATCAAAGGATTTAGTGTCAGAGGAAAAAAAACTAATCCAACATCTGAAAGTTGTTGTTTGTTTACGGTCTGCCAAATGATCAAAAATTTTAATTACTGGAACAACAGTGAGTTGCTAAAAATAGCACCAAGTGGTTGTATAATGATGGGAAATTTGAAGCATAGTGACAAACTGTCAGCGGCTACGAGGAAGTGATTGTGTTTCTTTATTTATTATGTGATTTGGAAGTGGTGAGATTTGAAGTGCTCTGTTCAGCCACTAGGGGCTGAACAGCCCAGCAAGTGCACAAGTACAGCAGCACCAACAGAACTAAAGGTTCTGCACATTCCTGTCACACTCGCTGCTCCGTTTTCTTTACTAATTTAAAAAACTTGATAAGAAAAGTTTCTGCAAATGTTAATGAAATGCACAGTAACTCATTAGGAAGATTGCAGAGAAATCCCAACAAACTTTTGTTTGATGAATGGGAAGACAGATTTTTCCTGCATCCTACAAAAATGCATTAAAAAATAAAATTATGATGTAAACAAGCAACACATAAAACAAGCTTATACCATACCAAATTTATTTGTATAGCACATTTAAAAAACAGCATGTCAGCTGACCAAAGTGCTGCATGACAAATATAGGTGCAAAACTAAATAGCAGTCTCATTTTCAGGAGATATTTATGATATTTTCATTGGATTTCAATCAGGCATTAATATGTTTTTACCACAAAAACCCTAAAATGTCACTTGCAAATGAGCTACACTCAAAAAAATAAACAAGGAATCAAAACAGGAAATAAAACTTCTCTTGCTCCTCATCAATTTGCATTTAGATGATGTTGTGATTATATTAGATTTCCAGATTAAACTGCAGGATGTTGTGAAATCGAATTTTTACACCTCGTGGCCCGAATTAGAAGCTGAATGAATGCAAATGAAAAAAAAAGACAGGACTTGATGTGTTCGGCACAGAGAAAACCTTTGTGAGATGCATATTAGTGTAAGACTAATATTTCCAGGGTGAATATGGGGACTGTTTGAACCTGAGGAATATATCCATCAGAACACAAAGGGCTTATTTTTACGGGTCTAAACAGGAGTTTCATTTTATTTTTTACTTTTACAGACAAGTGGATACTCTGCCAGACTTCCAATGTGTCTAAATCATTCTCTCACACTAATTTGCTGTAGAAAATAATGTAAAACAACATGGCTAACCCTGTAAAACGTTTTAATGGTCTCAGAATATCCTAACTTCTCCTCTGGGAGCAATAATTCAGTCAGAAATCTAATTAAACTGAGACTTCTACTGAGTAACATCTATGCTGGCATTTGCTCTCCTCAACTGTTGCTAAAAATGTTCCTCTAATGGTGAAAACGGTTTTCTTTATGAAAAAAACGTTTATCTTCACCTTCACGACTGTGAAAAATGATGAACGGGTGAAAATGTGGATTAGGATTAAGCCAAAAACAATTAAAGTAGTAACTTGTGTCTTTTTCTTGGAAAAGACTTGAAAACTAAAACAACTAAACAGAACACTGAGAACCTGCTTTGAGGGTTTTATACGAGTTACCACAGCTTGGTACCAAACAGAACCTCTCCATAAAGAACAATCAAACCTCTGCAATCATATCTGTGACCTGATTTTTCCGCAGCAGCGGTGAGTTTTAAGAATACCAGGGTTATTCCAGGTCATGTTGGTGACACACCCAGTGCCCCAATGAAAGGCTTCTCCATCACCACCAACACAAGAGCTCCTGTAACTGTCAATTAAGACCACTGAGTGTAGGCACCGACTACATGTGGTGACTCTGTGCCATGACTCAGTGACTGTTAAATACCTGAAAGGGCCAATAAAAACAATTACATTGAGGCTTAACTGCAGGATTGGACGGTATTTTACACTCAAGCACCAGTTCAATGAGGGCATCAAGACAACAAAGCGCCACACAGAGATGAGATTGTGGGTTTCAACTCAAACACAGGTGATGGTGGCAAACCAAAAGCTCTAACATCCACCCGTTCCCTCGGTCTGTGAAGACGTCGGGATCTAGAGCTGCTGGGCTGAAAGGACACCCTGAGCTGAGGGAATTTCACACCTTCGATGGCCCTGACCAGCGACAGGCAGAGACCATCACACCCTGGTGTTCCATGTCTGACCCAGAAGGTCCAGCAGCCACGAAAACATGCTCTTCCCCAGGCCAAACAGGGGGCACCCGGGTTGGTGTAGACTTAGCAACTTGGCGATGTGTACTCTCCCTGTTATGTGGACCAGGAGTGATTATGTTCCCAAGGAGACACTGTCTGGGGGTTTGGGTTAGGAGGAGGTGTACTAAGAAGGGCATATTTAGGAGGAGAGAAGAAGAAAATGACTATTTTTAGTGTATTGGGTATAGGACCAGGACGGTTCTCTCATTGAGACCCACATGTAGACATCTCAGATACAAAGACACTCTTCCAGACTCTGTTTTGGGGGTTTCTGTGTGTACGTTTGGAGACATCCTGTTTCCTATCATGTGTTTTTGGCCCAGTTGACCGTCCCTTAGGATTTTAATCTTAGAACACCCATCGACGTTCCAAGAACGTCCAACTGGGAGGAGACCCAAGGGAAGACCCAGGACACACTGGAGGGTCTATGTCTCTCGGCTGGCCAGGGAACGCCTTGGGATTCCCCCGGAGGAGCCGGCCCAAGTGGATAGGGACAGGGAAGTCTGGGCTACTGCCCCCGCAACCCAACCTTGGATAAGCGGACAATAATGGATGGATGGATGGAACTCTCATCAGCTTAAATATTAAATAAGTTTTCCACCATTCAGCTCAGATTCTTTTATTTATTTACATTTTGTTTGTTTTGTATGAACTAGTATTTGGTGAGTTGTGTCTTTTTCCTTGATTTCATACCAAGGCCAAGTTTCCTTATTGACACACCTGCTTTGTTTTAGGTGTTGCAGTTTTGGAACAAAAACAAAATAATGTCTCAAATGTTAGTCTTAAAGCATTCATAGCTTAAATACTTCTTGCCAATCTTAAAGGGCACTACGGTTGCAAAAGCTTCAGTCTCATCCACCAAGACATTATTCTTACAAAGATAATACAGGATCGGTGGCAGAGGAGTTAAGTGCCCCGCCCCATAACCAGAGGGTTGCAGGTTTGAGCCCCACTCATTCTGTTGAAGTTGTTGTGTCCTTGGGCAAGCCATTCGGCCCCTCCTTGGTGGTGGTCGGAGGGACCAGTGGCACCTGCGTGCAAATGTGTGTGTGAATGGATGAATGATGGTGTAAAGCGCTTTGGAGTCCTCTGACTCAGAAAGACACTTTACAAGTGTAGGTCAGTAGTTTGTGACATTTGTGACTGTTGTGGATGCAAAACGGTAGTAAACACGTTGAATTTTCTAAGTAATTAGGCGTTTTCTTATGCAAATTAATTTATTAGAGTGGGGATTTGCCTATGCATAAAGGGAACAACAGCCTACTAAACTCTACTTCTTTCAACTTTCCTCAAATCCTCCATGAGATTTTGCTTGGACTGTGGCAAGTTCAAAGGAAAACAAATACAGCAGACTAATGAGTCTCCTTAATCCACTGGAACCACCTAAACCACTGCAAACAGGAAATACCAGTAACCTTTTTTGTCCTATCACAAGCAAACTCTAGGATTTCCATTTTTTTTTCAGTGAAATTAAAACTTGGTCAATTTCACAGCATGTTATAGAGAAACACTAAACACTTATGATCATTAGCTATGATTTTATTCTGAGATACATTCAAAAGCCCAATTCAGCCACTTTAGCTATGCAGAAGCAAAATTGGCTAACAGCGACTCCGCTGATTGGAAATGTTAGAATCAGCTATAATTAAAGAGCTTTAGTTAAATAATTAAAGACATATCTGCTCTTTATGATTTGTTGTCTTTTTAATGTCAAACATGCCTGAATTAAAATATAGAATAGCAGACAGGGCTTACATTGAACTGCAGCAGAGCCACAGCACTGCAAACACAGATGCCTGGCCCTCATCCGCACAAATGAGCCTTTCAATCCTTCCCCTCACTTTTGTCCCATCAATACCTTAACTCTTCAGCGAGACCAAAGCCACCAACTCCAGCTTTCCCTTTGCCTACTGCAAACACCCAGAGGAGTGAATGGTGTCTACTGTACCTCGTGCCACTCCCCTCTCTGTGGGGTAAAACACATTCTGACAGGCCTGTATTTATGGCCAACTGGAGCTGTGCTGGAATGAATCATGAAAAGGACCAAAATCATCCTGCTGGATGTTCTTTTATATCAGATCCTGGTCAGCTGTGCGTGTGTGTGTGTGTGTGTGTGTGTGTGTGTGTGTGTGTGTGTGTGTGTGTGTGTGAGAGTGTGTGTGTGTGGCCTGCGGAGAAAGAATGATGCTTGTGTGAGTGTCTGTACGTGTGGGAGATAAGTCCTTTAATGAGAACCAAAATGTGCTCGTTATCGGTCTGTGTCTGTGTGGTTCAATGTGTCATGTTTTAACAGCAGAGACCAGCGTTCTGTTCAACATTTTAAAATCTGATCCAAGACAAACCACAGTATGAGAAGTCATAAAATATGTCTCGTTGGTGTCCAAGTCTGGTCCTAAGGAACTACTATCCTGTATGTTAAAGCTTTCTAATAAACCAGATGGTTTATTGGTTCAATCACCTGTAATACACTGACCCGTTGGTTCAAATCAGGTGTGTTGCAGCAGAAAAACATCTAAAACACTGGACATCACATTTGTACCCAATAAATTCACTTTCAATGAACTAAAATGATATAACTATTTGTAAGTTACTAGTTAAGTTACAGATTACTGCTAGAGTGTTGTAACATTTTTGTCAAAATAACCATATAATGCAAAAATTATGACAATTTCATAGTTTATAAAACAGAATTTGTGAGATTTTTTCAGACTACCATTGTTTTTAGATGGCAAAAAAGTACTTTGATAAGCCAATTTGTTAGTGGAAGCCATTCAACAAGCTACGGACAGGTAAAAACTAAAACTATGAAATATGAAGCCCAGTTCACATGACAGGATAATCGTGTTGATTTTTGACCAGATCCTCCCCTTCTGACAATCTTAAGTATACGCCTGATTACCATGTTGGCTTTAAAGACAATCTTATGAGATATTCTTGCTGTGTGTGGTGTGTTAAGAGTGCTCTGGTCTGTTCTGAAGCAGGACTGCTCTGATCATAAACCGGTGTTAGACTGTCTTGGTCCAATTTTGAGGAAAATCAGAAAGCGAGGTGATGGAAGCACGCTCCTCCTCCATGTTTGTTTACAGTTGAGCTCAAGAGATTTCCTTTCTGACTAGAGGATGTACGAAATGCCATTGTGTGTGAGATTGGTTCTTGTGTAGAGTGTATTTTTTGTCATGTGGCAGGATACCACACACACTAGAACCAAATCTGTGATATCTGTGATTTTTTTTATTGCCACTGTTAGTCGCTATCTTGTTAATATGATCAGTGAATTACCATTTTAAACAAGACAGATAGCTTCAAAGTAAAAGCTCTTACTTTCCAATAATAAATCTCTCTTTGTATGCTGGAATATAGTCACTATAACCTAATTAAAACATCCTATTTATAATAAGGACTTTACAAAGGAAGAGAAAGGACTTTGTTTTCTTTCCCACACACGTGCTGCACATACCGTATCTCCCCAGGAAACATTGCCTCAGTGTGTGTGTGGTAACAATGGAAGCCGGGGTGAGCTAGGGCAAAGATCTCTGGTCCTTCTCCACATAAACCTTTTAATATGAGGCCTCCTCAGAACCAGTCGGCCATCTAAAAGCCCTATACCCTGTAATTGACCTTAAAAATACTTTCCGTGGAGGTCGGCAGTCATGTCATTGGCCTTCGGCCCAAGCAGCGGCCGCATCTCCTCAGCCCAAAGGAGCCTGAGAAGGCCTCAGAGGGTATATTTAGTGGCCCTGTCCTTTGAGAGGAGCAGGAGATGCAGATAATGCCAGTCTGCATATAAAACCACTCCACCGCCCACGAGTGGGCCTCTGATAGTAACGTTCTTCACTCCCACGGGGATGTGTTTCCTGAGGTCACACTTTAATTACATGAGCGGCAGGTGACTGTACTAGCACAGGTGACACAGGCATGGAGTTACTGGCTTTATGTATGGGAAATGGTGCAAGTAACTTCACATGAAACAGGTAAAAGTCACTGCACAGTAGCCTGAAAACACGATTCTGAAAAACAAAGCTGATAAAGCAACTGATGAAGGGCATACACACACATATAATATAAATGCACAGATTTCTATTTTTTACTTTTGAAACCAGCTTATCTCAGATGTTTGCAGCACCAGATTCAAGCTTGCGGTCACTCATCTGTAAAACTCCTGCTGGTTTCTGTTAGAGACAACTGTCAGAAGCATCTGGAAGGTAATTTATGATTTTTTTATAACAGATTAAAGTTGGACATCAATCACAGTTTTCCTCTGTCTTGTAAACACTTCAAAAAGCGAAAACTTGGGTTGATGTAAGAACAAAAACAGCTCGATTCTCCTTATGCGTTGACCTTTTCAGTCTGACAGACATTCCATTAAAGAAGTCTCCTAAAGGCAAGCACCATTACGCAGACAGCACAGTGATGCAACAAAGGCTTTTTTCATGAGAGCAACATCTGAGCGTGGTTACAAACCAGAATGGTCATCTTGAGCACGATTGTTTTGCAGCAAGTGCTGCTTGACTTTTGGCCACTGAGAGACTTGAAGAGCTGGTGTTCCCTCATAACAAGTGGATTTGCACCTTTAAATTCTTTCCAGTGAGAAGCTGCAGATCGTTTGAGCCTTAAAACTTAAAACTACAAGCCTCAGCAAGTCTGATCAAATCTCTTTAAGTCAACTTCACTCCTCACACTATAGATTTCATGGCCTACAGCGATGCACGCTAAGATTTTAAACACCAAGCAGACATTATATTTTCTTTTAATAGTCTAGAAAAACCCATTAGATTTGATATATTTTTAAAAAATCATTGTTTTAAATAAACAAATGCAAACCAACAAACGTTTTAGATAAGAAGACAAAGGAACAGACCGTCTCAGTGCTTCCCTGCCCTGAGTATAAAATCCAAGCCCAACAATAATAAAGGAGGACTTTTGATCGGCTGTATGAAAGGACAGCTACAGAGCTGGACAGACCAGGGGTTCGTGTGCTCGCTGCGGTCACGGTGACAGATCTGCCGACCACTCCTTGCCCATCTGGGCTGCCGGTGGTGATCTGCCTACTCTCTGAGGACACAGAGTTCAGACCAGTAATTTACTTCAGCTGAGCTAAAGTAATATTTCCAGATTAATATGAGCCATATTCTTTTAGAACTGTTCTTTCTTTCTTCTTCTTCTTCCTGCATTTTTTTTCCTTATACATCTCACATGTCCAAAAACGCCTGGCTGAAGATGAAAGAAAGAAGGAGTTAAAAAAAAGATAAACCAGTGAAAGATGGACTAGTTTCATGCTTTGAGAGGCAAACACATGGGATGGCTTGTTGCAGTATGGTACCATTTCTCTTAAACATTTTCAAATCATAATAGTACTCAGTAAACTATATGGTTTGTTATGTCTTCAACAGCTTCTGATCACTATAAGAGAAAATACACTCATACGTTTCTTTTTTAATATTTTAAAACAAAAATTTGAAATGAATCATTTATGTCATCAGAAACTCATTTTAAATTGCTATTAGAGTGACACTAAACCCACTGAGAAACCTGTAGCCTACACAAGTCCTATTAGTCATCATCACACACTGGTGAAATTACATCTCCGCATTTGACCCATCCTCATGGGGAGCGGTAAGGGCTGGAATATACTTGCTGTTTAACCTCGAGCTGGCGCAGGCAGCAGGTCTTTGTTCACATACTTGCTGCTGCAAATGGCGCTGCACTGCATGTAGTACCGGAGTGTTCCATTAGGGGGCAAACTAGAGTACTCTGACCAGATAGAGAGCCGGGTTTGTGGGTACAACCCAAACAAAAATGGCGTCAAAAAAAGAGATCACTAACTGGTTAATTTAGAGATCACAACAGAAAAAAAGACAGCAGCGATATCGTAGATGGTGTGAAAGACCTCTAAACCAGAGACGGAGTCACTATGGTGACTGTGTCTCACTCGTTTTGTCAACTCCACCTACTGGTTGCTCGTATATTACAGCGTTCAGACAATTTCGAGGAACGCGCACAAACAATGCTTCAAATCAACACAAGCTATGCATGGCAGCCATTTTAAACACGCATACGCGTGCAGCAAGTATATTCCAGTCCTAAGCTGCAGCAGTGGCTGCGCTCGGGAACTATTTGGTGGTTTAACCTTCCAATCCAACCCCTTAATGCTGAGTGTCAGCAGGGAGGCATTGGGTCCCATTTTAAAGTCTTGGGTATGACCCGACCATATATTTGAACCCACGACCTCCCAGTCTCAGTGCGGACACAACTTGCTTTTTTTTGCACTCAAAGACGCCCTTTTTTGACAATCCCCTCCTAAAGGTGGCTGTCCTCCACAGTCCGTGTGCAGCCTATGGCGATCTGAACTTCAGCTCTAACGGAGAGAAGCTCCTGGAGCTCTGCATTGCTCATACCACTAGGCCACTGAGAAGGTAAATAAAAAATGATATTAAGATTATTGTGAAAAAATCCATCACTGCATTGCATAGATATGTTGAAAATGTGAAAAAAATTACTCTTACAAATAAAAAGTACTGTAAAAAGAGTAGAACCAACTGCATTACATGGTTTCTAATGTCTAAATGTATTATTATTAATAATAATTTGTTTAGAATGTGCTTTTATTGTGAAGGATTTTTTTCTCTATCGGGATAATAAAGATGGCACACAAAGTAGCAACATTTGTGTTGGGTTGATTATTTCTTTGTTGAAACAAAGCTTATATACTTGTTCTTGTATCGGATCATTCACTTGTTGAGCGTGCAAGACAGCTAAATGTGTGAGTAGCATCCCTGAAGGTGTGCCAAAATCCTCTCCAATGTTCCCCAGGAAATATTTTTTAATTGCTTGATAGATTGCATGGTGGCACTTTCACATCATAATAAGAAATTTTACTGTGTCAGGGGCCTCAGCAGCATGTGGATTAAATACGCAGCCACAACTGTTTGGCTTCTTTGTTTAGTTTTTGCATGAATTTAAATTAATCAGTTATTAGTTTGATTGATGAATGCAGAGGAATGTAAATGTGCAAATGTTTAGGTTAACTGCATTTTAACACTGATACAGATTAATATCTGGTGTTTTAAAAGATTTTTCTTGGAGTTATTTTGAGCCACAGATGTGGCAGCGATACAAAAGAAGTTCATACCCACGCACACAGCAGGCATTCAAGCAAATGATTTGAGCAACAGGAGGCCTGCGCACCAGTAAAACGTTACATCTAGCATTTCCTGTGCTCAAGCACTTTCAAATGTTAACCATTTCATGACATTTGGCCTGTCAGACTTGGGTTTGATGCTGATGCGCAGCATCGCATCCTGCTGGAGGGACTCTGCTGCAGCTGTGATCAGGCCTGATCTGGCAGCAGTCATGAACTGTCACCGTCACACAGCAGCCAGTCCATATAATACAACACTATTAACTCTACGGACTTAGGGAAGATGAATCTACCTGTGATGTTTTGATAGCCTGACAAAGGCAAAATGTGATTTAAGTTGGCAGAAAGAAGCTAAATCCCAGGGATTATTTCTAACTGAGCTGTTGGCTGGTGTTGGTGTTGGAACCCAACCAGCTGGATGACTGGAACGCATGCAGATGCTTTCATCAGCTAGCCATTTTGTTAATGCACTCATTGGAGAGCAATCATCTTTGTCCCAAAAGTCACTGGAACAATGCATTAGTGATAAAGCTGCTGTGCTATGTCTTTAATAATATTCTAAAGGGTCGCCCTTATTTACTTCATCAGAACAGGATAAGGCAGGCTGCCACTTTGGCTGTGGCTTTCATAGCCTCATGGAGGAAGCATGCCAACGCAGGACTAATGATGGATGAGCAGCAACAATATTCTCCAAGGCTGTGATTAATTTAGGGTTTCCTTATCCTAAAGCAACTGAATGTCACTGTGTTTTGGCTCGTTAGCAGGACTTTTTGGCTGGACGCTCTCGCTTGTAACCAGTTTTGCAGATCATCGCTTGGTGTGTCATAAAATCAGAGTTTAACTCCTGCTGCTGCGTTTCTGATGTTTTATTATGTTTTTCCCCCCAGCTCACGTCCGTTCTGCGTGTCTGATGTCTGAACTGGGAAATCTTACTGGCTGGGCTCGGTTCAACCAGCGTGATTGAACATTAGAGCAGAACAGTGGCTTTGAAAGAAAACATGAAATTAGTGGTGACTCATTCATTCTGGCTGCTATGTTATTAAATCATTTCTTTACCAGAAATGTCTTCAGTCAATCTAAAGTTCCATGAAATCAGCACCAAAAAGCTACTTTAGTGCAAAGATGAAAGCTTTTCTTTTATTTTGTTTTTTCCACTTTCTATAGATTATTAAACTGGGTTGAAGTGGTTGAGGCAAAAGTCACATGTGGAAGGTATTCAACAAAATAAAATGCTACTTAACGCCACATTTGACCTTCTGAGAGGTAAAAAAAAAAAAAACATCATTGACTCAAAACTAATTTATGTTAGTTTTGGTTATAATGAGGTGCCATCAAGAGAATTTCACACTTATTTAGTGAGTTCAGAATAACATGGATATTGAGTGACTTTACAACACCATATGGTGGTTTTATGGAGAGAAATGGATTTTTTTTCTTTTAAATGTGAAACCATCAGAAAGCTGCTCAAGTTCAAATGTCACACTAACTACAAGTCACATCCAAGGTGTGATTTCAGGTATTTCATCCAAAACTAAACAGCTTCTTCCTGTTTGTTTTGCTTTGATTGCTATTTCCTTATTATATGCATTAGCATGAAGGCGCTGCTGCTACTGCAGCATAGCAACAGTCAGCTGAAAAGGACGGTGGGAAGAATCAACTTTGCTCATTCGTACAGCAAAGCTAAACTCATCCACACATTCCCATGCTTGAGCGTGCCATTAACCCCGGTGACCTGTAACTGTGTGTGTTTGTGTGACTGCACCCTCTGTGTTTGCATATCGACTGCTCCTGATGCAGTGGAAGGCCAAAGAGACCACACCAGAAGAACAGAGGAGCTCTTCTATTATAAACAACTTTTGAATCAGACTCGGCCACAGTTTTTTTCCTGCACGTTTCCAGCCAATATTTGAGAGCAGGAGTTAATCTCTTTGCATGTTTGCAATTTACTGGTTAAATGCGACATTTCTGCAACATCTTGTTGATCGGGTGCTTTGGCCCATTAGTGTTTTATCTTAACCCCCTCTGATGCAGCAGGATCCATCTGCGACCTGGGCCCGAATACAGCATGAGCTGCAGATTTCTTTCAGCCGGTGCACGTTCAGCTTGGTGGAATGCAGCTTTGCATTGCTGAGTGTGGTTCAGATTTATGTTACTGCTGTGGGGCGTGCATGTGGCTAACAGATGGTGGCATCCTGCTCGTCTTTCCTCCATCAACACATAAGAGGTCCCCCAGCACATCCCTACAGTGTCTTCAGACAACACATTACTGGAAGATTTTAGATCATTTTCATGATTTTGAATATTCTTTTTTTTAACCTGTCCTGTCCTGTCCTGTCTCAGACAGAATAGTTGATCCAGGTGTCATAATATGCCAGAGCAGTTTTACTCTACAGCAAGAGGGATGTGGCTCTATAGCCTTTAATATGTTTGTGTCATGTTGCATATTCATTTGATTCAGTACTCTTTGGCTAGAGATTTATAGTATAATACAAAAATAAAGTTGTATTTCAAAATCTGTCTAAAGTTTCCAAAACTCACTTCGCATGCGCACTCTGCCATACGCCTTCATCCATTCATTCTACCTCTCCGTTCTCACCGGGTTCTTTTTAAAATGGCTCAGAGTCGCAAGAGAAAAAGTGTCTTTAGAAGTTTATGATAAGAGAAAGGCCAGAGCTTTTTAGGAGACTCTTTTCAACGATGGCGTGCGCTGAAAGAGAAGGTTGGGCTCCCCAAAGACGCCGCTGTCGCTGGTTTTCTGCTCGACAGGTAAGCTAAAATTCGGCATCCTTTTTAGAGAAATGCATTTCAGATTAGTGCTAGAAGAAGTTAAATATCACCATATTTCTATAATGAGCATGTGCTGCAAGGCCGACAGCTACTTGTAAGCAGAGCGTGCACGAGGATAACTGGGCGATCCCTCTCAGGGGCGGGTAGAGTGTTGCACATGCAC
This sequence comes from Aphyosemion australe, assembly GCA_006937985.1. Taxonomy (NCBI): domain Eukaryota; kingdom Metazoa; phylum Chordata; class Actinopteri; order Cyprinodontiformes; family Nothobranchiidae; genus Aphyosemion; species Aphyosemion australe. The sequence continues at coordinate 607,238 of SSNS01000227.1, forward strand.
ATTTTTCAAAATGTGGAGAGGGCGGTCCTTTCCTGAAATTCAGAAACATCGTCTGCATTACCGCTACGATCATAAATTATTTGTGTATGTATTTAGAGCCTTTGTTGCCTCTTTGTTTGTTGTATCACTAAACTTTAGTTACCTCTGGAACCTAAACCGGAGTTTTGGACTTTTGTTATTAAGGTTGTTTTGTCAGTTTCATTCACTGGCTTCTTTCTCGCCCAGCTCCTGATTCGATTGCTGAATTATCTCTGCAGAAGCCTGTTAATCACACATCGATTTAAATCAGGTGTGTTGAAGCAGAGACATTTCAACCATGCCCTTGAGGACCAGGACCAGACATCACTGATAAACAATCTGCTCATGAGACAGACTGATACCAAGGAATAGCAGCTAAAAACAGCCTGTAGGACACTTTCCACCTTCCCCTTATAGATCCATCTGCAGGACAAAACTCCCCTCTGACTTTGAATTAGTTTTTGTAGGAGATGACAGTTCTGCAAAACTGAACCAAAACTCTGAAAAAGACCAGAGAAGAGTCTCAGTCTGATGTATTATACTGATGAAAAATAGGATGCAGAAAAAAAGAATCAGCCTGCCATCAAAATCACAAATTCCTTTTTTAAATTTTCCAAAAAAGCAGACTCCTGTGTGTTAAAGTCATTATTCCACCATTAACAAGACTTCACAGATGCCAACAACATGACATCATGTTCCCCTGGATCACTCTGAGGCTGACGACAGCTTTTCTTGAGGCACGTTTGTGTGTCTAACTTATTTACAACCGATAAATAAATGATCTCAGCATCACTGAATAAAACAATAAGCAGATATGATCAGGTTGGGAGGATTTCGGAAGGGTTTACCAAGAATGACTTGTGAACGTTTGAGTAATTAATGTAAAACTCTACAGAATCCACACTTTTATGACTTGTTTTAAATCATTTTACTGCTTGATAAACCCACAGAGTCTTCATGCACACAGGAAATCAGGTAAAGAAAACATTTTCCAAGGAAGATTTGGTTGCTGAAACACCAACATCCGACGGGATAAGAGAGTTGGATCAAACAAATCCAGCAGTGATTCCTGTTATACTGAACTCAGTTTGACAGCTAAGGTAGACCTCTTTTGGAAAACTCACCTTTAACTCCTTTCTTCCTTCTCTGGGACAGGATGTCGAGGTATTACTAAGGTATTACTCATTGCTCAAAAGTGTTGCTTTTGCCACCATCTCCAGCTCCTCTGGACAAATATCGTAGGTGCACAAAAGCAGGTCGGGCAACAATCGACCACACCCTCACACCAAGGTTGCACAGGCATGAGACAGCTACGTTTCAAAAGCCCTTTTAATAACACAAACCATGCCGGCAAATCAGCGTAATACTGCCTCTATGGTGTGTCTTATGAAAGCGCCGTGGTGGCATGGTGATGCGGGAATTTTGCGGCATTCGTTCCGCCAAGCTTGGTAGTAATATTGTTGCAAAGCCGGACTTGTGAATGCAGATTACGCCTCGGTGCAACAGATGGTGGTGTCATGATCACGTGGAGAGCTAATGCCGGGCATAGGTTTAGCTTTTGTAAACAGAATCAGCTGAGATGATAAACTGGAGCGATGCAGAGCTCCGGGACCTTCTCTATGTTAGCTCTGGAGCTCAGATCACCATAGGCTGCCATGGTCTGAGCACTTATAAATGACCAAAGGCTCCCTGATGCCGCCTCGGCGTTGCGGCAAATTGGCTGCATTGTTTTCTAAGAGGATAAAGTGTCCCAACACCCCACACTTCTTCTCTCAATCACGCAGGCGTAGGCCTTCTCTGAGTCAAATAAAGTCTAGAAAACTGGTGGAGCAAATCCCCACACACCCTTTATTGACCTTGTGAGGTTAAAACACCTGCCCAGTGTTCTACAACCGGTATGAAGGCTTCTTTGGTCCAATGCTCGACCATCAACTGCACTCTTCTCTCTAACACTGACTGAAACCAACCAAGTAGAACACATCCTCTCTACCATACAAGAGCTTTTCAACATTTACAAAGACCACCACAACAACACCCAGATTCAATCAATCAACAGGTTTCCAGATTTGGATTTATTCAACTCGACATAACCTTTCTGCTGCAGTTCTGCACCGCCATGCAGCCTCTATGCCAGCTCATTTGGACTTTGTGTTGTGAGATCTCCTCAGAAATGCTGAGATGTTCTTCTAGACTTAAATGGAATCATGGTCCTTTAAAGTTTCACCATAGTCACATTACGCCACCTAAGAGTCAACAGTCATGTAAAAGTGGAACCTTTGTAAAAATTCTTTTACATGGCATTATTTCTCTTTTAAATTTTACTTTGTACAGATTGTGCATCATCCTTTCAACAAGCCTTGCCTGAAAACCTCGAGGCCAAACGAACCCCCACTGAGCTTATAGGTTGTCAATCCAAAAGTGTTAAACTATATTTTATATAAAATAAGCATGTGGTCCAAACAGCCATTTACTCAACCCTAAAAGTGCTGACATATTGAAGCTTACCAGAGAACACTGACATGATCTAATAAAAATCCAGGCAAAGCTGAGTGTTCCTTCCCACACACCTTGAGCTGGCACGAGCTGCACGGATCGCCTCTCTTTGCAGAAACAGATAAGCACACAGACGCAATCAGACAAAAACACAACCTCCGCCCACATTTTGCAAGTGTTTCACTCTTTCAGATCTGATCTGACTCTCAGAGTCTAGGAATGCATGGCAAGGTGGGTTTGTGTCACACGCTGCATCCTGACTTTAGGAATCACCTCGAAGAATTCTGAGTCATAATGGAGTGTTTTTGTGTGTTTATCTAACGTCTGCCTGCATCAAGTCAATGAGAGAAATTAAACCGCAAGTACTTTATCTGATGTGACGCAACACGCCAGAAAAGTGCAACCACAAATCCACACGTGCACTTTCAGACACAGCTGCAGACTAAAGCCACGATAGGTCACTCAAGTCAGAATTAGCATGCAGCTGCACGTTGGGCTCTTCTTATATTTATAGAAGCAGAACCCAGATTAAAGCAGATCAAATAACTGTGTTTGGTTATATCACTAAGATCAGAATTGGGTTGGGATGGATGGATATTAAAGAAATTAAACTACCGTGATCAAATTACTTGTTTTTTCAAAATAAAACCTGCCTTTTTCTCCAAAATGACGTCAGTCAGAATTTATAATTTGGTATTTTGCTCCAGGATATCTTGATTTTTTTTTAACAAGAGGAAACAACATGTTGTCACCCCTTGAGTTACACCTGTACTATTCAGAAAAAGATTCAGGTGACACAGAAGGCCAGAGAACATCCAGATCCAGCTGTGGTTGAGCTGCAGGATGGGAGAGAAAACAGCGATACCTTCTTGGTTTATGAAACTGCTCATGGGTCTCTGTAGTGTGTCTCTGCTGCATGTTCACACCAGCCTCGACCCCTCTCAGCACCCCTGCCCCCCCTCCAGTTGGGAGGCTTTATGACCTCAGAGGGAGTTACGTCTGAACCAGGTGAGTTTGTTGATACGAAGTGGAGTCCAGCGTGTGTCATGCACGGTTCTTCTCACCATTTGGCCAGGACTTGTAAATTCTGAACTAAAACAATAATAAACACAAATCTGATGCAAGACCTGGATTGGCTGAAGCTCCTGGCAGGAATTTGGTTCATTACGTTTTGTACTTCCAAACAGCTAAAAATCATAGCCGTTGTCAGGAGATTATTATCCCCACGCCCATGCCTCTGGTTCTCCTCTGAAGTTTGTAAGACAGTCTTAAAATGTGTTACAAGCTGCAATTGATAGGTTTGCACCTTGGGGTGGAAAGCTGAAGTGCTTGCATACTTATGAAAAAATTTCCATAACATATATACTTACTTTTACAACAGACTTTACTCAGTAATTATATTTATGTTTTTCCAAAAAGAGGAAACGGGTAATGGCCTTAAAGTTTGGCCACTTTCTGCTATTATGCGACTGTCACTGGGCGGTTTTACGTCTTTCCAATGTGAAGTAGCCAGATCATAAAAACACAGCATGACTATTACCAGAGATATATGATCTAAACCCAAACATGAAAATATCAAACACCATTAAACTAAATTTAGTAGAGGACATTTCTTGACAAGATGAGAGGAAACAGGGAGAGGAAAATATCCACATACTTCATAAAAGTCAATGTGACTCAGAAAATTCAAGTTCATAAAGTATTTGATTTAAAAGGTGAAAGCCTATTGAACTGACAAAGTAAAGGGCCTAAAGTATTTGACTTGTTTAGACACTTATCTGGGGAAAAGTGTTTTTGTTTTCTATTCAGCCAGTTGCTGACTGGATTCAAACTGCTGGTGAAAAAATGGGAATGACTTTTGCAAAGGAGTTTCTGAAATGTTTTGAACTGTTTGCAATAGTTCTGAACGTCCTCATGCGGATTGCAAAGTTTTTCTCTTGTATCACTGGAATTTTTAACATTATCAAAAACTTTGGACATTTCTCACTTAAATATATTAAAATTAATGAAAGGGATCAAGATGCAAAATTGCAGGGATAAGTAGCAAATACATTCAAATATAGGCTGCATCTAAATCCAGGGATGCATCCTTCAGAGTGCATGATGACGTTTCTTAAGGATTGTATATTTAAAATGTTCTTGTTTTTTTTTTTGACAAAACATTTAATTTAAATGGTATAGCGCCTTCCAGAGTCCTAGAACCCCCCAAGGCGCTATACAACACAGCCAGTCATTCACACATTCACACCCTGGTGGTGATGAGCTACGTCGTAGCTACAGCTGCCCTGGGGCACACTGACGGAGTGAGGCTGCTGTAAACTGGCGCCACCGGTCCCTCTGACCACCACCAGCAGGCAATGTGGGTTAAGTGTCTTGCCCAAGGACACAACGACAGCAACAGACTGAGTGGGGCGCAAACCTGCAACCATCCGATTGCGAGGCGGGAACTTAGCTCTTCTGCCATCGCCACCAGTCGCCATTGGTATGTGAAGAGCATTTCAATCAATTTCTGCATAAAAACATCTAATGCGGTGCCTTTAAAAATTTGGGAGTAAACAGCAAGAAAATTTGCACAACTTTTGTAATTTCTTTGCATTAATGTCACATTTAAGATTATTTGTACATTCCAAGAACCAAGAACTTCTCTTTTAGGAAGTATTTGTCTCAAACAAGAAGCCAACAGTTGCAGATCACACACAGTTCTTCCTTAATTGTGGCTGTTTTCAGTGTTCTTTGACAATAGTACAGACTAAAATTCAGTTTAATGAGTAATAGAATAAAATATTTCACTATATTTAACATTACTGTATCACTAGATAATAAGCTATTTTCCTACTTTCAGTTTCTATGAAATGTACCTTTAAATATAAAATTTTACAGCTAATATTCTACGTGTTTTTTCTTTGTTCTGACTTCAAGTCATCTCTGAGACCTCACACTGGTCCCCTCATTTCTGCACCGATACGTGCAGCCGAGCAGGCGAGGGCTTGCTTCAGTTGGTTTTTCCAATAAGTGAGGAGGCGTGTATCTTTCTCTGTGCATAAATGACTACAAGAACGCATAAATGCAGAAGGTCAGCATGTGCTGAGGTATTTAGAAAAAAAAAAAAAGACTCAACTTTCAAATTAAAAACACTTCAGTTCGGGACTGGCAGTTTGCCAGCTGGTTGTCAGAAAGGGAGAACGTAGAAGGAAACGGTCGGTTCATAACAGACTGTAATAAGTCCCTCACTGAGATTTTCTTTATGACAGAATCCTTATTGGAGTGTTTTGGAAATGTGACCAAAATCAGAGCTCAGAGGTTGTGACTAATGAAAAGCAGAGTCACTCAGACTCATGGAGGATGTGATGGAGGGATGACGGGGGTGCTGGAGGAAGAAAGAGGAGCAGTAAGGACCGAGGTGATGTGAGGTAAAAAGTCATCTTTTCTGATATGGTTTTCATTCTTGCAGTATTTACTGGAAGCCCATAGAGGTCTACATACCAGGCCAAAGTAGCCGTCATACAGCTGGATGGGAGATGCTTTCACTCCTTTCCTCTACAGAGTCTTTTCCTTCCATCTGCATCACTGTTCAGGCTAATTTTCTCTCCTCTGGCTATCAACAACACCCTCTGCCTGACTTTTTGCTTTTGTCAGCCAATGTTTTCGGTGCACACAAAGTTTAAGTCAAAAACTTTCTGCATGCTATTCTCAGTAAAATCTGTGGCTCTGTCTCTGTACATCTGCATTCCTGATGTCCCGACGCATCCAGCCTCATAAATCCATCAATTCTCCCGTAAAGCTTTTTCAAGGAACACCTAGTTAGCCTCTTGGTGTTGGAAACAAGATTCTGGTTGATGGCTGATTAAAAAATAAGTGACAACTTGTAGAAACTGTTTCTTTATGAGCGAACATCAGAATGAAGTGTAGCTCCAAATCTATGCAAAGTCCACATGTGTACACACGATATTTTATTCATGCCCACAAGATTGCAGGAAATTAAACACGTTTTACAGCCTTACAATAGCTCAGTCGCTCTCTAACACACACACACACACGCACGCACGCACACACACACAGAACCACACACACACTTCCCATTTCCTTTCCATGCAGAGCATAGTAATCTGAGTTAATTATCTTGAATGCTACACGTCCTTGGCAGAAGGTTTGTAATATGAACACACAACCATAAAACGATCATATCAGTACAGACAACTGTTCTGTTTATATTGTTCATTGGTTTAACACAACCTCCGCAGGCCAGGACACACACACACACACACACACACACACACACACACACACACACACACACACACACACACACACACACACACACACACACATTCTTGTCTCCCCACTCAGACATGCTGATGGTACACCTGGCAAAATACAGCGTTGCTCTTTACACGGGGAATGCCACACCTGGCGGGAGATGGTATGATTTTCCACCTTTTAAACGGCTGTGGTAGTTGGGCTGGCACACGGCAGCAGACTGGCATGACTGGGCAGGCCTCTGGTTCTAGAGCAAGGAGGGGAGGGGGAGGGAGGTTTTCGCCTGAAGGGTGAGGACCGCAAGTCAGTTGGGGGCATGTAAGGCGAGGGGTAGGTGCAGCGCTGCAAATAAATCCTAAATATTTCCAGGTGACCTTTTTTTATCTGCTCTGCCTCAGCACCGGCTTAAGGTCGAGCGCCACACCCTGGAAGCTCTTACCTCTATGAGCTGTCAACAGTTCGCTGAAAGCAAAGCGAGTCACTAACGCAGATAAATCACAGAGAGTGAATGAAACACAAGGCAAAAAAAAAAACACCAAAGTGTCAATGACGAGCCAAACCGTATCATAGCCAACAGGTACAAGCAGGATCGGTGCTGCTGCAGCTTCTGCCAATTTATCCACACATGCACAAGTCACATCAATCTTCTACAGCTGCTCTTTGCTAAATGCCAGTGTCATGAGATCTAAAACGTGATGCAATTGCAAATCTTTCATCTGCAAGTCCTGAATAGGGCAGCAAAACACACATGCAGCCCATATTGTGTCCAGATGAGGTCTTGACTCTATTTGGTCTGTCTGTCCTTCAATAGGTGTCCACTGATATCTCAGCCAAACAATCCCCCCGATGCTGGATGTCTCTCAGACGTTGAAATCAAAGCTAAATTATATAAACCAATTGCATGTGCAGATCTGTGCATGTGCAACCCTAACACGGTGTATCTTTGCCCTGCATCGCAGCGTGATTCATGCACACACACCAAACTGTGATCCTGGAGAAGCAAACCTGTCAAACACACTTCCAAACGTCTGATCACAGAAACAAAGAGTGTTTACACACACTGAAATATGGATAGCAGCCTGTACAAAGCTGCACTCAAAGAAAAATCATATATATGCATTTACAATTAAAGGGAAAGCTGTGAGAAGAGATTTTGCACCCTCAGCTCACCTTTCCTGGCAGCAGAGTGACTCCAAACTCCAGTGTGTGAGGTGTGTGGCAGCCTCTCCTCTCTTTCTGGTCTGTCTCCCTTTCTCTCACTCCCTTCTCAACCTGTAGTCATCATGTGGCACTAGTTACACTCTGCAGCGGTGTGCGGTGAACTAAGACGGAGGGGAAAAGGAGGAGAGATGGGAGGGATAGAAGGACAAATGAGTCCTACCCAGACTGATGATAGAGGCTTCCAAAAACGCCCTCGGGAGAGAAAAAGATTAAGAACACTTCGCTCCACTTGAAGTTTAAACTTTCACATCTCTGCGCCTTTTTCCACTGACTCCTTTTACCAGCCTCGTTCCTCCTCTGTTCTTTTGTCCCAGTAAGTTTCCCTAAAACCAGTCTTGCCCTCTTGATGTACTGCCAGTCCAAAAAAACCACAATCCTTTAAAATCTTGCCTGCCTTCTTTAGTGCCTTTACAACTTGTAAAGATCTTTACTTTCCTCCCTCCCTGCTGCAGCCGTTTCACTTTTTATTAAAGAAAATTGTCTAAATTTGGCCTCCCTTTGACATGCATCCTACATTTATAACACATCCCTCTCTATCAGTGTGCATTCACATCACTATTCTCATGCAGCTGTGGAGTAGACACACCTGCTACTACTGGAGTGTGGGAAGTAAAGAGCTCACTTCTAGGGATGATTTAAAAAAAAGATATGATGTTCACTGTTGCCTATAGGAACCTAATCTAAAGGATGATCTAAGGAATGCACGGATTCTTTAAATGTAAAATGATCTTTTTTGCTGCAACTCTCATGTCCAAGCACACCTTACACCTCGTGTTTTAATAGCCTTGACACTTTCAGTCCAGAATGTGAGGAATGCTGCGTGTTTGTTGGGAGGAAAGTGTGTGTGTTTAAAGAAAAACGTATTGGGAGTTTCCTCGGGTCGTGACCCCCGCTGAATGGAAGTCTAACCGTGCAAAAATGAAAAAGATACTTTTTTAACTGGAAAATCCAAACACCTAAACGAAAACGTGATGAAGAGCCGCTGTGAGAGAAAATGTGAATTACTGCAAATAAATTGCTTTTGTTTTTAAGAAAGAGAGGGAGTTCCCAGTGCAACTAATCGTGTAACTTGATAAAGAGATAAACCAGAGCTCTTCTGACACCTTAACAGTCATAATGACATACCGCAAGGTTCATCGCATAACCCACTGGACTAGATCATGTTTCAGAGGTGATCAAAACCACAAATCACGAAAGAACTTTACTCACCACACTTAAGATATCAGACTCATCATCCTCATCTGCGGCCTGCTCGTGTTAGCCAACATATGCTCTCTGGCTGAGATAACTGGTGTTTCATTCTCCCCCGTATTCCCAGGGAGTACTACTTGAATCAAAGTGGAGTGTATGAGAACAGCATGTGATTCAGCGCTCGAATTATGAGAAAAATCTTGTTTACAGGCATGGGGGCCTTGGCCTATGAGTCACACAGCTTCCCCTCTTTGCTGGATGGTAATCCCCACCCCCCCACCCCCCAATTCCCACTTGTCTTGTTTTAAACATTCACATATTCGTTATTACTCATTCAGCAGGATTTCTAAGAAGGGGCTCTCTTCTGTCATGGACCTTGATGCATTAATAACGGAGGCTGGGTGTGCAGCATGTAGTTGTGTTTGTCGCTCTGCTAACATTTACAATGCCGACTTAAACAGTCGACGTTGCTGATGTGTGTTTTAACTTTAGCTAGTCAAACCACCTGCTTAGCTCTATTTAAGTCAGCAAAACCAAACCTCAGCGAGGAAACTCTGTGGGTGTCCTTGTTATCTGACAGCAGACTCTGTGGGTTAAGTGGCAGGGTGACTGTAGCTCTTTCAGCGCATCCCAAGAATGCTAGATTTGGTTTGGGTTCTGAAGGCTCTCGAGCATGTTTTACTTTGTGTGTGTGGTGTTTAGTGTTTAGATGCAAGGTGTCAAAGAAAGAGTTCATGGTTATATCTTGCAGGAAAATTCCACCGTTTCGAGAAGATCAAAGTTGAACAGTGAGTGTGAATGACTACAAGCTAAGCTAAGGTATTTACAGCTTGCATTTTAAAAGATAATATAATATTAAATTCAAGTTGATAGGATGAGAAGCTCGGTCATCTGGGAGGGGCTCGGAGTAGATCCGCTGCTCCTCCACATTGAGAGTAGATAGTTGAGGTGGCTCGGGCATCTGGTCAGGATGCCTCCTGGATGCCAACCTGGTGAGTTTTTTCAGGCACGTCCAACCAGGAGAAGACTCAAAGCAAGACCCAGGAAACGCTGGAGGGACTATGTTCCTTGTCTGGCCAGGGAACACCTTGGGATTCCCCCGGATGAGCTGGCCCAAGTGGCTGGGGAGAGGGAAGTCTGGGCCTTCCTCCTGAGGATGCTGCCCCCACGACCCGACTCCGGATAAGCGGAAGAGAATGGATGGATGGATGGAAATTAAGTTTACACGATCTTCAGTTCTAGCAGAATTCATTTAGAAGAAATGTGTTTATATGCCTTTTATTTATTTACTTTCTGACTTTCTAAGAGACTCAGACTTGGATAAGACAGTCCTCTCATTTTTTAGTTGATTTTGCAGTTGCTGCCAAAGTTGGAAAAGCTTTTTAGTTACCTGCAGAGTTTTCCACTATTAAATCAGGGTTTGCACGATCTAAAGAGATGTGCATGTGCTTTAGCAGAACAGCCATCAGGACTGTGCTTTCTCTCGTAGTCCCTGAATTTGCTTGATTTTCCTGCAAATTCAGCCAATAGGAAACTCAGGGGTTCTCTAGGACAACATGAATTATAGCATGCTGAAAACCTATTATGGAATTCACACCAAAATATGACTGTCTAAGGTTAGAAAGAAGTCCATATGACCCCAAACTTGAGCTACTGGATGGCTTTGAAGTGATTCATAACTTCTTTTCACTTCTCAGGTTTAACGTATGTGGTGAGTATTACTGGAATGGGCATCATGCTTGGTAAAATGCAGGGAAACAAACTGGAAAATGTGCATCTGAGTTCCAGTCAGAGTGGGGCTTACTGACCTTCCACAGGGGGCCCGATAAGTCAGTAGTGGGGGGGGGGGGTAATGATGGGAAAATGGTTGAACCTGTAAATGGACTTCAAGTTGGGACATTCACAATGACTAGAATTATTTAGTCATCACCGGCGAGGCTGGCCAAGAACTACAACACATTCTTGTTGGCAAATGATTTCACAGAAAGACTCAAATATTTTGAACCACAACTCTGTTTCATTTTAAATGAAAAATGAGTCCAAACCTTTAGCTGGAATTGTGTCAAATATTTTAAAAGTTCAAATAACGGTGCAAGTGTTTCAGTTGCACCTTGTGTGCATCTAGATTAGAATAGAATACAGAAAATCCCTTTATTGTCCCCCAGTGGGGAAATGTTGATGTTACAGCAGCAACTACATTCACTACAGAAGCAAAGAAGAATAAAAGGTAACACTTTACAATAAGGATCCCTTTATTAACATTACTTAGTGCATTATTAAGCATTAATAAATTATTAAATAAAGTATTAAGAACTGCTTAACAATATTATGTAATGCATTACTAAGCAGACCCCCCCGGCCCTTTGTCCTAACCTTAAAGCCACACTCCTGAACTTTGCGGATATATGCTCATTGTCGCCCTCTAGAGGCTTGCTACGTAACGTCACTGTCGTAAAATCAAATCTCTCTCTCAGACATGAGGCATGTTTACATTCCTAATGTCAGACAAAGCAACAAAAACAAATTTTTCCACCTCCACACATTAAATAGTTTTATCAGGACTGTATAACAACTCTATGCCCAACAAAACACAATAACCCCGGTGAAATAATTGATTACTTACCTATTCATTAGCAGCACGGCTAGGTCAGAGTCCGTAGTTCATGCTGTTCTTTCTAAAAGAGCTCTCCAGCGAGGAAAAGACGGCCCAATAATAACTCTGGTCTTTGCTCTTCTTGCTCTATCACGTTCTCTTTTTCTTTTCCTAGATTCCTTTGATAAGGGATTTCTAGCTTTCTTTGGTGGATCTGCCACTGCTCAAGTCTCTAAACCACGGGTCTACGTTATACTACTATGGCAAGCCAAAGGGATCAAAAAAACGAGTGTTCTAAACTCGCATTTTGTTTATGTCCGCCAAAACACACGCGAGATTTTAGAAAGCGTGTTTTTTTTGGTCCCCTTTGGCGTCAAAATGCGCATTCAAGATGCGCTTTTTGGTGGACATAATGTGCGTTTAGAACCTTAATAAAGGACCCCTTTGTTTATTAATGCTACACTGAACAAAAAACATACGAAGAAACAACATAAGCAAGAAATACTTAAAACATTGAGTTGAATTTACCACATTTTTTAAATAAAAAAATAAAATACAGTATAGAGAGACTAGCAGAGCATTATGGGGAGTGAAAACATGAATGGAAAATTGTGCAAATGAGATTTGAATGAGCACAGAGTGCGATTCCAAGTCATAAATATCCCAGAGTGGTCTGAAATGACCCCTGCTGTCCAGTACCCGTCTACCAATGACTCCCCCAAGTCAAAAGAACATTTCCACCACTTTGATTTGCTGTTGAAACGGCAGGTGTTTGACTGAAAATCTGCAAGTTGCATCTTGATCCTGACCTCCCTAGTCCCTCACATTTACAATGAAGCAGATAAACCCATGGGTTCATGCAGGTATACTCCTGTCAGATTAAGACATGTTAAAAAATTCCACTTTAGCGATGTACAGTGCAGCTTGCAGAAACACAACAAGCCACATCTTTTACAGAGTCTGCAGGGAGATGGTATAGAAACTTAGCCCTCTAGCTACAAGATATGCACTTGCATTACAAGGGTCATTTCAGCAGATAATGAGTGGAATCTAAGCCCAGCGGTGAAACATTCTCCACTGGGTGAGTGAACTAAAAAGGTGGAGAAATGTTTTTGTAGAGGTGAAAATAAGAAAGAAATATAAATAATACACAGGCAATATGGAGCGGACTGAATTAGAATAAAAGTGAAAAGCAGGAATGAACCGAACCGTATGGAAATGGATGTGAAATGAACTCGTTAATCCTTTCAGTGTTGTGACAAGAGATGGTGTTGTGTTACAACCAGTGCTGCGTAGGAATACCTAATTAAACCAGAGAAAACATGGATAAAGCCAAAGAAACTAAGGTCCTTGATTTAAAATTGATTCAATTAAGACTTAAAAACATTTATATATTTTTTGGCTAAAGCTAGCTGCTCTTTTGCATTTCCCTGATGCAACAATACTTTAGTACTCTTGTTAAAGGTGTGCGACACTCGTTTATATTTGCAGTGGTCTCTGGTAGGAATGAATGCCTTGCAAGATGTACTCAGGGCAAAAAAAGCCCAGAAACACTCAGATCAGCACAGACAAGTCTTCTGCAGCAGAGAGTGGCACAACATGGCAGGATTTGGAGTCTTATTTCCTGATATTTGGACATCTTGCCTCGGATTGGATAACAGCAACGCGACTCTACCACTGACTTGCAACGTTGATGTTTTATCTCCATAAATAACTCAAGCCTGGAGGAGTTTTCTGTGTGGTGGAGTTGCTAACAGTTAGCTTCTACTCTTCAGGATGTTGTCTGCTGATTCCTGGACGCTAAAGCAACAACAACCTTCCTTGTCGCAAGAAAAGATGGGTGAGTCCATGAATGTTAAGGGACAGTGTGACGTAGATCTGTCAGGCTTTTCAAATCCTAGAGTTTCACCGTGTATTTTCTCTCAGAAGCTAATGCAGGAGATAGGTGTAGGAGACTATTTTCATGTTCAGCCTGCATGAAAAACTCAGAGTGACTGATTATAACTAGAAATAATCATTAAAATTATAATAATAATAATCATTATGTTGAGTCTTGTGTATGTCTAATTTTGGACGGGTTGTAAATAAAGGTATTCTTAATTCTTAATTCCTAAAAAATAGGTTTTCAGTGAGCCACACCTTTAACGTCCAACAAAAACTAGATTTTTGTCATTAGGGAGAAACGTTACTTAATTTTATTAATTCAATGCTGAGGTTAAAATACTGCTAAAGCATGCATATTGCTCCAGAATATAAATGTTGATTAGTTATTAATAAAATAATTAATTTTCAATAATATGACTGTTTCTACTTTCATTCCCAGCAGCAGATAAAAGCACGTTTTGTAACTACTTATAAAATGCAAAGTTGCATGTAGACCAGGGGTAGGGTACCCTGGTCCTGGAGAGCTGCTATCCAGCTCGTTTTAGAGGTTTCCCTGCTTCAGCGCAGCTCATTGGGCTCTGCAGAAGCCTGTTAATCACCTGCTGATTAAAATCAGGTGTGTTGAAGAAGGGAAAACCTCTAAAACGTGCTGAATAGTGGCTCTCCAGGACCAGGGTTCCCTACCCCTGATGTAGATGGTTGGTCCAGCTCTCCACAAAAGCCAGAAAAAAACCTCCTGATTGAGGAATGGGAGAAAATTTTGACTTTCCAACAGGTTGATGATAAAAACATGTCTAAAAACTTTAATACACGCCTGAATGATTGGTGGGTGAGAATTAAGAGGCTTATTAGAGAACTGTGAAGATGGCCAGGTGGACTGAGAATCAACACGCCACATTTCAAAGAAAAACCTTCAAAACACCTGAAAAAATACTGGATGGAAAATATAAAGAAATGAGGGATGACTCAAGATGTTGGATTGCACCATGTGAACAAGAGTTCCTTTTTCAAACATTTTCCCAGAGGCTAAATTTGTACCTTTTGAGGAGTATATAGTTTATGAGTTTTTGTAGAAGACTTTCTATGACCCTTTAGCGCATGAATAAAACATATTTAGGAAACCATCTATAGGAAAGATCATTGTCACCCAGGCAACTTTTTCAAACTTTTCCTTTGCGGAGAAAAACTTTCTGAACATGTCCTTGACATAGGCTCTGACAGATTTTTAATAAATGGCTTTTTAAAGAAATGTAAGAACAGCTGGTGATCAAATCCATCCAAAATGTGACTCTATTGGAAAAACTCTGCACTAAAAAAAAAACGTAGCATAATCTAGAAAAATAAAAAGTCACGAGAACAGTTAGTGTTGTTTTTATTCATGTTTTGGAAAACATAAACTCTCCATCTTAAAAAAAAAAATGATATATTAGTGAAAATGACACAAATTCCATGAAATGAATCCAGAAACAGTTGTAAACACTGCTGAGCAGCCAGTGAGTTTTTCCTCAGGTACCAGCAGTCTCGTCTTTGGGTGACTTGGTGTGTCTTTATCCGCCTCCAGCTGCGCTCAGAGGGAGGGAGGGTGTCGGACAGGATGGGGATGAGACAGGATAGGATGAAGAGGACGTGCAACCTAAATATGGCTCTCGCAGCCTAGGCCACAGGGAGACAGAGAAGGGGACCACAGACCTCGGCAGCGTGCAATTATCCAAAACAAGACGCTCAAGCCAACCTCCTCTCGCTGGGACTCACAAAAAAGAGCATTACAGAATAAAACCAACACACAACTTTTACCGTCCTTTACCTTTGTATAAAAACTGAATTTGTCTGCATGGCTCCACTTTGCAGGGAGCAGAAAAACATCTACATTGCTTTATGCGTTTGCCAGACTCTTTATATGAAAGTTTATCAATTCAGCCAAATATATCTTACAAATTACATCATTAGAGTCCACCTAGAGCCAAACCCTAAATCACTGTGCTTATCGTCCAGGATGCTATTCCACAGCGTTACATAAGGCAGATAGAAGATCATCTCTGCCTTTGGAGTGAATAACTTAGAGTTGAAGCTGGCAGACACTGGCATTCCTTAGGATGCATTCAGTTCCACCTGAGCAGGCCACATGAGTATCACAGCTTAAGTTCTGCCCAAAGTGACCAATTGTTTGCACAGATGCAATGACTCGGACCATTCCCTATCGACCTGGAGGACATCCAGCAGCAGAAGATCCATCCAGAGTGGACAAACTTGAGGAGGCTCACCCTTTAAGGAGGCCCAGAAGGGGAGAGAGATCAAAGGCTGGGCAGCCACCATGCTCTTGTGTGTATGCCGGTGTGAACATGTTACAGATGAGCAACAGCGCCTGAGAGCCATCTGGGATTATTTAATGTTACTGAGTTCAATGTATTATGGACATACTGTAAAAATCAGAACAGCGTTTAAATATTAATTATATTCAGCTCATTGGGAGCTTTGAGCTTTAGCCTTAAAGACCAAGTTCGACCAAGAAACCAGTTTTTACTTATTTTTGAAAACGATCGGTCACTCTGAGTTTAACATGCAGGTTTAACATAAAAATAGTCTCCTAAACCTAGTTCCTGCATTAACTTCTGATAGAAAATAGGTGGTGAAACTCTAGAATTTGAATAGCTTGATAGTTCTACGTCACGCTGTCACTTAACGTTCATGGACTCACCCATCTTGACTCAGGACGGGGAAGGCTGTTGTTGATTTAGCGTCCAGGAAACAGCAGAGAACGTCTCGACTAGTAGAAGCTAACCGTTAGCATTAGCAACTCCACCACACAGGCTTGTATTATTTGTAGAGATAAAACATCAATGTTGCAGAGCAAATAGAGTCAGTGGTAAAGTTGCATTTCTGTTAGCTAATCAGAGGCAAATATCAGGAAATAAGACTCCAAATCCTGCCGTCTGAAGCTCAACTCTGATCCGGCTCTCTTCTAGTTCCTGAAACAGGTACACCGGAGCTTTTTTCCCCCAGAGTACGACTTACAAGGCATTCATTCCTACTAGAGACCACTGCAAATGTATTACAATTTTGAATGGACCTCTTTAACATGCAGGCTGAATGTAAAAATGGTCTTCTATCCCTATTACCTGCATTAGCCGCCAATAGAAAATGGATTGGATGCACTCAGATTAAAAAAGCCAATCAAATTTATGTCACACTGAAAATTAGCATTGATGGACTCACCCCTCTTGGCTCACGACGGGGAAGGCTGTTGTTGATTTAGCTTCCAGGAGAGAGCAGAGCATGTCTCGAGTAGTAGAAGCTAACCATTAGCATTAGCAACTCCACAACAAAGTCAGTGGTAGAGGCACATTGCTGTAAGCCAATCGGAGGCAAGATACCCAAATGCTCTAGCTAACTTCTAGTTCCTGAAAGAGGAGCGCCAGAGCTTTTCCCCCCACAGAGATTGACACACGAGGCATTCATCTATGCTAGAGACCACTGCGAAAAAATAAGTGAACTTGGTCTTTAATGGAGCTATAAGCTGAACCATTGGTGTGAAGATGGTAACTGATGATTTAAGTCGTCCACTGTGTGAAACTTGGTAGCTCAAAAGTCAGAAAATCCCTTCATATGACAAATTATCCAGATTTGGGAAAAGAGTCAAAACAGGCTTTAAATAAAATCTAGAACATATCCATTAATATTATGACTATTATCTTTATATCATCCCGTCCAAAGAGGGATGTCTGGTGGTTACTTTCTGAGAGTTTTACTAAAACCTGTCCAGTGGTTGATGAGATATGTTTCCATTTCCAACACTACAAAAGCATGCACACACAGAAATACACACAGGCATAAATATTATCGCTCACCTTTTGCTTTTCTGCAGCAACAGATAATGGTAATTATTTAAAAGTGCTAATTAACAAGTCGGTGAGTGTCAACAACTTCATTCAGCAAACAACTGAATGTTTCATTTATTTAATTTCTTACAAATAAGTAAATAAAGATAAAGTGCTGCTTATTAACTCTTTATTAGCCGTTTTTTGCTATCCATCACAAAATGTAATTACATGTTTTCCTTTTTCTTCTTCTGAAACCCTCAATGAATCATTAGTCTTGAGTCTTTTACAGAAGTCACCGAGTCATTTATCTGCTATCGCTCACTAGGAAAGGTTAAACTTCCAGCTTGTATCACAACAGCACTCCAGGGGATGGAGTGAAGACGGGTTTTGAGCAACATGACACGTGAACACTTTGTCAGAAAGTTCATGGACCTTTGCTGTAAAAGTATTTAGACTAATCAAGAGTCTTTGATATATTTTAAAATGTGGACATTTTTCAATATATAAGGAAATTAATGACAACAAGAACAAAATGCATGATCAAGTGTTTGTGAGGAAGTTAAAGAGTGAGATGATCTGGAGCGAATATTTGAATTTTAAACAAAAATGTCACTTCTGTAAATGAATTAGGCAGCAAGACTTTTATATTTCCAAACTTTAATAGTATAATCTACTTATGATTAATAATAAAATGCATTATTTAATCAATAATTTAGCCTGTGGCCACATTACAAAAACCATTCAGGGGTTTTGGGATAGAACACGTGGATATCCAGAAAACAGACATCCTGTCCACGTCTTCCTGATCTGTGCAACATTCGTAGTTTGAATTAAATTGTTATCAGGCGCCTGTTGATGGTTTACAGATTTTATCTCGGTCGCCTGACCAACGTCAGCTTATTTTCAACTGATCGATTGTGATCAACAGCCTGTAAACTGGGACCAGACCGGATTCCATAAACTCGAAAGCAGAAAACAGTTAGATAAATTTAAAGGGAATTAAAAACAGGCACGTCATGTTTGTCAAAACGCGACATCTTTAACCTTTTCCCTTTCTCTGTTGATGAAGTGGGACAAAATGCACAGTTGATATTTGCAATTCTGCTTCCACAAACCTGATGCTAGCTTTCAACTCTAATAAAAGATCTTTATAAGAGCACGATTGCACAGGCATAAGAAAAAATGGTAACACTTTACAATAAGGGTCCCTTTATTAACGTTAATTAGTGCATTATTAAGCATCAATAAATGAAGGGTCCCTTTATTAATGTTTCCGGTAATGTTAACTATTAATAGTCCTTAAGGTTAGGACAAAGGGCCAGGAGGGTTAAGCAGTTGTTATTACTTTATTTAATAATTTATTAATGCTTAATAATGCACTAAGTAACGTTAATAAAGGGACTCTCATTGTAAAGTGTTACCGAAAAAATAATAGGACTTAAATGTTAAATAATGTTTAATAAAAATATATTTAAATGACCTAAACATGCTGAATTCAGACTCCATCCATCCATCCATCCATCCATCCATCCATCCATCCATCCATCCATCCATCCATCCATCCATCCATCCATCCATCCATCCATCCATCCATCCATCCATCCATCCATCCATCCCTGCTTGATTGCAGGTTTCAAGGCGGGGTCCACACCCTGGACAGATTTCCAGGGTGTGGACCCCAGACAAAAAAAGGAAACATTCACACACTTGCAGACACAAACTCACACCTACACCAGTTTAGAGTCACCAGTTAACCTAACATGTAGGTTTGTCCGCTGGGGGAGGAAACCACACACATGCACAGAAGCTGAACCCTTCTCCTGCTAGTCAACAGTGCTTATTGACACATGTCTACAGTATCAACACAATAAATAAATATGGGTTGGTTGAACAACATCGTATGGAAATCAGTCATCTTCTTTCACTATTGTTTGTTTCTTAACTTGATAAAAAAAAAGTTAATCTGACCTGCCCAAATAAATACATCTGGCTATCAGTTTGCTAAATCTAGAAGTATTAAAGCCATACTATGCAACTTTTTCATATTTTTAAATCATTTTCTTGAGACAGTATGTGCTAAAATGACCCTTTGCAGGGTTAATGAAATGTCACTCAGACCCCCACCACCCTCTGTGGCCAGAATACCGCATTTGCAACTTCAGAGTGGCGGGCTGCTTAGAAAAAGGAGCTGACATGCCTGGTGCTACAATTTGCTTCCAGCATGTTTCCTGCATGTTTTAGATCGTGAACACAGCTGAATGGTTTAATTTAGTGATGAACCGCTCCTGTAGACACTAATGAAGGCTGAGGAGACATTTCAGCAGTTAGATTAAGGTGATAAAAAGACAAACGCACAGCGAGGAGATAAGTTTCACTTTTGCTTTCACTAAGGAACACTAGGGGGTGCTAAAAACAAGCCAAAACTGCCAAGTGTTCCTTTAACTTAATAACATGATTGTTGCATCCATTTTTCGGGGTCATGAAACGCGTTTCTATTTAAGTGAGTATTTATTTTCATCTGTGACATCCTGAAATCTTGAATATTTTTTGCTGAGCCGAGCAGAAATTGTTAAAATGTGATTTCTTCTACAGATCTCTCTGACTTTAAGAGCTTGGGAACCTTATATACCACAAGCTACATGACATTTATTCAGATTTCCAAACAAAATGACACCACGTTGATGACATTTGTGTAGGTAGTCATTATATTCCTCCTCAAATAGACTCTAAGGTCCATTCAGAGCGCTCGTACGCGGCTCTCATTGTTGTATTACTCACTGTGGTCATCTCGCAGTTCATAAAATCAAAGCTACATAAAGACTGTAATTTTCTAGACATGTAATTTACCTGTTTAAGTTTATAGCTTTAGGTTAGGTGAAAAATTGTGCGTGACTTAACTTCCTGCTCTGAGCGACGCAGGGTGAAATCTTTTGAACATTATTGGTCGCTGTGGCTAAGGTGATGGTGAGGGCAGCGGCAGAGGGGGTCAAAGGTGGGATCGGTCTGCCTACAGTCAGCCTACAGCTGGGTTTAAATTATTCTGGGCACATGACAACGCCAGATGCATGGACTCCCTAAAGGACATAATTTACATACTTATATGCATTCTTTCAATATCTTGAATAATGCTCCTGTTTTACTGCAGGAGCTGCTGACTTTCTGCAAGTCAGCAGCTCCTGCAGTAAAACAGACACATTATTATTATTCAGGATATTAAAGTAGATTATATGCAAGACAAGTGCTGAAATATTTTAGACAAAAACACAAAAAATGTGCTTCATGCAAGTTGAATGAAATAAAACCTAAGATGAGACATCAAATCTGAAATAATGAAGTTTTTTCTGCAGTGAAGTTCAGAAAAGGGCGAGTGTAGCTGATTGATTAGTCATGAATTCTCACGTGCTTCAGAGTGTGAAGTAGGTCACGGAGCCACAACCCCTTTACACTAACAGAGCACTTGTCCATCACCAACAAGCATTAAACAAGGGTGTCAGCCTGCATGTCTGGTTGTAAAACTGGGTCCTATGACCCGCCCCCTAATCTCACCCTCATCTGCCAATCACCCAGCAGACCTTCAAAGAAGGGAAGGTGGACCAAACATTGTAAACCCTGGCTCCTTCTGCAAAGATCTGCCCTGACAGGTTAAAGACGCGCCCCAACAAGGTCCGACTCTGGATAACAAACCTCATCTAACAGATATTACACTAACAGCCTTTTAAAGGTACAGATGTCAAAATAAAACATAAAGATTAAATAGTGGAAAATCAGTGATTTGTGTAGAAAGAAGCAGATTCATTTCATTTTATTTTAAAACTGAATAAACTTCCTTTCAGGAGCATTAGGCCTAGTTTGGCTGAGTGCAAACTTGCTGGCGGAGAAGTATAAACTAGGCTTAATTTAGTATTAACCAGTAAATTAACCAGTCAAGTATTTTAGAACATTTTTGTAATCATTTATTTTCATGAGACCATTTTTTAAGTGTCACATGACTGTGATCACGTGATTTAAAGAAGACGTATTATGAAAAACTCACCTTTTGCATCCTTTTGTGTTGCCATCTGGGTCTATATACATATAAACACTCCAAACATGAAAAAAAAAACCTGTCAATTAATTTTCTGTCAGTGTTCAGCTTTAGGAATTATGTGCCTAAAACAAGCTGTTTCAGAAAATCCCTGTTTGTGATGTCACAAACAGGGAAATTAGAATAGAACCACCTCATTTGCAAGAGAGAGCTGCTGCTGGAGGAGCAGTGGCTTTATTTTGAGCCCTTCCTGGATGTCGGAACTTCTCAGCTTATCCACCTTATTCCTAGCCCCCATGAGCCCTTGCGTTAATTATGCAACCGACTTCCAGTCCGGCATTTGTTTACATGGAGACCATAGATGGATGATGCAATCTGTTCTCTCTAATCCACTTTTAATGGTCTTTTTAGAGACGTAAACTATGTGTGAACACCAGCTGTCACAGCTCAAACAAGACACCATTACAATCCCTCTGCCTACTGCATTAGAGGGATGGAGGATGATATGAAAAAAATCTGGCTAAAAAAGCTAACATACAGTAGCATTTTTAGCTACTGTCTTAACTCTGTTATGTCTGACAGCGAGGCAATAAATAATCTTAAAATCTGTTTATATATGAGAATTAATTTTATTTCAGGCTGAGAATGCAGTCAGACAGGGAAAGTCTGGGTTTTCATGCACTGATGTACAGTGAAAGTGGAATACAGGCACACTCTGACTTACATTGCTTTTGTAGCAACAAATTTAACCTTCTCTGGTTGTTAGTACAACCACGAACAGCTCAACATGTTCCACGTAAGTAAATTTCTTGGGGAAAATCATTTTTAAAATCCTCTTGAAATGTTCAAATGAAATGCTACCAGCAATGAAAGCCTATGGCTACGTGCTACTTCCAGTATCTCACCAGATGTTGCTTGCATAATTGTTTCTATATGAGCCGGCCCTGGAATAAGGTGGATAGCAGCCTGAGTGGGGTATGGGTGGGCGGGGCCAGCTCCGGCTTGTTTTCTTAAAGTGACAGAGCCCTGAAACGGCTCATTCTGGAAGGTACTGAAACTGTGAAGAATAAAACTGCTCAAATCGCTTAATGAGGGAGCTTTACACAACACCTGATGCTACATAACTGAGCTTAAGTCCAGCAATCTGCAGGATTTTTCTGTTGGGACTTTATCTTCCACAGTAAATAAAAGGTCTAAGAAGCACATTACGTATGACAGATTATGTTTGTTAGGTGTGTATCAGGTTTCGTTTTCAATACATAATTAAATGTAATAATTCATGTCAATTTAACCTGATTTTACCAGATTTTCACAATTTTCTTTGACTTTTCTTAGTTATTGTAAGGGGTTTCTGCAATGTCACAAGACAAACTAAATTGACAACAAATTTGTCTTGACTTTTACATAAAAGGAGCAAATGCTACATATAAAAAGCTCCAATAATTCAGTTTTAAATCATTCAAATAACCCCACTAATTCCTGCATGAACAGTTCTATACCATGGTATAGAACTGTTCATGCAGCATCATCAACTCCATCTAAATAAGGAATAATTTATTTGAAGTATTATGACAGTTTCAGTGTTCTTCCGGTTTTTCAGTTCAACACATTTTTCATTTAGCCTTGAGTTTGCCATTCAGGCCTGTTCCAAATTCCACCTTCATCCTATCTTAAAACCAATAATCTCATTCTTCTGAGTGAGCTCCTTTATCACCCAAAGAGCTGTCTACATTCTCCTGTTCTTCTCTGATTTATGTCTCCTGTCCAGGTCTGTGCTCTGGAGTTTGAGCCTCTTCTTTGAAGTGCGTCTCCTTTTAAAAAAAAAAATCTCTGAGGGAATGATGGATTTGGACTCAAATGAACAAACCAAATGCTCGGTGTTTAGCATAAGATGCTATTAAAGACTAGGATAAAAGGCTGATAAACAGATTGGGACAAGATTAAGAGCCTTTGTGACTAAGAAACTTGCAGAACCGTTGTATGACCATCACAATTCCTTTATAATTTTACTATTTGTCCGCCTGACACAACCTCATATAATAAAAATTATCACAAAAGTGTTACATTTTAATTCAGTGTGACTTCAAATTAAATATTTCATAATTCTTTGCAACTTTGCGTCATCAACATGTTAGCAACTTTCACCAAAGACAAGATGCTTTATCTGGATAACAATCAGTATGAGTCGTTCTATGCAGACAAAGAACTTCTGGTTATAAAAATGGAGGAAGTCAGCTGATCAGAATTGGGACAAATATCGTGTTACATACACATTACCCCCACAGAGACATTGTTCAGTTGAAAAATAGCCATTCATTATATGAAAAAGGGATAACGTGTAAGAATATTTAAAACAGAATCTGCTCAGTCCGAGTAGAAATTATGGTCTGCATGGTGACGCAGTTGGGAGCACTGTTGCCTCACAGCAAGAAGGTTGCAGGTTCAAATCCCAGCTGCAGCCTTTCTATATGGAGTTTGCATGTTCTCCTCGTGCATGCATGGGTTTTCATCGGATACTCCAATTTCCTCCCACTGACCAAAAACATTCATGTTCAGTTAATAAATTCGTCACGTTGGATAAAAGCTTCTGCAAAATGAATGAACATGAATTTTTTAAATTTTGTAATGAAAATGTGTTTTTATATAGGTCTTGTGCTATCTGTCAGCAATGATAAATAATCCTGCTGACCGCTGCAGTAAAGATGCTAAGGGCCGGATTATACTTGTTGTTTATCGACGTGTTCCCCAAAATTAACACGACGCGTCGGAACGCTGCAATATACGAGTAACCAGTAGGTGGAGTTGACAAAACAAGCGAGACACACTCACCATGGTGACGCCGTCTCTGGTTTAGAGGTATTCTATCTACGATATCGCTGCCGTGATCTCAAAATGTAACCAGCTACTGACCTCTTCTATTGACGGCATTTTTGTTTTGGTTGTACCCACAAACCCGGCTCTCTATCCGGTCTGAGTACTCTAGTGTGCCCCCTAGTGGAACACTCCAGCACTACATGCAAGTATGGCCTGCTGCCTGCGCCAACGTGAGGTTAAACAGCAAGTATATTCCAGCCCTAACAATTCATTAATTACTCTAAGAGGCAAAAACGCTTGAGTTTAGAGTCAAACTATGCCTTAAAAGCTTTTCTAAATAAGCTTGACAGATTCAAATATTCACACACGATGTCAGTCAGAAAAAAAGTAATTCATCTCCTGTCTGTTAGGTCCATCAGCAGCAATTTAAGGATGGGATTTACTATTTCACTAATTAAACCAAGGTTACTGTTTTAACACAGCAAACAGTTACAATAATAAAAGAAAACAGTGTAAGTCAGCCTTATGCCACTGAGACAGATTTGATTTTGTGAGCTGCAGAGTTGAAGGGTTGGTCCTACATGGATCAGGCCAGTAAGCCTGGAAAGAGCCTGATTACTGATCTGCAAACATTGCCTCTTAGTGGCGCATAAAGCAGTTAAAGACTAACAATTTAGCTCTACAGTAAAGCCCTAATAGCCTGGGTGGAATAATAAATGTGACGCATTTGGTGAGTGGGGAAAAGGATCTCACATTAGAGGCAGAGCAAAGCCTTAGAGAGAGCTCGAGAGGCAGTTTCAAAAGTGTCCACACAGCCTCTGACGTTCTTTAACCTCTTTTTGTGGCTTAGAAACCTCATGTCTTTGGCCTCCAGTCACTCTCTATTTATGCAAGAAAATAAAGAAGAGAACTCGGCCCCTCCTAAATCTGTAAACTGCAATTAAGCTAAATTCCAAGTTTATTTCCAAATGCCGTCCTTGCTCCAGACCATGTGAGAGACTTGACTCTAAAATTATCACACTTTTGGTCTGGAGGCCAAGACCAAGCCAAAACGTTGGACTGTCTTCTCACAGGCCACACGATCCCAAGATGCAAAGGATGACTGAACCTAATGTAACAATAATATGGATGAAGTAATAAATTCATCATTCAGGAGAGATCAAAAGATCAAGAAGGTCTTAGGAACAAAAAAAGTGATAAAACAGTGAAACTATGAAGAAGTAAACGATGTCTGTTGTTTGGTAATCACTCAGCACCTTGAAAACCAAAGGCCTTTAGCAGCGAGACAGCTTAACTAAAGGCATCGCGTCAGTTTAACTGTTTGATCTTGGGCTTTCTAACCAAAGGTCTTACGTCTGGAGGCAAACAAATAGCAGCCCACGCACCTCACCGAATCTCTCCCTCCGTCTCCTTCACTGCGTATGTCGCTCCATCGTGTGTTTACACTCTGGAAGAGTAAGTGACAGGGCTATAATCGGAAGTCTACAAGCGTGTCATTTAAAAGACTGTTGTCTTTTCCTGTGAACGTGGTTGTCAAGAGAAAAACAAGATTTACATCTCAAAGGGAAGGGCAGAGCATCAACCATGCATTATCCCCTATTGGCTGTGGTCAGGGATGGGCGTCAACTTGTGGGAGAGGTAGACAAAATATGCAAACAAAAACTTACCCAGGGGAGAAAGTTGTGCATCAAACACTGAGGAATGTCATTCTCTAAATAAGAAAAAAAATCCCCAAAACACACGGGACACCATGATGTACACAGGTCAAGGTATTCTATATGAAATACAGCAGCTGTCAGAAACCTAAACGACTAAAGACCAGGTATGAGATGTGTTATCTGTTCATGTCCTTCTAAGACGTGAAACACCATCTATATACAAAACAGAGTGGATTCATAAATACAGCGGGTGAATGTCAAAGTGTGGTTTTAGAAAAGGATTGTGGGTATTTCTGCAGCTATTTCTGGAACACCACATTTTTCTTTCTTTGATTGCCTTTGATATCAGAGCTGCTTTCTGCTTTCAGCTGGACATAAAATCTAACGAGTGCATAAAGAAAACTTCCTGTTTTGTTTTCGCTGGGGTTTTTCCTCCCTTCCAAAGGGTTTACTGTTTATTTGTTTGAAAACTTTACCACTACAAGCCTTCAGTCGCCTCCTGGGAAAATTATGCGAAGATGCTAGAAATGACCCTTGCAGTTTCTCTCCGAGGATGTGGTAATTTTTTTTGCATTGATGCATATCCAAAAGTATACACAGAAGACATACAATACCTGATTTTAGCTCTAATGTTTAACAAACCATCATAAACAAGTAAAGTTTGTCCAAAAATCTTTGTGAATAGTAAGAATAAAGTTGGAAACACCACTAAGAGGGATGGGTTCTAACTTAGATCATTTAAAGTTATATGTGGAGATTATTTCAGGGATGATGACTGAATAATTAAGAAGGTATGTCAGAAGTGTAAACAGCTGACAGTAGTTATTTAGCAATTTATGGATCCTTAAAGTAGTAGAAATGTTAAAAGAATCTTTATTGTGATAAAGTTACGTTTTAGACTTAGTGCAACTATAACAATAACTTAATTGAAATTGTACTTAAATCTATCATATCTCAGAAAATTGTGGTAAGATAACATTAAAGAGCGAGTAACACCTAAATCAACTCTTTTGTTGTTGAATACCTGTAGAGATGAGTGTCTAATAGTGTAATTATTAGTTTGCCAATTTAGTGCAACTTACTTAAAATTTTATATTTCAGCCCAAAACCTTAATTATATCTCCATCTTCAGGTTGAAACTCTGCTCAACATTGATTTAGAATCAGCCGTAGTTGATGGCTAAGATGAATGAAGTGACGTTGTCTGTACTGTAATACGTGGCTGCGCTGCGCTGGACTCCAGCTGAGTCTCGGCTACACCTCCAGCTGGCTCGGCCACTCACCTGCCGATATGACACATTACGGCTCGGAGCCGCTCGCCTCCTTAAAAATTGTCCTCCTCCCTCCTTTCTTCTAGTGATCGCGGTGGACAGGAAATCCTCCAGCCTGCTGCCGTTTCTGTGCTTGCTCTTCTCCTGATTGGTGAGTCTGCTGTGTGTGTGTGCTCGTGTGCACACGAGAGTGTTGTGCACACTTGTTAACGACTTGTTTTTCCGACTGAGAAACTCAGAGAGTGCACGGGGGTGGGCTGTCAATCACAGTCTACCAGGCGACGTCTCCTTTAGGAGCATTTTTTTAACAGGGCAAGACAATTAACCCACGTCGCCTGCTGGTGGTGGTCGGAGGGGCCAGTGGCGCCAGTGTACGGCAGCCTCACCTCTGTCAGTGCGCCCCAGGGCAGCTGTAGCTATGATGTAGCTTGTCACCACCAGGATGCGAATGTGTGCGTGAATGGGTGAATGACTGTGTTGTAAAGCGCCTTGGGGGGTTCTAGGACTCTGAAAGACGCTATATCAAATACAGGCCATTAATCATTTTTCTAACAGGATGTGTGGGTGAAATAAGTCTCCACCCTTTAAGTACCTGGCCACAGCTTTGATGTACATCACCCTGGATAAAGAGCATGGGTCTTCGATCTTGGTGCATTTTCAAAATGCAGTGGAATCTCCTTCATGCAGGATGGAGCAAAATCAGTCACCATAGAACCTTCATAGAAGTATTATAGTGGGTTTTTTCTAAGGATGGCATCAGGTTCTGGGTGACATTGTGCGTGCATGCATCAGCATGGCTTGGTAACTGAGAATTTTAAGTAATATTTGCACCCCAAGCCTCATGTCTGGATTACGACCTCATCACACCCAGAGGTTGTGAGCATACATGGTAGGATTGTTAGGGGGATGTTTTGATTTAAGATGCATCTTGAAATGAGCTACAGAAAATTTAATTCAACTTTATAAATAATTAAGCCTGATTTAAATGGGAATCGGCCACTCCCTTTAGGACAGATCTATGCCATTACAGAATAAAGGGAATGGATTGCTTTGCTGTGACTTTTCTTGCTAAGTAGATAAATAAAAGTGACAAAAACATCTTTAAACTCTTAATTATCTTTAATCTCAAGATTAAGAGATTTTGCACCAAAAAGCTGCAAAAAGAGTCAAATGTACACCGTACAAATGCCCCAGCAGCAACAAGCAGTGTCTCATTTGAAACCAGACAGACACTCTTAATCCTTCGCAGGTTCAAAGCTTCCCCGGCGCACATGTGGCATCAACCTGAACAAATTTAAAGCAAACACCAGCAAAAAAAGCCTCAAAAGAACAAAGGCAATGCGAGAAAGACGACTGTGAGTAATATATTCAATTGTATTGTGTCTCTGGGAATTTGCAGGACTGCTTATTTTTCCCAGCCGTGTGTAAGTACGTGTCTGTTTATGCAGCACATATAATTCACATTTCATTGGTTGGGATTTGGTGAGCCCAGCAGCTCTGTGTTAAATAGTGGTACTCTTTTTTTCCCAGCTACTACGAGACATCAGACAACCACCATGTTCATTCCATGACTCACACACATCACCCCCTGTGAAACTGGCACAGGGGTTAATCATACACCAACGCTGAGCTTTAACTAAGAACAAACACTTAAAAAGTTAAAAAGGAAAAAGAGAGACAGTCACACAGATTTAGGACACCGAGACACGGAAATATGTGCAGAGAAATCAGAAACCAACAGCTGATTGACTCATTACAAGAGACGTAGCCACATGGAATTCATCTTCTGAACAAAAAACATGAATTAGCATCGTGAACACCCCCCACCACCACACACACACAGCCAGACACACCCACCCTCCATAGAACATGCTTTACAAGAGCATAAATAAACTATTTAAAAAGTACTCTAGTGTGTATTTTAAAAGCATACTGTATACAACCATAATGAAATAAATCAATAACATAAAATACAACACAAGAGCTAATCACAAGCTGAACTTACAAATGAGACAATCATTAAAGTAGATGTTCTGTAAGAGAATAGATTTAACAAACGGCCCGATCATAAAGCAACGTGATTTATTCTTTGAAGTCGACTCAAACACATTCTCAGAAATATTATCCAAACACTCACACAGTAAGACATAAGAAATAGTTTCAAACATGTTCGACAGGAGACCTTCAACATCTGCACGGCATATTGGATCGCATACCGAAGGTTCCTCGTGAATTATAACCATCTTTGATTTTCACGTATAATGGATTGTATTTGTGCTATATTGTTTTGCACATGCTCAGTGTTTGACACGTGATTTTGACGCGACACCTCTGTATTTGTGTGTTTGAGTTCAACATCTGAACACACACACACATACACAGCACAGCAGAGCACTTACAATTTATGCCCATTACTCTAGCGCCCTGGGACCACCCCAGCATGCAGGAGTGTGAAGGTAAACATATCTCAATGAATTCGGCAGGGGGAAGCCCTGCTGGGGTGTGACTGCATTATGAAGGCCAAATAGTGCTACACTCAATCCAAACAGTCAAAGTGAGAGCTGAGGGACGCTCAGAGGCCATGGTTCTGCACAAAAATGTAGAACCAGAGTTAAAAAAAAATACAGGCTGTGCAGCAGCTGCACACACAATCAGCTGATCTAATTCTGAAGAGTCTTTTTTTTTTGGTCACTAGATTTACAATTCTGCAGGAGAATATTCATACATCATGCTGATGTGAAACACTGTGCCAGTTTTAGTTTTCTTTTATTATTATTATTTGACAGAATCTCTTTTCTGCTGCAAACATTTTGACATAGAGCTGGAAAAACATGGTTTAAATTTCATAGCGGTTAGAGCTAATGTAGATGTTACGTTTCAAGATCTGGGACAGGAAAACTGATCAGAGAAAACATAGATGTTAAAGGTCAAACCCACACTTCCTGGTTTCTTTACAGTATGGCCGATTTTGCAATTTATCTTTTAAATAATTGTAATAAAAAAAAATAGATTGCATGTCTGCATGCAGCTTCGTATATACACACATGCATTCACACATGCACGCACAGATTGCATTCTTATTCTACGCTAAGCTCTGATTGGTCAGTCCTTGTTCCCTCTAGGTAACACATAGACATCAGCAGAAGGACTCCTGACCTGAATTGCAGAACACATCCAAAGGTTGGGCAGTGACCAGGCAGATCTGCAGCTCAACTTTGAGGTAAAGTAACTAAAATAACCACTTGGGAGAAAGGCTAAATCTAAAATTAAACTAAATTTTATCATCTCCTCATGTTAGCTGGGGTCTGTGCAGATGTCCGCGTGCAGCCAAGAATTTATGGCTGCACTATGCAGACACACACTAAAGTATAAACAGAACCGCATGTGTGTCCACATCTGCGCCTGTGTCTGAATATATCAGGGCCTTAGGAATAAGGGTGCTAACAATATTGGCTTGCGACCCGTTTGTGAACTTGTGACCCGCAAACTGCACGTCAGTCAGCTGCACTCAAATTAACGAGGGATATTTATTTTTCTCCTTACCTCACTGGCTTCCCCAAAGCTCTCAAGTGCTATATTCTAGTTTGTGGTTTGAGTAATAAAAGATAGAAAACACCAAAGCAAAACTTTAAACAAACACGATGTACCGCATTAATGAGGCGTCTGTTTGAACCTTGCAGAAACTGTTGTTCAGCTCCACTTCTTCTCTTTAGTCTAAATGAATCATCTCCTGATTCTCATCACGCAGATATGCGAGCGATAACAATCTGCTAATACAAGTCTGGTAATGAAAGATCAAAAGGTGGTTGAATAACTTCTTAAAGATTAGACGTAAGAAATGTGATAAACACTTTGGTAATTATAACCTGAAGAAAAATTTCTCCCATGATTAACCAAGTGAATCTGGGTTATAGAAAATGAGAACACCCCAACCACCCACCGAGGACTCCACCTTCACCACATCAACCCTACAGCTGATACAATTGTTGTATCCGTTTGATTTAATAGGTCTGATTTATTTTCCAGCCTTGAGTCATCGCTAATTAAAAACTGTTCATTAAAATGTGAGTGTTGTGTGCTGAAGTATAAATAAAAACCAGAGCCTTGTTTTTGTTAGCATTAAGGAAGCAACGCTCAATAAAAAATACAACTAGATTGGAACAAAGAAAAAAATGGTACAAATCCAGGGGGGTGGTGAGTGGGAATAAAGTATTGACTGAACAAATAAACCAGTAAAATCAACAGATGAAAGACAAATGCTTTTGTCACTTCCTCGGGGTGTAAACAAACAACCCAACCAGATGCCAGTGATTCACGTTTGCCAAGAAGGGTTTGTTCTATGAGCCGTCGTCTACGAAAGGTTGAATCACACCAAACAGAACAAAAGAAGGCCAAATCATTCAGATTTTACCAACAATTCATTTAAACCATTAAAAAGTCCTGACTCATGAGGAGTGGTTACTATCAACCTTCAAATCAGCCACCAGTGACTCACCACTGTCTGGAGCATTGGAGGTTTTAATGGCCTGCAGCTTTTCCACCAGCGTGTCACAGCCATGACCTTTAAATTACATTATCCCCCCATCTGCACCAATAAAATCAAACACATAAGCTGTTTATGTCATTTCTAATTTGTCTCCAGTGCTCTCTCTCTGGAGATCTTCATTTCAGACCGTTTGATGCCCATTGAGTCAATCAGATGTTTTCATGTGTTTTTACTGATTATTCTGCAAAATGGAAGTCTGAACAATACCACAAGGGGGCATCACCTCTTAGTTGTCCATGACACTTCACCTCGTCATGTTCTCCTGAACTTTATGGATGTATGCTCTCTGTCGCCCCCTCAAGGCTTGCTGCGTAACGTCACTGTCGTAAAATCAAATTTTAAAATCAAACATTTTAAAATCAAACATTCCTAATGTCAGGCAAAACAACGAAAACAAACTTTTTCCACCTCCACACATTGAACAGATAGTTTTATCAGGACTGTATAACAACTTTATGCCCGACCAAAAAAAATAACCCTGGTGAAATCATTTATTACTTACCGAGCCATTAGCAGCACGGCTAGGTTAGAGTCCGTAGTTCATGCCTTTCTTTCTAAAAGAGCTCTCCAGCGAGAAAAAGACGGCCCAATAATAACTCTGGTCTTTGCTCTTGCTCTATCGCGATCTCTTTCTTTTCCTAGATTCCTCTGATAAGGGGTTTCTAGCTGTCTTTGATAGATCTGCCATTGCTCAAGTCTCTAAACCACGGGTGTACGTTATACTACTAAGGCAAGCCAAAGAGATCAGAAAAGCACGCGTTCTAAACGCGTCTCGTTTGGCGGACATAACATGCGCTTTAGATTTTTTTGCCACCTTTTGCCATCAAAACGCATGTTCAAGATGTGCATTTGGCAGACATATGTGCGCTTTTTTGATCCCTTTGGCTTGCCATATATTGCCGTAAAGCAACACGCAGTCAGCCTTTCTGGCGGCGGACCGCGGGTCAAAAACTGTATTGTGCGGTAAACAGACGTGGGACCCATAACACTATCACAGCTCTGAAAATGAACATCGTAGATGATAGTATGCCGCCAAAACTTTACATAAAACATAATTTTAAGGTGTAAAAGTTGCGGAATGTGTCTTTAAGACAAACAAGTTTGGACACTCATCTAAAAAAGGCAGAACAGCTTCTCTTTTTGCAGTACCATCTTTCCCTGGGATGACCTGTTCTAACTCTGGTATGAAAGGCAGATCTGATGATGTGTCTGTAGCATCTTCTGTGGTGAAGTTATGGTGGAGATGTTTCTCTCTGTGTATAAATAACACTATCTGTATAATGTTTGCTGTCAAACTTTGATAGTATAAAACATCCTTCCCATGAGGAATGCAGGGCCAATAAATCCACCAACTACCATTGGGATATTCCCCATCTCCTTTATTTTCTTCCCATAAAAGAGCTTAATTTTTGCCACAACACAACCCACCTGAACATTTCCACAGATGAATCACACCCTCCACATGTCAGCAACACTCCTTTCAGGCATCAGCCCCCTCAGCAGTAGGACCTGCAAAACGACTTAAGGAAATGGCCAAAGAACATTAAAAAAATGTGTCTGTGGCTTCCAAATTTTCCAGGGGTCTATGAGATTGGATATGTGGGAAGAAAGCTCATTCCATTGAGACAGGACCCAAAGGATCCACTGCTAATGTGCCAGTTCCAGACACTCCTTTAGATGCTGATTGGAGCTCCTATAGTAGCAAAGGTTGGTGCCTAATACATCCTACATAATATTAAACGTTATGGCTGATCATTACACACAGAAAAAACTGGTTTCAAAGCATTTCCCCTAAAGAAACTTGAATTAATTTAAATGGAGGTGTTCAATCAAGACATTGAGTAGCAACTAAACACTGAGTGCTTCTCCTTCTTGTCAAGCTCAAGACTCTCCTGTTTTATTCAGACACAAACAAACAATCCACACGAACGCAAACATAAATGAAAGCCAGACTGTTCTTCTGCTCAAGCCAAGAACAGAAAAGTAGAACTTGTCCGTTCACCACTGGTCCCCCCGTGTCTCTGTCCATCGATCTCTGTCCTAACCATTCCCCAAGACACAAGAAGATATCCCTGCAGCGAGACAGATGTGTGTGATAGCTTTACACCTTAGAACAGCTGAGCTCTTCACGAGAGAGCCAGAGAGTCGGGCAGAAATATTGTTTTTGTCAGACAAATAGCAAAACAGATGGATCTCACAGGGCAAATGAAAAGGAAAAGTTATTTCCTGAACAGAAACACACCTTTGTTTCTATACCCCTGTGGGGACTCTCCATCAATACAATACATTACCTAGACCTTTAGGCTAACTTTAGCTATCAACACTGAACACCTGACTCCAACCTAACCCCCAAAAACCACATCCTAACTCCCCAATTCCCTGTTTACAAAGAGTCTCCATAAGGTTTTAGACCCCTCTTTGCTATAAAAGTAAACCCAGACACACACACACACACACACAACAGTTTCCCATTGCCAAAGACAATGTTTGTGTGTATAAATATGTACTCCGGAGAAAAGGAAAAAGCGAATGTCACAGCTTTTAAGGGAATGACCAATAGCCGGGTTAAACTGAGTAACTGCAAAACACATTAAACATTATCTATCATCCTCTCCAAGACAAAGTCACAGAAGGCAGTTAGGGCTGTGCAGTGATGGAAAAAATGCTGAGATGAAACCAGATATACCTTTAATACAGTAGCAGACAAAAACAGAAGGAGCAAGCAGGAAAGAAAAATAAGACTCTTCCCCAGATCTGTTTGGGAGGACTCGTTTTGGTTTTAATCAGCCTGCCTTGCTTCATGTCAGACCTAATGACAGGACTGAAACCCCCTTCTAAATTAGCATAACGTTGTTTATGAAGGGTTACAGAAAACAAAGGAGTTTTCAGAACAATCACAAAACAGTCACTCATGATCATATTCACATTATCTTCTGTGAAGCTTTTCCCATTTAGAATAAAAAATCACGTCATTTGGCAATTTTCTCCCAACACGTTCAAACCGGTCTAGCTTGTATTTAATTATCTATGAGAAGGCTGATAGATCTTCTTCAAGGTTCAATTAGCAGCACTTTCCCTTTCAAAACTTTCTTTTAAATCTCCGATTCTTTTCTCTAACTTTTATCCCTGCTGTCCTCATCAGCTATGCCAATTAGAGGTTCCACGGCAGGGCTGTTAGAGAGTCTAGACGATTATAGAGTGAGGTGGGAGCACATAACATAACCCTCAACCGCACTTGCTAATGCGTAATCTGAGTGTGAGCCGCTACACTCGGGGCGCAACGCAGCCACCCTGCTGCCGCTTGGCTGTGTGTCATTACAGCAGAGCTAACACTACTGAGTGTATGTGTACGTACACACAGGCAAACACACCTCAAACCACAAGCATGCATTCAGATTGAAGCTCATTCATCCTGATAAGGTGCAGACTAGAGCACAACCTGAACTTGATGACCTCAGTCTACCAAACAAACAACGCATTCAGTTCTATTTATAAGGCCAAAGTCAAATTAGACACCAAATCCAACCCTGACCTTATTTTAACCTTACATCACCCTTTAAGTTAACCTGAACTACTGTCCTTCAGCCTAAACCTAATATTTACCCTCTATACAAAATACACCTCAGTATAAATCTCAACCTAAGATCGCCCTGAAGATGCGGACCACCGTCCTGAACGACTGGAAATATATTAGGTGCTTCTTTTTGGCACAATAACAGTTCCTCATATATGGACCAAGAGAAAAAAAAACATCTCTCAGGGTTTTGAGCAGAGGAGCAGTCAGTGCAGAATTTTTGCAGGGCTTAATTTATTACCCCAAGGGCTGAGAAGAGTGTTAGGAAGAGGCCACAATGAGGCTTTGGAGGGAAGTGGGAGAAGTGAAAATGAGCCACGGCTGCACGCTGAAATATGGGGTTTCTTCCAGAGGACGGTGGTATTATCAAACAGAAACACTCTAATGCACATAAAGACACACACAAACACGAGGACACACTACACATGTAATCATGACCATGAGGAACAGTCCCGTCTTTATCCCCGTCTTTGGCAGCAGTCACTTCCTCAGGATACGGACCAGTTTTTGTTTAACTTCAAACACTGCCTCTCCCCAGTTCCTGCCCTGTCGCGTTCCCCTCTCCATCTCATCCCTTGTCCCTTGGTGTCCTGCTTTTATTTGTTTTACTTCCTTTTTATTTCCCCTTTTCATTCAGAGGAGCTTAGGACACAACTGGGACAAAAAGATGGGAGAGAAGAAAGACCGACTAGGGGTGAAAACTGCGCAGGTTTTTAAACTGGATATAGAGAGTAAGGGACAAAGCCGTTTCTGACTTCCGCCTATTCAAACCAGCACCAGCCATAAGCTATATCCTCACCCCAATACTAACCACACACTCAACCCAAAATTACCATCTGCCAAGCATGACAATCTCACAAGCCCACCCACAACTCCAGCAAAGTCGCTGCCTCAAAGCAGGACAAAGACCGACAACTACTACCTCTGCTACGTTCAGCACACTGTAATCAACCAGGTCTCGGGCAATTATTGTGTGTGTGTGTGTGTGTGTGTGTGTGTGTGTGTGTGTGTGTGTGTGTGCATTTCCATCTGCTCACATAAAGAAATATTCCTTAGTGCACACAAGAGCGCGCATTCATTTAATAAGTTTAAAAAACCGATAAGCAGGTGTGTTAGGCTGAGGGAGACAAGACGCGCTGCTTGTCAGCTCTCTGCTTATCTTTTCAACCTCTGCCAAAGAATAGAGTCTTTTCTGCTGTGGGACCAGATAGCATCGCTGCCTGTGGTTACACTATCAAGCACAGGAGGTGGGACAGAAGCCACATGATCTTATCTCCCTTGTAAGGCTCTGCCAAACTTGTAATAAAGCTGTGACAGGTATGTACTGTAAGAAATAGCTAAAGCATCCCGATCAGCTCAACAAACTCCAGTGTGTCCTCGATAAATGAAAACACAACGGCAAAGCTGCTCTTAGTGCTTTGCCACTGTGCGCTATGCCAGGCTGTAATTAAGATGATTTAAGGGCTGTTAAATGCAATCAGTCTGTCTGAGCATAATGCAGGCATGTGATCTGTCGCAGCGAGACAAGACAGTCTCCAGCAAGATTCACTTAGCGTGGCATCATAATTGTTGTCATTAGAGATGTGGTAGAGTCATCAGACATCCCCCATCAAAACAGCATGAAAAGTGATTGGGTGACACTGAAGCCAACTAATAATGACAGGTATTAAAGCTAATCTGGGAATTCAGATGTATGGAAATTTCATTTACAGATTACACAGCGCAATACACTAAATAAAAGCATAAAGCATGTATAATGATTCCCTAGGTCAGGGGTAGGGAACCCTGGTCCTGGAGAGCCGCTATTCAGCACGTTTTAGAGGTTTCCCTGCTTCAACACACCTGATTTTAATCAGCATGCTTTAACAGGCTTCTGCAGAGCTTGATGAACAGGTGAATCAACTGTGTTGAAGCAGGGAAATCTCTAAAACATGCTGGATAGCGGCTCCCCAGGACCAGGGTTCCCTACCCCTGCCCTAGGTCATGTTTTGACAACAAATTCTAAGTTTGGAAATATTTCTCAAATGATAAAATCAGGTTGTTGCCTGATCAGAGGAACCGCTTTCTGTTGAGCAATGATTGAGTTTATCTAAAAGGTGTTGATCTTCAACACGTTTGAATATTTCAGACAGTTTGAAGGAAGAAGAAAGTGGTAAAAGACACAAAATGTAATAACGATTGTCCCATCAGGGTGTAAATAAAGAAAAAAAACAGGAGTTGACCCAAAACAGGGCCTTGGGGTACTCCACACAGCAGATTAAAGGTGTGGTTCACTGAAAAAACATTTTGTAATTATTATTTCTGATTATAATCGGTCACTCTGAGTTTTTCATGCAGATTGAACATGAAAATAATCTACACCTTTCTCCTGCATTAGCTTCTGAAATGGTGAAACGCTAGTAGAAGCTAACAGTTAGCATTAGCAACTCCACCACACAGCAGAACTCATCCAGGCTTGTGTTATTTGTGGAGATAAAACATCAACGCTGAACAGCAAACAGAGTCAGTGGTAGAGTTGCTTTGCTGTTAACCAATCAGAGATGAGATGTCTAAAAATCAAGAAATAAGACTCCAAATCCTGCTGTCTGAAGCTACTTTCTCCTCTAGCTGACTTGTACTTCCTTAAACTGACGCATCTGAGTGTTTATCCTCCTCAAGTACGACTTACAAGGCATTCATTCCTACTATAGACCACTGCAAATGTATTGATTAAATGAGCGAACCACACCTTTAATAGTATCTGACATAATTTGGTTAATTTGCTGATATCTCCAACCATAACAATCTCAATGGATTTTATTTTTAAACAAAGTTTTAGAATGCAATCTATGAAAACCATATTTTAATTTCTTAATTAATTGAGCAGCTTGTATTTCTATTTACTGAGCTGCACGTTTGTCTTTCAAGCTCTAAAAATTTAGCTGTACAGCATTAGATAGCATTGAGAGCAAAAGTTTATGAAGTTGTTGCCCTCACACACTTCTACACACAAAGCCAGTTCACTACAAAGGAAAATATTACCACAACAACATGACATAAGCCCCGCTGGCGGCAGATAAATGAAGAAATTATTCAGTTATGTAATATTCTTTGTTCAGATGCTAGAAGAGGAAAATGTCAGTCAGAGGAGTGATGTCTGCCAGCTCGTTCAGGCAGTAAAATCCAAAGCTGTTTCAAACTAACACGATAATACACAGTCACCCAAAGGCGCCACTGAATTCTCCTTTTAGGCTATAAATATTAAATCTTTTCTTGTGACATGTTCACATCCCTGTTATCCTGCACAAAGCTCACTTTTCCAGCCATTATGAATGGAAAGGGGAGTTATTTCAACTACAGTGGAATAAAATGTGTATTTGTTCAAAATTGTACCATATGACCCTGGCCATACATGAAATTTCTCACTTTTGCATATTTTTTGTCAACTAGTCATCAACAGTTGCGACCTGGTTGGACTCAGGCTTCAGGGTGGAAAGAATTTGTTGGGTAGACTTCTGAACGGTCTCAGATGTAGCGGCTGGTAGGAGATGATGCTTAAATTAGAAACACCTCATAGATAAGATAAGATAGATCATCAGAATCCAGAAGCACGATCATAGTGACCAACTTAAATTCTTCATTGCACTACTAGAAACACAAAAGGCAGAAGGAATGTCGACTTTTATCTGAACCAAGTCACTGCTGAGGTTTTCCTTCTTGAAGACTTCTGGATGTTGTCTGAAAATCACATCTTTTGCTGCAAGGTGACAAACTGATTCAATCCATATTCAACAAGAGAGGAAGCCCAAACATGTTTGACGTTGACATTAGCACAGATCCATCCAACGTTTATGAAATAAATTCAATTTAAAACTCAACAGTTTCATGATGTGAGGGGAGCGTGCCAGTTTTGCTTCCAAATGAGATTCAAAAGGTGTATTTCAGCATGCGGTGAAATCCATTTGAATGCATTTTTGCTTGTGAAGTCAGCTGCTCAGAGTTAGAGACCTTCTCCAACTGAGTCGGTTTGTTTTGAGTTTTCATGTGGTTTAAAACTGCTGCGGCTCTAAATAGTTTTTTTGTCAACACCTCTGACTTAGCAGGCATTTCTGAAATCTTCTGAAATCTTAAAAGGTAGAATCTCAGTGACCTGAGAGTCCTTCACAGCTCAGAAGCCTGCAGGTCAGGAGGGTTTGAGCTGATGACTGCTGTCTTGGTGCCTATGCTTGTAAAAGCCATAGGACCTGTAGGAACTAATAAAAGACGTCAATGAGGCCTCAGTCTCACTGGAACTGGAAGACTCAACGGTAACAAGCATGACCTCTTCAATCCGTTAGATTTCACCACCTCCTCATGGCACTCTGGTGGGCTTTCACCACCGGGAAGGCTTTGATCTCTTATGTATATTTGTTGCTTGTTATTTTCTGCATTTCATTCCACAAATTGAATAAAAAAACCACACAGAAATGCAAAATTAAATTAAACAGTTGCAAATTACCTGGTTGGCTTACCCTGAATGTTTCTACATTTGATTAAATTTTCATAACCATTCCAGTCCTGGAAAATAGAATTGTAAAACGACATGACTTTTCCTGGTAGCACATCCAGATCTGGATGTATTTTTCATTCGGTGAGGCAGAAAGTTCAGTCTGAGTGTCTTGGCTCAACCTCCAGTGAAACTGAGATGAAAAATGAGGAGAGACAGCAGGCTACCTGTTATCAATTCAAATATTTTCCTTCCACATACCCAGAGTTTAACTTCAACAAATGACTGCAGATTAAATTAACTAAAATAACGTAAATCTGCGTCTCTGTGGGCGTTAAGGTCGCCATGTCGTGTGTTAACCAGTCGCTGAGCTGTCAGAGCGTTGTACTTTGCTGATCGTGAGCAAACAAATCCACCGAAAATCACCGGCATGAATTAAAACATGAAGCAGGATTTAGCATTTTTAACTGAAAATGGACTTTAGCTGTTAGAAATGAAGACAAATAGATGTAGCTGTAACTGAATTTCATTTTAAGTTTGGCTGCAATCAACTCCTAAATTTTGTTTATTTAATGGAAAATGAAACTATAACTGAGACACCGTGGCAACTTTTTTGCATCCTGCTGCCTAAAATCTCCTTATTGCATCTTGCAGAAACTCCTCATCATCGGTGCCGGGCTGTGATTTAGATCAAATCCCTATCAAGAAAATTTAAAACCCCTGAATAAACCAGCAGCAGCTTCCACCATGACGTCCTGCTGCAGTGCAGGACACAACCTTTATCACCTCAGACTCTCACAAAATTTATATTTTTCTGCAAGAGGCTTTAAACCGTTAGATTTGCAGCGATAACTCCGTCAGCCAATCAGAACTCAAGTTCCAGCGAGGTTATATAGTGTGTTTTATAGGACAGAGTCTGTGGTACGGTTAGTGATTCCTGCTAATAAAAACCCATCAGGGGCCTTCCTGTTTTGTCTTCTCTGAGCTGTAAGAGCTGACAATCACTCAGGCCTGAAACATTCTGCGTGTGTTTTCTTTACTTCGGCAATAAAGCCTGAAACCCAACCTCTGCACACAACCTTTGAAAACGTCTCTCTACGGGCTTCAATAAGAACGTACATATTACTAGTAAATCTGAAATTTGGTCACATGTGTTCTGGTCTGTTTATGGAAGACCAGCAGCAAATGAGGACCATTAGCCTAGAGAATATCAAGGAGCTCAAAGTGGCAAATATGCAACAGCTTGAACACATTTGAGGGTATTTAGACTCGTTTAGACATTTGCAGGAAGGCCCAAATTCCCATCATCTAATTACCCATCATTTGACTCATTGTTTAAATTAAATTGTTTGTTTTAGAGGAGCTTATTAAAAAAAAGGTTTCAGAGTTTCTAAACGAGTCGTTGGTTTTCCTCCACATGGTCAAATTTTGATTAAAGAGGTTTATGTTCAAATTTCTTCATTTGCTTCGATATTTTCCTTGGAGTTGTGCTCTGAGAACTCAAACTTGAACACAAACAAATAATTTAACACATTTTTGGGTATTTTGATTATATAGATGACGTGTTTCCACTATGCAATCAAACAGCACATTAAAACCCTGATGGTTGTGCAATCAAACAATCATTTTACAGGGAATTATTCGTTTTACTACAAGCTGAAACTAGATTATAACAGAAACTGTATAAACAAACACGAGCTGAAACAGTTTTAGAAACAATAAGAGCCACGGAAGTGAAAAACTACAATTACAGTCAAGGCTAACTGAAAGAGACTGGATTCAAACCTGTTGACCTTTACATGTGGAGTTTGTTGACTCTTCTGTTGCCTGTCTAGGTACAAATTTAAGTTGCATCTAATTTAAATATTCTTTTATTGGTGGAACGTATCAGTATGATGGTGTAGATTCTCAGTCATCCTGATTTTGGTGTTTCACGATCCACATTTGGGTCTCAAACAACAAAAATCCATAACATGGCAATCTGAAAAGTTCCTTCTAGAGGCAACTGGACTTCTTTTCTTGTTTTGATGAGGTTTTCATCCAAGGACAAAAGTGGAGTTCCAACTCAGCACTTTTCAATTTGAATTGAGAAACCATTTTCAAAACAAAAAAGCCCAAAGAAGGAAAAACGCCCAAGGCCATGTCTCAGTGTGGGACTGAACAATATTAGAAAACAAGAAAAATTGTGTTATTATCAGAGTTTTACAAAAAAAAAATAATTTTTCACAGTCTTCTCTTTCTTTTTTGTCATTATTATGCTCACCACACACGCCATGTGCTTTAGCATCTTCACCACTATCATCTTTAATGCTGTGTTGAAAAAAAATATCAATTCTGAATCGATTTTTACAAAAAAATCAGGCTGGACTACTGCAGTGGTTTTTTGTCTGGTCTTCCCAAAAAAGCTGTGAAGCAACTGCAGCTTATTCAGAATGCTGCTGCTAGAGTCTTAATAAGAACCAAGAGAACCGAGCACATCACTCCTGTTCTTAATCTCTACACTGGTTACCAGTAAACTATAGAATCGATGTCAAAGTGCTTCTACTAGTTTATAAATCACTCAGTGGCATGAGGCCAAAATACACGTCAGACCTCCTTACAGTATCTACACCCAGCAGGGCTCCTGGGATCCTTAGGAAGCAGTCAGCTGGTAGAACCTCGGGTCAGAACCAAACAGGGTGAAGCTGCTTTTAGCTACTATGCTGCACACAGATGGAATCAGCTTCCTCATGACCTCAAATGTGCCCCAACTCTATAACTTTTACATCAAAATTGAAAAATTCATGTATTCATCAGCCTATGAATGAATGTTTCTTTTGCTGCACCTTCTGCACTGTAACTGCTCAGCCTTTAACTTAGCCTCTTATCTGATTCTTAAATCTGAATTTAATTTGTGCTTTTAATTTGTTCTAAATTTATTTGTGTATTTTATTGCTGTCACACTGATTTTGCTGTTCTTGCTCCTGGAAAGCACATTGAATTGCCTCTGTGTGAAATGTGCTATATAAATAAAGCTGCCTTGCCTTTTTACAGCTAGAATAGAAAGGAAAAGTCCGGACAGCCATTTTAAGGTTTAGGTCTGAAAGGGTTAATGCAGTTTCCTCCAGTGATCTGTAACTCACCCAGTGTTGTGTCATTGAATTACAGGCATATAATTAAGGTAACAGCTTAAAAAAGTTTTTGATAGCACTGACCTATATCAATATCAAATTGGAACAGACTGGATTGGATCGGATCGTGATATTGGTTTCTAATTCTTGAGAATCAGAATCGAATCGATTCTTGAAATTTTAATCGATACCCAGCTCATCTGTCATGATCTGCTCCATCTGCCCCTCGTTAGGCGTTAATTTAGCTCACCTGCCCCTCGTTACCCTACCCACCCTGATTATCCTCGTGTATCTACACCCTCTGTTTCTACTGGTCTTTCTCAGATCCTCGTCTCATCTTCCTGCCATGTCATCCTACCTGCCATTATTCAATTAAACAGTTAATTTTAAACCTGCATCCTGGACCCTTTGGGTCCGTTTTCATCTCCACACCTTGACACTAACCTGGATATGAGAGTGGAGGGCAGTGAGAATCCTTCAGAACGGCTGGAGAAATTAGGATGTAGAGTGTGTCAATGTGTGCAAGAAATGTTTAATTTATTTTGCTTGTTTAGCTTAAATATGGTGGTATTGAGAAGAATCTTTAAACACTGATTCTGCTGATTTAAAGAGACAAATCAAAACGTGAAAACTTATTTATAATTAAAGAAATCTGTTGGAGTTTCCAAGCACTTAATTAAATTTGTAATTTGATTCTCGAGAAAGTATAGTTTATATAAACCTCTGTTAAAATTAAAATCTCGTTACATTAGTAATTATAACAGAAAAATCACTCGGCAAGCGTTTAGAAATAAACATTTGATATTTATTAAGGTGGAGACTTTCACTTATAACTCCAGATTTGCTGATGTGTTTTGACTGTTGCACTTTTTTATGATTTATGGGTGTACAGTTCTGCAAACTAGAATAAAGCTGGACAGCGCTGAGTGCAACAACAACCCACAAAAATGTTTATCTGTTTTCATATCTGCGGCATTTCAGAACTTTTTGACATGTGGTGAAGGATATATTTTATTTTTAAACGCGACTGTAAACTGTGGACCAGAGTTGTGTGATAACAAGTTGACAGCCGTGAAATGGTCATTAAAACAAAAATCGGAAGTAAAACAGAGAAAAAAAATCTTGGAAAGCTCGATTGTAAAACACAAACTTATTTAACGTCTGTGTAGAAATATCACTAGAAACATATCACTCTGTGACAGGTCTGAGTCTAAAAACGCATTACAAACAACTGGCCACATGAATAAATACTTCACACTGCAACCGCAGGCAAGATAAATGGAGAACTAAAACAAAGCTGACACATTCAAACACGCAACGCAGAGAGAGCAGCACCGAAAGAAGCTGTTACTGCAGAAAAATACAATTACAGCAGAACAAACTCATTTAAAGGCAACCAAAATAAACTTTAATTTTAAAAATGTTTCTTGTAACACATCTATTTTGTTCTGCATAGGTTAAATAAAAAGGAGGGACGTAATTTGAACGTTTTTCTTGAATACTTCAAGGAGGAAAAAAATCAAAACAAGCTCAGCAATAAAATATTTCATGGCAGCTTGTAGATGCTAGTTTTGGACTAAACATCACTCCTCTCTTTACCCACTTACAAATGTAGCGTTTTTAAAACCACAAATTATATTTACATGGGTTTTTTAATTAATGTTTCTCATTAACTTATAAATCTGATTTTTATGTTTTATAGGAAAATAAAACCTCTGGGAAAAGAAACACTAACGCTGGAATCAGATTAATATC
The DNA here is from genome assembly GCA_006937985.1 of Aphyosemion australe. Classification (NCBI taxonomy): domain Eukaryota; kingdom Metazoa; phylum Chordata; class Actinopteri; order Cyprinodontiformes; family Nothobranchiidae; genus Aphyosemion; species Aphyosemion australe. Next base: position 651,929 of record SSNS01000227.1, read on the forward strand.
AGATTCATAAGAACTTAAGTAAATATTATTTATAAATGAGGATAAAATAGATCAAATTTATATGCAATAAATTTGCCTCATGCACTGATTTTGTTATTTTTACTGAAATTCTGTCAAACAAACACAGAAGAACCATTTTTCTAGCACAATTTAAACATACATGGAGCAGAAATGAATTAATGAAAAGTTAATTGAGTAAAAACAGAAAAAAGCAGTGTGTTTATAATTATTGATTGTAGACCCAATATAATAAAAAGTAAAAGTGTGACACATTCAGAGATAATCCCAGAGTAAAACCCCTAAAACAAGAAATTTGTCCTCGTCACAGCCACTGACTCTAACCAGCCGTGTGTGTGTGTGTGTGTGTGTGTGTGTGTGTGTGTGTGTGTGTGTGTGTGTGTGTGTGTGTGTTTTAATGAAAGGAAAACACTGCAATCACATAGAATAAAGAGGAACAAAGACGAAGCCTAGAAGGGAGTCCTGATTTTGACATGAATGATTAGATAATCGTCGGGGACTCGAGGGTAACTCTTTTCAAGCTGTCAGCACCAGAAGAAACCAAGAAGAAAATGGAATTCTCTTTTCTTAGTTTTTCATATTTTTTCTGTCAGATTTTCCAGCTACGAGAAAACAGCAGAAAAAACATCCTGAGAAACTTTTTAAATCAGCATTTATCACAGAGAACTTTCTTTTGAAGTCCATTCAAACAAAGTTGTTTTGTCAGGTTTTGTTTCTGGTTTATTACTCGGTTTTCTGCTGTAGGGTCTTGTTGACTATATTTTTGAGAATATGACTGGTTCCTTTAACTTTAAAGGAGCAATATGTAACCTCAACTTTATACTGGAAGCATCAGCGGCACGGAAACGTCAGCGGAACGTCAGCGGAACCTCGCTGCTTCAAATAGAATCCAATATAGTGTGTGGGGGTGATTCCAACCAGACTCTCCCGGTGTATACTTACGTGAAGGGAAATTCGCGAGTGAACCGTTCCGCTGCTGTTCCACGCCACTGATGCTACAGTGCAATAATCACAAAATGATGTCTAATATCTCAATCATGTTGGACGGAAGGTTACAATGACATAGATTTCATTCTCAGCAGCCAGAGGGACTTAGTCACTGTTTATAATCTGTGAGCCCATGAGGTTGCCAAGTCTGCACCAAGCTAACATAGCAGTGCTCGAATTTGTTATTCGACACCGGCAGGCAAAAAGCTCCAGAGCTGTTTAAAGAACCAAAGCCAGTAAACAGGAGCGACCCAGAAGTTATTTCCTGTACCCCTAAGAAACCACAGCATCCTTTCTTTTTACTCTAATATTGGGTGAAGCAGGGTAGAAACCAATGGTAAATGGTAAATAAATAGAGACCAATGTTGAGCTAACAATGCTAGAAGCAAATAGTCAGCTCTAAAAATATCTCAAGCTACTTTTTCAATCACCAACAACTCAATATTACATTGAAATGTGTGTGTGAAGTGAAAAATGAGTCAATCGTGGCGTTTTACTTCCTTTAATGAGTCGTTCAGAGAGCTAACAGCCAGATGGCTAACGAACTGAACTCAATGCACTGATAAGTGGGTTCAATTGGAATGTTTACTTTGTGAAGTGCCTTGAGATGACTTGTTCTGATTTGGCGCTATATAAATAAACTGAATTTAATTGAACCACACTTCCTCTAGGCATATTACCGTAATAGGTGTAGTAAGTGCTCCCTACCGTAAAACACCCAACAGTGCTAGCACCAGATCTGACAACATATTTATCTATTTATCAAACAAATTTGACCACAGTATGTCATTCTTACTTCATTCTTACATATTGCACCTTTAAGTCCATAGTTAAATCAGGTAGATTGGTCAGCTACATAAATGAAAAATAAATAATCTCTTACATTTATATTAAAAACATTTTTCCTGAAAGGTTGATTTACAACAGATGATGTGACGTTGAGCTACTTTTACTCAGTTTTAGATATTAGAAGGAAAAAATCTGTTCTATCAAACTAATACAACACTAAAATGTTGTTTAACCTATACAAGATGAGACAAAACATCCCCAGGAGTTAAATTAAAGTATCTGCTTTCTCCCTACAGATACAGATACATTGAATAACTTTTACACCATTCAAACAAGATGTCTACCTGTGACACCTACTCATACGCCAACATTTACCCGATGGCCTGTGACGGCAGCGTTGCATCACTGCAGAATATGCTTAAAAAACGGAAATAACATCAAATCCAAGTTACCACCGACGATTAGCTGTTCCAAAACACAGTCTGCAGATTAAAAGCCTGCACGTGGCCTGAGCCAGGAAAAAACAACAACACTGCAGTCAAATCTTCTAGGCCAGGACCAAGATCAGCAAACCACCAGAACACAATGAACCGGACCACAGAGTGGCTTTGTGGCCACTTGGATAGTAATGGGTTCAGCGCTTCACCACAGGTTAAATAAGAGAGTGACCAGACTCCAAGTCAAGTCCCCCGAGACACGATCCTGCTGTTCTGGCTCTGAACGTCATGTCAAGGCCAAGCACCAGACAGTGTCGAACTATTTTGAGTCTTGGCACACATCTGCAGACCACAAAAAAGGGACAGTTGAATTATATTAGGCAGTTATGGCCTCTTTCTGGTCACGCTTGTTTTTGTTTTTTTAAATTGGCCGTTGTTTGACAAAAAGGTCAGGTTTAACAAAGATCTGTGGAAACTAGGGGAGGTGGAAATGTAATTCCTGTAATTTCCTGAAGTGTTAGGAGCGAATTAGCATTAATGCAACCTTCAATATAACAAACGCTGATTACAGGAAGACGAGCAGATGGCACTGTGGCTGAACTGTCCACAGCGTAAGACTATAGCTGGAGGGCACAGCGCCAAGAGGACGTCCGGCCGGCTGCAGCATGGGCGTGCACGGAAAAGAACGGACCACAGGCCTGGAGCTGGTCCAACATATAGTAGGATGTTCTGGATGGGGTCCAAGACAGCTGGGGAGCAGCCGAGTCAAGTCTTACAGGAACCTGGATCTGTACATCCAAACCACGCTGCTGAGAGATTTATCAACCTGGCAGAAGTGAAACTAATCTATGACATCGAATTCAATTTTCCCCTCTGCTGTCTTCATCTCCTGTTTGGTTTTGATTTTTCTCCTCAAATATTTTAACTTTAAATATATATAAATGTGGTTTTTTTTGTTTTTTATTATAATGACCTGTTATCTCAGCCCAGAACATTTCATCCCGCAGTCATTTGTGCATGATTGAAAATTATTATGCTCTCAGCACCAGTGCATTAACCTCCACGACTGAATGAGCCAATGGAACACCTCCTTCTCAGCTAATACTTAAAGCTGTAGAGGCGTTCCACTATTGTTTTTTAATCCAGTAATATTAGAGCCAACTTAATATTACTAGTCCATGACTGCAGGCACTTTGAGCCGCTGAACGCACCGGGGGTTTGATGTCCGGGAAGAGGCGAGAAGTCAGAGAGTGTGCTGTGTGGCTGCGGTGAGGGCAGCGCTGGGCGGCACACCTGCCTGCCTGATTAAGCCACGGACAATGAAGCCTCTGTTTCTACCTGCCCACCTGTCTGCAAAGTGGAGCCCCTCTGCTCTGTCCTGCAGCCCTGAATTCCTCAGTGCTCCTCCCAGGCCTCTGTCCACCTCAGGATCCACTCCAGGTTAATAACACCACATTCTTTGGCACGCAGAGACATCGGTGCAGAAAATAAGTTTGCAACAAAGACAAGACTGATATTTGCCACTCTGACACGACAACGTCCTTCAGAAGCGTCAGTTTCAATCCCTCAGACACACGGCGGATTATCTTGGCCTGCGTGACACCCCAAACTCATAAAGCTGGAGATTTCTAGAAAAGTTTGTTGGTCTAATTCCTGGTATCCCTTCGCTCTCTACTGAAACTGTTTCCTTGTGTAGACGCTGACACGAGTATGTTATTAAATTTCTGTTTCCACTTTGTGCTCGTTACAGCCATTCCATCATTTCTAAAAAAAAAAAATATCCTGACAAAATGATAACCATGCTCTGCTCGAACAGTAAAACTAACAAAGGAGTTAACAGGCACATGAGGGAATCTCTTTAACGGAGCTGTCCATCAGCCAAAACTAACACAGTCCTCATTTGCTACTGTCATGCAGACCCCTTATCTTCTGTTTTTCATAACCCATCTTTTAGCATTCTCTCCACAATACGTCTGGATCTGTGTGTGAATTATATGAAGAATGTGCACAGCATCACAGACACAAATGATGAATGATGTGAATGTGACACTAATGGTCCGAGGGATAACTCCGTCTCATCTCCCAGAAACTGGTGGTATTTTATTTCTGTTGAGCGCGGGTTTGTATATTTATGGGTCTTTTTGATGCTAGACTTTAATTTTCAAGAGTCTGTTTCATAAAGAAAAAGCAATTATTACCGAGTCTGATAATGACTCTAGACGTGCCTGTCAGGGTATCGTGATGCTTCCAGCGGACTTCGCGTGGACGCTGGCATTCCGACCTTGCAAATTTGTCAAAAATAATTTGCCACAGTTTTCCAAAACAGACCTTTGTGGAGAAAGTGTCTTAGGCTGCATTGTTTAATACCCACTCTTAAAGCCCTCCCAGCTGTGCTCTGTCTGCCTGCCAAAGCACATCCATTAGAAAACGCCTCCAGGGTTCCAACTTGTTTTGTTTTATGTGAATTTAATACCCAATGTTCAGATTATATGGCCAAAAATCTCAAGTTCACCGCAAACTTAGCATCAAAATCCCGTGCAGCTGGAAACTTCGCTGTGACCCAGACTGAAGAGGGGGGGGGAGGCAGATGAAAGTGGTGGTTTGTCCCTACCAATGATAACAAACTTTCCCACCATTCTCATTGTTTTCTCACTCCGCTGCGTACAAGGCTTGAGACAGACATGTGGTCAAGAGTCAGCGTGGGGTTACGGTCGGAGCTCACGGTGTCATTTTCGGGTCCAAGAGTAATAAAATAACCAACATTAAATTGAGCATTCACTTCAAGAGCTTATAAACACAGCTACTGTTCTTATGATGGATTAATAACAGGTTTCCTAACTCAAGAGCTGAAAATGTGATCTTTGTGTGACAGCTTCTTCTTAATTTACAGCGCAGTCTTTCATCTTTGTTGATTTTATATTTAAGCTCATTCTTAAACCAAACCAAAGACAAATGGTTTCAACCAGACAGTCAAAAGTGTCCTTTTCTTTAACTGTTTTGTTACTTACAGTAAACCACCTCAACCGAGGAAGGCAGGAGGACGATGGAGTCTAGCTGCTTTCTGTGCCACCTAATATCACCTTGGAGTAATTTACTCATCCATTCTGGACCTGAAATTACAGTATGAAGCACATGTTGGAAAGAAAAATATTTATTCAGCCCTGTTTAAAGGTTTTGAGTCATGGCAGTAGCCGACACTTTTCGTAAGTCGCATTGAGAAATATTTCTTCAGGCTTTTTGAATCTTTACGTTTTTCTCTGGATTTTGGCCACTTTCTCAACTCAGTCCAGAAACGGACAAATGGATGAATCAGTGTTGAGTCTATCCACAACAGATAACATTTTAAATCAAACACACAATTTGTTCCCATTTCTTTAGTCACATCAGTAGAATAGCGCCTTCCACTATCTTTGTGGAAGCCCAAGGAGCTGAACGTGACATAAAACCATAGAACAGAGAACAATAAAACAAATACAAAACTTGATTAAAATGATAAAACAGAGATGATAAAAAATGTAGAAACCATTTTACATAAAAGCCAAAGAATGGGTCCTCAAGCGACTCTTGAAGACCTGTAGTGATGGTGACTGTTTGATACCAAGTGGTAGCTCATTCCAGCGTTTGGGAGCCATGGACAGAAAAAGTTCGATCATCTCTGGACCTAGATCAATTCAACTTGAGCAAACAGTATTTTGGCACCAATGGTTATTCTTAAAGTGACTGTGTGTATTTTTCCTGGCGATAGGGGGCAGTATATTCCTAAATCATTACAAGCAAGTTGAATTTTTGTGTTCAAGTAAGACCTTAGCAACAGATGGCCATTAGGGTCAAAAATCCCTGGGAGTGCAACCTCCAGCAAAATGACAAGAACATCAGACTTCCTTTCATCACTGGCAACAAATGAAGTGAGGTGAATGTGTAAAACAACAACGTTTATGAATGGCGAAAGTTTTGTAACCGTTCGTTACAAATCTGTAAATGCATTTTGTCCTCACGGGCTCCCGTAGAAAGAAACATGGTGTCTAAAATGCCATTGCAAAGAGACTTGGACCCGTGCCGATATATTTTAGACCTGATCTTCATGGTTAAAAGTTACAAAGCCGCCAATATTTTTCAACAACTGGGCATCATTTAATTCATTTTTTAAAAACATTTTGATGGATATTATTTCCTATATGGTTAAGGGCTTCAGTAGCTCAGGAGGTAGAGTGGGTCGTCCAGTAATCGGAAGGTTGCAGGTTTGATCCCAGCTCCCGCCAGAGAATGCTGCTCTTGTGTCCTTGGGCAAGACACTTAACCCACCTTGACTGCCAGTGTATGGCAGGCCTCGCCTCTGTCAGTGCGCTCCGGGGCAGCTGTGGCTACATCATAGCTCAGGGGTAGGCAATCCTGGTCCTTGGTCCATCCAGCATGTTTTCATTGTAACACTCCTAATTCAGTGGTTGAATCACCTGTTCAGCAGCTCATCAGGCTCTGCAGAAGCCTGTTAATCACCTGCTGAGTAAAATCAGGTGTGTTGGAATTGGGAAACAGCTAAAACATGCAGGATAGTGGCACTCGAGGACCAGAATTGCCTACCCTTGTCATAGCTCATCCCCACCAGTGTGTGAATGGGTGGATGACTGATTGTGTTGTGAACCGCCTTGGGGGGTTGTAGAACCCTAAGAAGGCACTCTAGAAATACAGGCCATTTACCATTTTCCACAGATTAACAGTAAAAACTACACACTGTCTCTTTAAAGAGCTTTACTCAGGATTTAAGTACACACAACACAGGATGCTGTCAGGTACAAAAACTGACATAAAAGGAGTTATAAAGCAGCTAAAGTGAAAAAACTAAATATTTACAAGATTTCCAGAAAGTCTCAGAAGCAAACAGAGTGGTTTAAAACTTTTGCACAGTACTTTAGCCTGTTTCAGTAAAGTCTCCTAAACAGAAAGTTAACTCTGAACTAAGAAGCATCTTATGCTTCCTTTGGAGTTAGCAGCCTTTGAACAAAAGAGTCATCAAATAAACTGAGACAAAAAGACCACAGTTGTTTTAATTTGACTCGTTCCAAGTCTTTTCACCCACTCGCTGCTCTTTATCCTTCACATGATAGCAGATCTGTCCAGCAGAGAGCAGACTCACAGCGAACCACATCACGGTCAGCTCCATCCACAAGCTGCTTCGCCTTCATGTGTCTTTGTGTACGTAGGAATGTGGGGAATGTGGAGGCATGCAGGTTTTAAATGTAACACTTAAATAGAAATCCTGAAATCTGCTGAAACAACTGTATATGTGTATAAACCCCACGGGTGCTGTGTGTCATTTCCAGTGATTTTAGTGGACATCCAGTCCCACTGTTACCAGTGATTAAAAGCTATTCATCACACCTTTCACACACTGATTATGAGGTGGTTTGTGAACTCAAACACAGTCTGTGGTAAAATTAAGAAGGAAAAAAAATCAGAAATTGAATTATTTATTTGGAATATATATATTTTTACTTCTCTTGCACTCTCTCCTGTTTGGCTCATTTAAAAAATCAACCGCTCAGTTTGCTCTGGCTGCAGACCAGCTCTGGCTGGCTGAGTGATGCGAGCGTGGCTGCACGTGGCTACCAGCTTTATCTGCTGCTAATAAATCACACAAAATAAGTCAAAGAATCCCACAGTCAGACGCAGCTCTGAGCCTAAATGCTTGTCTCAACACAGCACTTAGTTAATCTGCAGCACCAAATCCTGGCTGCTTCTGATCTCCAGACTGGGCTTTTTCAAGCTGATCAAAGCTGACTTTTGCGCTTGCGGTGCTCTGAATTGGTCACACGAGGCCTCGGGGGATCGTGATGCAAAAACATGTCGTAGTTTACAGTAACAAGAGTGCAATCAGTGCACTGAAAACCACAAACAATACGCTGTGGTCTGTTTAAACACACTAAAAGTGTGGATGAAGCTTCAGATTTAAACAGGCATCAACACAGATTATTGTCATATGTTGAGTTTAAATACCAGGCTGATTAAATTGTCTCTTAGAGAGCACAGAGGACACAGTATTTTATTAATTACAGTAATTACTCTATTTAACTGTGCATCTTATTGGAGACGCACCCAAAAATAAAAAATCAGCTGATAATCGGATTATTGTTCAAAATGATGATCGCTAAATCTGAAACTCAAAAATCAGATTTTTTTTTCTCGTTGTTATCCTGGTCCATGAATGCATCACTGCCCAAATCATAATTTTCAAGTTAATCAGAAATTTGTTGATCATAGTCATTGAGATGAATAAGTATGCGGAAGATTGAGGAATAGTATCAGCCTGTAAAACCACAATTGGTGCATCTTTACTTTTTTTTTCACTATTTTGCAAGTTACTGAACACTTCAGTTGAGCTTTTTCTCTCTAAAGCCATAAAGGAAACCTGCAACGGAGCCAAACGTCATTTCTGCACAGATTTTAATCACATTCTACATTAATTTTAATAGTTAGTGACCTTTAGAAGATACCACCGTCTTCCTGCTTTAGCGGGTCATCAACACGCTTTAATCTTCATGATTCAAACCTGACATAAGTGCCCTTGTCATCCAGGTGGGAGAGAGCTGTGATACAGTTTGTCGTGCAGCTGTTAGAGCGCTGCACATACCGGACGTCCAGTGATACAGCTGAATTCCTCCGGATGTAGGCCAGCACCACCCTCTCAGAAAGACTCCTAATGATTGAAGAGTCCCACACTGACCTGTTATTGTGGAGCGAGGTCAGTGGGTGGGAGGACAATCATGGTGGTGACTTTGGGATCCATACAGGTCAAAAAGAACCCCAGTTTATTATGGGATGTTATTGAGGCTTATGTAGGTCGATTCTCTTCAGAATTTTGTTGACCGTCTCATACTCTCGCTAAAACTTTTACCAACTCATTCATCAACAAGTGCTGGCACTTTTTATTTCCAAGGTAGTCCTTTTCTAGTCTTTGATCCGACATAGATCTCACCACATGTATCTGGCATCGGCCGAAGTGTGGCGTCCTTTTAGCTTTTGCCTGCGTGTGTCACCGTTTCACATCTGTGATTGTTTTCCAGCCGGTATTTTGCTGTTCTGCACTCAGACTTGTTGCCTGATTTGAATGAACAGGAAGGAGTTTGCAGCATGTGTGGTACTTGACTGTTAGTCAGGATGAATGTTGACATGTAGAGAGGCGGTATGAGCGGCTGCATCTTCACACACATTCCTCGCTGAGTGTGAAACAGTCCAGTGTTACATTCAAATGGATTCATGTGTGTATCTGTAGTCTGCAGAATTTGCATCAAGTGTTTTCCTCTGTTTAAGCTTTCACTCACTTTGTTGCTTTTATTCAGATAATTTGTAGAAAAAAGTATGAGGTACACTGGCCAACGTTCTGCAGAAGCAAATCCCCCAAACACCCTAAATGACCCCAAATATACAGAAATTTCCAAGAAGTGTGGCGTGGAACGGCAGCAGAACGTCACTGCTTCAAATAGAATCGATTAGAGTCTGTGAGGTTGATTCAAACCAGCCGCAATGCGGCAATTTTCAGACACGTCCCAGAAGCGGCACGCTGCACCGCTAAAGATAGGTTCTAGTTCTATTTCTGCATGTCAATTTCTGCAGTTAACATAGGCCTAGACAGGAAATCACATGCGGTTTCAGTGTAAAATGTGGTAATTTTCAAAATAAAAGTCTATTGCAGCAATGCAATTTCATATCTATGTAGATTACGTCTATACGTGTGACTCACGGCTTATTTACTCCCTGCATCGTTTGAGAAGTGCAACAGTGTATTTTCATCATTAATCCTGGTAGTGGAAAAAAACATTATATGACATCAAACAGTGATATCAAACGTGATTTCCTTCTTCTTGGTTTAATGGCAGATGGCATAAACAAACCGTGACCTCAGACGTCTCGAGGAATCTTGTGATCTCGCGAGTCCAGCGAGGAGCACGGCGGAGAAGCTGCAGCTGAGATTCTCCCGGTGTGTACTGAACCGCAGCGACACTTGCGAGTTAACCGTTCCGCTGCCGCTCCGTGACGCTGATGCTTCCAGTTTGAAGTAGGGGTAAGCACTAAAGCCATGTTTTATAGGAGTTAAAAATAGCTTAATTCCCTACAAACAATCAAAAAGTGACAAAACTGCTTTAAAATGACCAATAAAAGGTTGTTTCTGCTTTAAAATGTCTGATTCAAGCATATTTTGTGTGTATTTTCTTTCACTTAAAGATGGTTCTTGAAAACAAATCAACGTTTAATCAAAAATCAAATAATAACCTGATCAAAAGCTTGACTATTTACAGCGACGTGATTTAGACAAATCGTGTTTATATACACAAGCAGTGGAACACAGAGACAGACAGGATTTCCTGGATTCTGCTTTTGCAATTAATTCCTAATCACAAAAAAGCAGAAACAGACGGACTGAAGACTTACTTTCACCACAACCGCCAAATGTATTCATACATACTGTTGCAGTTATACCAGAACAATGCCAACACAATCCAAGCACAACATCTGTTCCAGTCAGAAAGCGCGTCGCAGCCAGAAACATGTTTAAAAATGAAATAGCATAAAAGCAATGAAGTAAAAGAGAAATAGAGGAAACGAGAGCAGTGAAAAATGAAAAACAAGACGGTCTGAATTTCCATTGATACTCCGTGTTTTCTGTGGCACACCGTGCTATTTTCCGAGTGGTTTGGCTTCCGCGCGCTTCGGAGCTGTGAGTTCTGGATATTTTCTCCTGCAGCAGATGATAAAACAGCACTGACATTATGGGGCGCTAATCGCCAGGAACGGAGGTGGAAATTAATGAAAAGCGAATAGACAAATAAAATCTGAATTTACCAGAATTCATGGGATTATTTACACAGCAGACAACTCAGATGTGTCTGAAGGTGAGAGCAGAAGCAACTGCACAGAACAAAGCTTTGTGTTAGATGAAAAGAGACGCTATTTAATGCTATATAAGATATTTGCATTCATATTATGCTTTGAGTTGTCCAGATGTTCTCAAATGACTTTTTAAACCTAATAATTTCCCTTTTGGAAGCCTTTTAGTTCCACCATTAACAAAATACCCAGAAATCTCTGAGGCAGCAGTCACAACTATAGGACTACAACGTGCACTTGGCAGGAAAGCTAAACTAAAACAGTTTAAACAAACTCTTTATCCAGAAAGACGTGAAACTGTTAAAGTTGTCAACCTCTTAAAAACTCCAATCTTCTTCCTCTGTTATCTAATCTGAGATACACAGGCATGGTGACTTGCAAAGAGGCGACACAATCTGCAAAGTCCGGTCAATAAATTCCAATCATTTCTGCTTAGAGTGTTGTTTTTAGGATAAACCAGAAATAAAGGGTGAATGCATAATATTAATATAAATGTCAAAGCCATATGCTTTTGTTGTCATCAATTTAAAAACCCTCGACATGCAGTAAAAAACACTCACGGCACTTTTCCTGCTACAGCTTCCAGTTTCTGAGCCAACTTTTTAAAGACCTGCAGCTATCTTAATGACTCCAAGTGTGTGCAGAGTGTGCACGCAGATCAAATGTAAATGGACAAGCAGCCACAAAGTGCACTTCGGGACATATGGCTACTGTTAAGACTCTGGCTGGGATCACTGGGAAAGGTGCCTGGTGCCTAAAGAACCACATACAGCTCCGGATGATGCTGCGCCAAACTCCTGATTATTCAATTTGCAAAAACGTCTTTTGTGATCTGGTGTTTACGCAGAAGTCCTGTTAAACCATTACAGCTGGCATAAAGTCAGGAGATAAATGTAATGAGGGTGAAAAGATTAAACCAGGACACTTCCTGCATTTGTTAGTCACTTATTTTCCGTCCCTGGGGTGTCGCATTGAGCAACAGATAAAGCAAAAACTTTTTTTGTTCACTTCAAAGAGAAGCTCAGGTAAACTGCGCCGAAGCCATGGCTTTAGGTAACGTGGGGATGATGTGTGAGACTGTCAAGGTTATGCCGAGTGCACATTTGATAAATTATTGCAGCTATGAGCAAAACATGACGTAGCAAGTTATAGCAAGAGAAAGAAGTCCAGATGAGCTAAACAGCTGGAAATGGAAGCAAAACATAGCAAGGAAAAGAATCAGGACTGTGATGTAAAACGAGATGAGACTAAACACAGACTGGGTACAGAGGCCGACACTTCTCTCCCTGCTAATGGGGACTGTAGGACATCGTAACCTTCTGCTGGCTGCTTACGTAGACCGGGTCATGACCTGTCCCTTCAAAGACCCTTCTCTCTGTTACTCATTATTAGTTTCTACCGGAGGGCTTGTTCTCGTTTGTCCAGGGGCCTTTGGTGCACGACCGCCATTCATCTGTGTACGCTCCCACCAGCAGGTCCTTTCAGCGCAGCCATAAAGGTCCAGAAACCACTGAATCAACAGCACTGTAACCCAATCTGTTTTCAACTGTAGGGGACAATCACTGACCCCTGCTTACAGTAAAATACAATTTGGTGTCTCTAAAAGTTCCTTGAAGCTAGGATAGGTAGTTTAAAATAACTTAAAAATGCTTACACCCTGTTCGATGATATAAAGTAGGTAAGCTTTTATTATTTTCTAATAAGTCACTCCCCTAGAGCGTTGACCAATAGATTAGCGTGTCCAGCTAAGTGATTAGCGAAGTGTTTAACTTTGCACTTCATCGGACGATTGTTTTAGCCTGTCGTAGCGTTAGCAGGGGTATGCTACTCTCACGAGTGCCGGATTCCTGCCAGATTTAGATGTTTCCCTGCTTGAACTCTGCAGATTTGACTAAAACGAGTATTTAGCAGCTCCTGCAGAACTCGATGACGGCTGAAGAGATGATTCAGTAGGAACTCATCAGAAACATGCAGCCCTCCGTTAGCGCTGCAAGGCTATTTTTGTGTGCATGTGTTGCACAAGGCGTGGTTTTAAATCTCCGCCTCCTCTCCTTAATGACATCATGCTACAGACTCCAACTTTGAGTCCATGCTGGTAAAAGAATATTCAAAGATTAACCTCAAAATAATACAAGTGAAATAAATGCAGTGTTCAAGGAATCACAAGCCCTAAAAGGTTAAATGTGCTGAACGATTCCTTCTAAGGTCACAGAAGTCAAATTAACAACCTTAAAGCATCACTCTTTATAAGCCATAACTGACCTACGGTAACCTCGATGCATGATAAAACATGTGTCAGGTCTCCGGAAACCATTGAGAGGAAAAACTAAGATGAAAAAGTCACTTTGGAAAATTTTTTCCTGTAACCTGAGAACTTTGGGGGGGCAGTCATCTGGATGGTCCGTTTACCTTCTTCCTCTCTGTTTTTTATGTGAGCGTGTTGTTTCTGAGTGTGACCCAATGCTTTCCATATGTGCATGGAGTCGTTTTGTTTTGATGGGACCAGATTGATCACCCATATGCTCGGCACAGAGATCAGCGCTGCTGCATGGTGCTGCTGACGCCACCCTGCACCACAAACACCCAATATCAACAAATCAGGGACAGCAACCAACAAAAACGGTTTCTGACATTTGGATTTTCCTCTTTCTTACATTTTTAGATCTGTTGCTCACAATTATCATCATTTAACATTCACAGTGTAAATTCTAATCATCCAACTGGCACTTGGACAAACTCCAACTCATTTCTCTGTGATGGAAATCTTACTGAGCTGAATTATTTCTAAACAACTTTGGGTTTCACTGAATAACTTTAAAAACAAGATTCATCTTGGACGATTATAGTCCTGTAAACGTATCATTTATCTGCTGTATTTTCTTCCTTGAATTTATTTTTAAACAACAAATATTAAATCCATGCCAACCGTTTTTCTGTGGGTCTTTTCTATCATTATGAGCATGCTTAGTTTTGGTTCATTTTATTCAGGAATGATAAACTAACAGCTAGTCTAAGCACGGCTCTAATCTCTGAAATCTCAGCACTTCTGGTGAATCCAATCTGACAAGAGCTGTTTTAAAATATTTACAAAAAATAACCAAATGTCTGTGTCAAGCTTTTAAAAATCACATTCACCTACACTGAGGATTTTTCTCTTCAAATGTGTGCAGACAAGGAAAGAAAAAAGAATCGTAACAGTGCATATCCATATGATAAAAAGGGGTCTCAGACAATTAGAATATTGTGAAAAGATTCAATATTCTAGACTCAAAGTGTCACACACTAATCAGCTAATGAATCCTAAACACCTGCAAAGGGTTCCTGAGCCTTTAGATGGTCTCTCAGTCTAAGATGAATTACTGACATAAATGAATTTTTACACCATATTCTAATTTTTCCAGTTTCACCTTTACATACAGTACACACACCTAAACCCTAACCCCACGTACACAGATATGAACATAAACATAACACCACCTCAGTGTTTTGAACCCATAGATCCACATACACACATATATAGACTCGTCTCTCAACTGCAGAGAGAAAAAAAATCAGTGGTTATAGCTTCTCAGCCTTAAAATTATATTTCTGTAGATAAAGATAAAATGTATTTTATTATCTTAATATATAAGCAGCAACACACTTTGGTCCTGGCTACAACTGTACTAGCTGTTAGCTTATCAGTCCTGTGTGGAATAAAGGTTACTGTATTTCTGTAACCAGAAGCTGCCAAGGAGGCTAAATACATAATATAAGATAGAAATAATTTCTATCTATTGAATAACAACACTTTATTTAATGGCCATAGGATCCCTTAATGTGTTCAAATTGCAATATTTTATTTTAAAATGAACCTTTTCAGAGTTTAAATGCTGTTTTTGGGGAGTCCTAAGTTGTTGTTTTAAAATGGTTACAGTTAAAGTGTAAAATGACTGATTCACCAGCTGATTTAGACTAAACAAAACAGCAGTCCTGTCATTTTTGTGGTTTAAAATTCAGATTTCCATCTTCTCGCAGTTCTGTTAATTCAATTTTCAAATCTTTAAAAGTCACACTTACTTTTATCTCTCTGGTGCACAAACGCACGCACGCATGCACATACACACACAAACACACATACACACACACCTCTTTCACCCCCAGTAATCCTCCCCGAGCGGAAACAGTAGTGAGCTCTTAGCCGTGGATAAAAGATCCTGGTCCGTGTGATGTGGAAGCTAAATGTCTACTGTTTCAGAAAAATAAACACAGCAGGATTGTCCCTGAGTAACACACACTTGCCAGCAGACAGACTCATAATATTTCCCCCCAATCTGATGACAGCGGGGGGAGTTTTCCTTAGTGATAACAGGAATGTTTTCACACCCTTTGGACACGTACACTTTAACCGCTGTGGTCATTTCATACAGAGAAGCTGCAAATAGTCTAAACAAAACACAATGACTGACTATCTGCTGGTTTGGCTGCAAGTTCTTCCAGATCTCTCAATAAACTCATCTTGAATTTGCTTTGGATCAGCTCATAACGTCCCACTACTATCATTGAAGGCATTCCTCACTCTTGTTTTTCTTTGTGAACCTGCACGAACACACCAGCTTCATGCACACTGCTTCATAACGCCCACATGGACTCCTGGAGCTGTGAGAAGCAGTGGAGCCTAAAACAGCAGCAGCCATTGATAATCCTGGGAAGTGACACAGACCGGCCTCTTTCAGCTTCCTCTCTCTGGTCAAGGCTTTGATATCACACAAAAACCACACACACGTGTATGTGTGTGTGTTACAGAGGGACTATTCAAAACCGCAGCGGCATCATACATCTGTGTACGCACAGTTGGCTCCCATCCATAAAAATGCAAATGCGTGCTTATGGAACGAATACTATATCCTCACAGTATGGATACTGAAGCCCACAGATGCTGTTTGAGACCGAGCCAGCAGTGACAGTGAGTTTCCGATCAAACAGAGAACTGCGCTCACCTCGGGCATTCAGGAAGATCTAAATATGCAAAGAAGACCCCCCCAGGGTTCTGCTGGCTTCCTGAGCCCCTGTCCCAGCACGTTTGGAGCAGGTGGGAGGGTGGTGTTAGCACACCTGACTAATTTCATTATGCTTATCTTGGTGAGGCAAGAGAACCATTACCCTGTTATTAAACAACTCCAACGCATGCAAACAGCTCAGGCATCACATAAACACACCAAATTAACATGTTCGACTGAATTCATCCAAAACAGTATAAAACGGTAAAACAGCAATACAATTCTTCACTTTGATTAGGGAATTTATGGAAAACCACTCCAATCAGTTTTAGGAATTTCAAAATTGCAAAATCTCTGCAGGAGAAGTAAAGGTGTTAGAGATTGGTTCAGGAACTCATGTCTTGGAGATATTTTATTCCAGATTTCAAGTAACAATCAAGTAATGGTTAATGGGCCACACCTAAATGATGTCCTTTTTAGCCATTTTCAGGTCTTGCAAAGTGCTTTGCAAGGTGATTATCATTCACTCGTTCATATGGTTCCTCAGGTCACAGCAGCCCTAGCAGTGAAGCTCAAACTTTTCTCTCCCTAGCTACTTCCAGCTCCATCCTAGGAGACATCCTAGACATATAATCCCTCCAGTGTGTCCTCCAGCTGGACTTGCCTAAAACACCTTCCCTACAAGGTGACCAGTAGACAGCCTGACCACAAGCCCAAACCACTATAGCTGGCTTAAAGCTCACAATTATTACTTAAAAAAGTAATAATCACAAATCAAATTAGTCTACACTAATTCAATTCAGTAGTTTATTTATATAGCACTAATTCACAACAAGAGGCATCCCAAGGCCCTTTACAAAACAAACATTCCAACTGAACCTTCTTATCACTGCACTGAGTTCAGTTTATTTCAGTTAGTTAAAAGTTTCCTGTGTAAGGAAACCCAGCAGATTGCATCGAGTCACTGACTTGTTGTGTCAGTGACTTTTACAACAATCCATCATACTAAGCAAGCATGTAGCGAGAGTGGAGAGGAAAACTCCCCTTTAACAGGAAGAGCTTTTCTATAAAACCCATCTTCCACAAGTGACTGGTGTCCAGTGTGTTAAAGCAGATTATATGATGACACAAAAATGAGCTGACCTCCAGCAGCTCATCCTCAGTCTGGACACTCACAGTGATGCCAGCTAAATGTAGGGACAAAGTGGAGGAGAGGCGTCAGAGGAATCAAACATGCGGTCTGAGCTGAAGGAGAAGAACTTGCCACATTCCATTAACCCAACACCGAGCAAAGCAGGTCTGATGAAGTCATACTCTTTGAGCACCATTTTGCTTTAATTTAAGACTTTCACTACAGTACACAAGTCATCAATCACGCTCCAGCTCACGCTGCCTGGAGACAAGACGCGGAAACGGCCGCATACACTAACATCCTGAACCACATGCTCAAAGGCCCAACGGCACGTCTAGGCACAACAGGAGCACTGTACGTTCAGCCAGGCGCTATTCATGTCCTGATTTTCTCCCGTTGCACACGTGCACTCATTCCATAATCAGTGAGGCCAAATGGATTTGAACAAAAGCGGCGATGGAGCTTCTTCACTCTGCAAAAGAAGCCAAATATAGAGAATTTATTGCAAAGGAAAAAGCCTCTAAGAACAAAATGACCAGTGATGTCTGACGGTGTCTCATCACTTCCCATCAGAGCACGAAATAGAAGGATTACAGAATTAACAAATACAGGACTAAACATCGGCTGAATTCAATCTAAAGAAACTTTATTGACTCCTAAAGAGAGATTATACTGTTATATTTACATGTTGGCTTATTTCTGTGTTTCTTATGTGAACTTATTAAAACAGAGTTTGCATCAAATGCGATGGTTTGGTTTTATTAGAAATTATATAATTTAACCTGTTCATAACTGATTCAATAATTCCTTGTATTGTAGTTAAATTTGCTGATAAGAACATTTGTTAAAGTCTCAGTGCACGTCTCTGATTGACTGAAGATGACGATCCAAGGTTTTAAGACTCACACTCTGGACTCAGTACCGAGTTCAGCCCCCGTTATCATAGTGATCTCAAAGAGAACATCCTTTGTGACTCTTTATTTGAACAGATAAGCAGGATGTTTGGGCCGTTTCTCAATATGTGTACTCTACTGGAATTGTGTACTCATGTTTTTGTGAAACTTCATCAACGATGGCCCAAGTACTGTTCCAATCATACGTACATATCATGGCAAGTATGCTCAAAGTTCCCGGAAGTGTTCTTGCTCCGCCCATTGTAACGAGGATGCATCAATGCATCCTTCTGCGGACTTGGGACAGCAAGATATCCCATAATGCACTGCGCCACAAACCGTTATACCCCAAATGGCAGAAGAGAAAGCTCATAACTGTATTTATATCAAAAATACAAATAATTAAGTCTAAATAAATAAATATAAAGTTGTCTGTTCACGATGCCTCAAAATGCTAATTAGCTATCAAACCAGTGTTGCATTAAATAGCTGTTTTGATGAAAAACTAATTTTCTTCATTTAACAGCAGGAAATGCTGGTATTTTATCAAGTTAGATGAAAGATGGAGTTAGATATCATACAAATAAAATGGATTTGTTGTTATTTTGTTATTTAGGGGAAAAACAAGACTTTTATATTTGTTTCAGGTCGTTTTTTGACATAACAGAGTATGGTTCTGTTCCAAATGCCGTCCTCGTCCCACTCAATAGAACGGACTTTCTGCTGTACTTGCAAAGATCATATTTGTCAAGTACACAAGACTATACTAGCGTATGGGTATTGAGAAATGGCCCTTGTTTCACCCTCAACCTCTTGTTATCAAGGATGGACAACCTTCCTCCTTTTCTTTCACTATGTCTGCCGTCTCAGAGGTGGGTCTGATATGCATGTTCACAGCTAAGTCTGGGAGAAAAACTAAATACTACATTTGCAAAAACTCTGATGTCTTCTTCAGGCGTCTGAACCAGTATTTGCCACATTCACCATGACAACTAAGGAAAACATATTTGAAACGTTGTCTTCTCTGCTATTTGTTCTTCTCCTGTCCAACATCTGTGACACCTCCCCATCACTTTGTCCGGATTTGGGATTTTTTTTTCTCCAGGCATTACAAAAGCTTTTAAAATCCCAGTTAGCTGGTCCCACTTGAAAACAACTTTCCTGTTTACATGGTTACACAAAATAACAGATGTTAGAACGAGGCAGGAGAAAAGATCTGATGAAACTTTAGTTTAGTGCTTGAATCAAGTCGTCCAGGACAGCTGATTTCTGTAAAAAAGAGGAACCAGAGCTACTGTAGGTTTCATTTTTGATCTAATAAAAAAGAAACACAGAAAATATTTGAGTCACGGAATATTTTAGATATGTCAGATTTTATTTTTAGCCATTCTAACCATAAAAGTTATCTTTGCAGGGTAGAGGGGAAAAAAACACTGCAGCGCATTTAGAAACATCAATGTGTGCAAGAGAAATCTTTCTTCAGATGAGGGTTTCAGATGGAGTTTGTGGGGAAAAAACAAGATAACTGCAGGCTTTAACATGATTATGATACAGCAGAAAGCAGAAGCCAGTTGGGCTCTCTAAAGCCACATCACTCACTCTGAGCAGGCTGTCTGTCTGTCTCAAGGAAATACCTATCCACAGCAATCTTCAGTACATCCACTAGAAATGAAGTGGCCACTCTGCTGCCAGCTCTCCATCCTTCTGTAAAGGTTTTAATAAAAAACGCACCATCCTCCGATCTCCCATCACTGTGTCATCTTTAATGCTGCAGTCTGTCAACACGGGCTGGAGGACGTCCCAGAAACATCAGGAGAAGCTTTGCATTCACAACCACAGGAAAACAGAAAATACACGGAGGGACAAACGCCGTGTTTCTGCTGCATCAAAGTGTTGGCCAGATTCTTGGCAGCTCGTCCAATTTGAGTTGAAATTCTTCAAACAAGCGGTTCTTGTTGCATCAACTCCTGGCAAACCCTCCTGTATATATTTCAGTCACTGATCTCACCGCGATTGTTTTTAGTGGAAGTGAACGATGTCTAAAATGAGGTGTAGCTGCGGGGTTGAGCTGCATGTTGGTGGTGTGAACTTCTCAAGCCAAAATCCACCATTTTTTTTCCTGCAGCATAAACATTTTTCACAAACATGATGCATAAGAGTCGTTATTCTTCTGTTCCTGTGGATTTGAAGAAAATGGCACCTCCTATTTAGTGCTTTGAAGTGAGGGGAAAGAGCAGGCCCAAGTGCTTTAATGGGAGTAATTGGGTGCTAATAATGCTTCTTGATTGTTGCTGCAGTAAACTTCACCATAAATGTCACATAGTGGAATAAAATATACATGCATGCACCACGTTTCTTGGTAGAGACCCTTAGAAGTCCTGATTTTTCATTCTAGTGACAACACGGCTGTTAGAGCTGTGTTATACAGGCGGAGAAAAGTGTTCAGGGAGTACGTATTCTCAGGGAAATGAGTTACTGTAAGAATATGAAAACAAATACAGATGTTGCACACTTAAAGTAGTCAGCTGCTGCCATGTTTGGACATTTTCGTGGAAGCCATACATCGAGGTGATGATGTGAGCGCTGTACCGTCGTCACATTGTTTATATATAAGAGCAGAGCTTTCTATGACCCAACCAGAAAATGGTACCTAGGTGTGCCAGACAACGAGAAAAATGAGTCGACTCTGGTTTGGTTTACTTCAACGCTCAAGAAAAATTAGTTCCATCGTCAAGCCGGACCCACGCACTAAAATTTTTACAGTTTCTAATTTCTGGATTAAATTCCCAGAGATGCTGTTGTGCCTAAAGAGTACGGACCCGGAGAGCTGAAAAGTCTGGAAAACTGAGTCAAACATAATGTTGGGAAGCTGATAGCAAGCACGAGGATGTGAGACGGGGGAGAGACGAGCTGCGGGGAAGTGTAGGGATTTGGGGTTGGAAAAAGAAGGACTTAGATCACTCATAACAAAAGAGCCTCTATGGATGTGTCCAAAAGATGATTCGATTTCAGCTCTGTGAAAAACAGTTGATCAATAAAAACTACTGGAGATTTCTCCCAGAGCGGAGCCGTGGATTAAAGCTGGAGTGGGAATGTGGGATGTTACAGGGATGCTGCAGCGGCAGGAGGCCAGAGGTTGATACCAGAGCCTTTATGGCACAGGGAACCAAGCCAGTCTGGCAAGCTGGCTCTAAAATATACAGCGCTCCCCCTCTAACTAACCATCATCAATGTGGTAGCAATCAGCTGTGGCTGAAATGATGTTGATGGAAAAAAAAATACCGACAGCCACTTGAATCGCCCACCTCCCCACATCAGGCGCCCCGATGTTCTCACTCCTACCTCTCCTCGAGTCAGGAAAGATTGAACATTTTGAGAGATGAACAAACTAACATGGCTGTTCTGGGCAGAGTGACAGCAGCAGACATGCCAGTGGTCGAGGCAACTGGCGAGGCGCAGGACACCGCAGCTTCCCTCCGTTCCCCCCCTCCCCTCACCCCGAGACGCAGATACGAACGTTTTCTTCTTCTACCGCAGCGCACACAAACACCGTTACTCTTTCTGCTGATTAAGCTATAAGAAATTTAACTATTCTTATAGTAATTTATGATTTAATGGATTTACAAGGCTGCCCAAAGTCTGAGGTACAGAGGTTTTTCACGTTAGAGTGCTGCTAATCCTCAGCCAAGCGAGAAAAGTTTGACTTATGGGCACGCTAAATCAAATCTCCTCAGCGTTTAGATCAAAGATGTTGTTAAAAAACAATCCCGCGCCCACAAACAGACGCAGTCCCAACCCTTAACACAGTCCAAGACACATCCTTGGCTAGAGAGCACATGTTAAATCATCCCCCGTTCCCACACACACACACACACACACACACGAGATTCTGCATTTTAAGATGTTTCTAAATCTGGAAACACACTTTCTGTAGCCTTAACACGTTTCTACACATTTTCCGATGCGAGACTTAAATTCACTCACCTAAAACAAACAACTAGAGCTACAAAACCTCCATATCGGTGCTTTTCTCCGTGACTTTGTGGACAGCAGAGCTCTGTTGTTTGTCTCTTCTAAAGACAAGCACCCACAGATGCTTTCAAAACCAGAGAGTTGTGGTTTCACCACACTGATGTCACTGTTTAATAGTATAAGTTCTGCTGGACTCTGAACGTCGGTGCATGAATCACGTCTTCGAGCTAAAAAACCAGGACAGTTTATGTTCCACGCTCTTTCTCTGTCTGCACAATCAATGAACCATTTATTGGGATTAACTTATTCCAACTGTGGGCCAGACTTTTGAAATTTTATAATCAAGGAATAAAAAACTGAGATATATGGTTGCTCTGTGATTCGGAAAACTATCAACACAAACAAGTCGCAATCCAAGCTGTTGTTATTCAGCAGAATAAATTACGACGGTTTGACCCTTTAACTTTGAACTGTAGACAAATATAAAGCAGAACATTTGGGTTTGTCTGCGATTTGCCCGTCTGAAATGTTTGTGTTGACTCAGAAGCCCTCAATCTTTGTGTCTCTTTACTCCGTCGTCTTTTTCTATTTCAGCTCTGACTCATTCTCCATTACGAGTCCTACGTCTGGCGTCAGACGAAATGTAAAGTCAAGTTTTTTAAATTAAATAAACCATTTGAGGCGAGGAAATGTTGCCTCTTAGTCTCCTCGGTTCCTAGTCAGATGGACAGAAATGCAACTAAATCGTATGAAAGTGTAGAAGGTGTTGAAGACTCTCAGGAGCCGATGTGAAGCGAACGTCGTTTATATTGAATCCTGCTGAATTTATGATTAATACCAACTTTATTTCTATAGCACTTAAAACACCCACAGGACCAAAGTGCTCAAAAGCAAATAAAAACAGCAGAATCAACAATAAAACCATAAAACCTAGGATAAATAAAACAGCCAGAGGATTAAAACAATGCAGACTAAAATAAGGTTAAAACAAGATAAAAAAATGCAATTGAAATAATAATAAAAATGATCCAAAACTAGTTAAACATCTCAGATAGTGTCAAAGGTCAGAGAGAAGAGGTGAGTTTTAAGCAGTGATGTAAAATCAGACAGTGTCTCATTCCACGATCGAGGAGCTGCTACAGCAAAAGCACGGCGTCCTCTAAGCTTTGTCTTTGGGACAATCAGGAGCAGCTGATCTGCTGACCTGAGGGAACAGGAGGGGATGTATGGGTGTAGCTCACAGGTACGGTGGGGCAAGGCCATTAAGAGATTTAAAAGCAAATAAAAGAGTTTTAAAATGAATCCTAAAAGGCGCAGGCAGCCAGTGAGGAGAGGCCAGAACAGGAGCGATGTGATCAAACTTTCTCATTTCTGTTAAGAGGCTGAGAGATACAGGTGTCACTTATGCTTCTGGGACAGGATTGGCTTTACTTTTGTTTCCTTTAATGAAAAAAGCTAGACTTAACTACTGATCTGGTGTGGTTGTCTAACTTTAGTCCAGCATCCACTTTCTAAATTATGCAAGATAGACATCAAGACTGAAATATCTGTGGCCTGTGTGTTGGAGAAGGAAACATATTTATCTGAGGCAGAAATTAAGATTTTAGTAGGTTTTTTTTATCTATTTAGAGAAATTTTTGGTTTTGCATTTTGCCTCAAATCATCTTCAAAGAGGAGGAGTTGAGTCTGGCCTTTCATTTATGTTCATCACTGAGTCTGTAGCCTTTAACTCACAATAAATGAGGAGATCAGTAAAATGGCGTCTCCTTAAATTCATTCTGGACAGAAATAAGCTAATTAAAAAAGGTATTTCCAAAATAAAACAATCATCAAGCTACAGCCCTTCAGAAAATGCACCTAGAGAGAAGTGGGAAGAAATTAGTTTAATTAATAATAAAGATTTAAATGACAGAGACAGTTCATGCAGTTAAAAGTATTTTACCCCCCTAAGATACCATCTGTCCAGCGTTTAACCCCCCCTCCTGGCGCCGCCCTCTCTGACCAGCCCGACCGCTACAGCTAATTCACAACCCAGCAGATCAAACGACAAACTACCTTTACATTACCATACTCTCTAATTGCTGACATTTTTCAATCTGACAGTTGTACAGATGAGACGGGGGGGATGCGAGGACTGTCCTGGCTTAGCTTTCCTGCTTTCAAGGCTCACTGGGCTGTCTATTATTTCCCTGATGGCCTTTTAAAAGAAGCTCATCCATCACTCGCTGACAGCATCTGTCTCTGTCTAACCTCTCTGGCCTGATACGAAATAATATTTTTAAAAAGTCAAGCCTGTCATTGTAGCGGACAGCTCCTCCCACCGGGCGGCAGGAAGTCAGAGCTTTGAAGCGTGTCACTCAAGCAATTCAAGTGTGTGTGTGTGTGTGTGTGTGTGTGCGTGTGTGTGTGTGTATGCGTGTGTGTGTCAGAATCAAAAATCCATGCAAATAAATGAGACAAAAGGGGAAGAAACTGAGATCCACAACAGATCTGAAATCCTAAAGACTTACTTTTTCTTTGGCGTGCGGGTTACAGCGGGCGCTCTCTGCGGATTCAACGATGGAGCGTGATGAAAGATCTGCAGAGAAGAGACCCGATAATGAGAAAATACAGCCGGGAAGTCCTCAGTGATGTGTTGTGCCTACTGTAGAGCCCACAAAGACCCCACTTTCAGCGTATTTAATATCCCGAGGGCCCGCGTTGCTGCGTTTACTCTGCTTAATGAACAAAAGATGGTTCTTCACAGGATCCTGCACACTCTCAAAGCCTTAAGCTAATTATCTCTGTGTCGTATTATTCTTTGGCACAATACAGTTCTATTATATTCTAATGATGCATGCAGGGCATATGTGTATGTGTGCGTTTGATTGAAGAGCAACGTTTTTTCTGTTGCCTTAACTTTAAATTGCTTTGACAGTACGAGCACATGTTCACGTTCAGGCCTGCGTTCTTTATCCTTCACCTCATGCATCTCATTCACCCAGATTAGCCTCTGAGTTTCTGTGTGTGTGTGTGTGTGTGTGTGTGTGTGTGTGTGTGTGTGTGTGTGTGTATACACACTTAAATAGCCTGTTTTAAGGCCTCTTCCATGCCCTTTCTTTTCTCTGACATCCTGTTTAAAACTGACGGGCAGGTTCCATTTCTGTGCCAAGCTGGCACACTCCCTGGAATAATGAAAGACTATAGTTTGGTTTGGATTGATCAGGGATTATTCAGCAACACAAACAAACTACTGTTCTGCGTCGTGTGCACATGTGAGGAGAATTAGGTTCTAATGAGCGAGGCTCGGTCCTCGATGAAACATGGTGGGACTTTGTCCAAAGAACAAGAGGAAAGTTATTAACAAATAGATGAGCATCTCTAATGTCTGTATAAACACTGAATTATAGGACAAGTTTGCATCCCTGCAGGGCTTGAACTCCTGCGTTCTTTCTCCCTGCTGGCACAAGTTATGACCAAACTTTGTGTACTTTTTCCATTCAACTTCTAGTTTGGGTATGAGACGCGTTCCTTTAAAATAATCTCACTTTACAAACCAAACCAAATGTTATTTAAAATGAACAACAATCAGTTTATCACTTTATTTAAAAAATACATTTAGAAAATGACTAAAACACTTTTTGAACAACAACTCAACCACAAGGTAACTTTGTGTTTTGTCAACTCAGAACACATAAAAGCTACGTAGACATGAAATGTAATTGTGTGGTATTCCTACGGTGTAGTCTGTGATGTAACTAGTGTTTTTATAGCTTCCTGGTTCCCCCACAGAGAACGTGCAAAAACATAAACCAATCCAAGAATCTACCAGCCAGACTAAATAAATAAACCAGGCCGTGACCAAGCATTAATTAGGAGAGAAGTGAGAAGGTGAGAAGATGCTATAGGTTGAGTCGGATGAACTTCTGACTTTTTGACACATTTGCAGTGGTCTCTGGTAAAAAGAACGCCTTGTGAAACAATCCCTGTGTGTAAAAGCTCTGGCGCTCCCTTTTCAGGAACTAAAAGTGAGCCAGATCAGAGGTGAGCAGAACATGGTGGAATTTGAAGTCTTGTTTCCTGATATTCGGACATCTCACCTCTGATTGGCTAACAGCAACATGACTCTACCACTGACTCAGTTTCCTCTGCAACGTTGATGTTTTATCTCCACAAATAACACAAGCCTGGAGGAGTTCTGCCGTGTGGTGGAGTTGCTAATGCTAATGGTTAGCTTCTACTAGCTGAGATGTTCTTTGTTTCATGGACACTAAGCCTTCCCCGTCAGGAGCCAAGATGGGTGAGTCCATGAATGTAAATTTTCATTGTGACATGGGATTAACTGTTTTTTTCTAACCCAAGAGTTTCCCTGTTTATTTTCTATTGGTGGCTAATGCAGGAAATAGGGGTAGAAGACTTCACATTCAGCCTGCATGTTAACCTCAGAGTGACCAATCATAAAAATACAAGTAAAAATGGTTTCGTGGTGATTTTGGTCTTTAAATTGATATTCAATAACATTTTCTTTGAATCATTCTTATGCTAAATGTCCGTTTTTGTCTCTGTGTTCTTTAAAAAATTTTATAATTCCAGGTTTCTGTGATTATTGATCAATCAAGAAAGTGTGGAACAAACTCAACAACTAATGTTAGAGTTTTTACTAGATGGAAAATAAACTTAAAAGATTATTTTTTATCTTTATGTTTTCTTCTCATGCTCTTGTAGCTGCACTGATATTTGGTGCATGTTGCAGGATCAGGATGATCAGGATGAGGTCAATTTAAAGGGGTCATCACCTATAATACCGTGGATATCTACATCCTATTATAGTCTTTTAGACCATTAAAATAAATTGTATTGGAAAAATAAATTAAAAATGTGATTTTTTTAATCCTTTATTGTGAAGGACATATTTTCTCGCGAGATCACACGCGATATTTTGGTTGTCTCGGACGCGCGCGGGACTGAGGAGCGCGTTGATTGGTGGAAGGAAGCAGGAAGCAGGACGCAGCTTCAGCGTCTCGCTCCAAAACAACAAAAGTTATAACTGAACCCGACCTGGCAGTGACCTACGGGATCCAACCGTGTATTTACGAGCCCTCGCCTCGCACGTAATGGCGCCCTTGCATGTTGTTGAGTTGGGACAAAGCAAGCTAACAGCCAGGCATCGGCTCTTATGCTGTTGTGAAGATGGAATACACAAACCGATCAGAGTTTTGTTTCCCATAACACGGATTATAACACGAGTCGTCAACGGTAAGACATAATTTATGCGTTTCACGTTATGAAATGAGCTTTGTTGTGCCGGTTTGTTCGCTGCTGCTTCATATTTGTTTATATTCGACCTCTGTGTCGACATATAGGGCCAGAGCTCAAGTTCTCGTTTTGGAGTGCGCATGCTCGTGGGCTGCATCATGTGAGCTGGTTGAAGAAGGCAAGAATAAACAAACGCGTCAATGTTAAATATCGGCTTCTCAGCCAGTGACAAATCATTAGAAGCCATTATAGACATGTTTTCAAGAGGAAAAGTGAAAATTTCAGGTGATGACTCCTTTAACATGTCTCTATATTGTGCTTTTTTAAAAAAGTTAATAGATTTTCCAGTTTTATGAGTAATAACAGCAACATACAAACATGATAATACACTAATTTAGAATATAGATGACAATATAGTAATGTGTTGATGAAAATTAGATAATTAATAACCATTCAATGAAAAATTGTGACCATTGTAAATTTTGAAGGATCTTATTATAAATGTTTTACATCTATTCAAGTTCAAAATCCTCTAAAATATCTGAAATATATTCTCGACAAATATTCTAACAAGGCTAAAGATTAGCTTAATATCTAATAACCTATTAGATATTATAAGACAGTATTAATTGGATTTGATACCAGTTGGTATCTTTAGCGTATATGGTCATTTATTATTATTCAGTCTTTAGTTGAACCTTTGTAGTTCACATCATAGCTGAAGTCTGTCCATTTTACTTCACAGCATCCAATTAGGATGTTTTTGTTCTAAACAGCTTCTAAAACCAACAACAGTCAATTTCTATTGTGAGTTACTTCTTTTACTAATTGGTCTTTAGGTGACTGAAAAAGCTTTTGACAATTTGCAAAATAGGAACAACATATTTTTATGTAGATTTTTTTTAAAAAGAACTCTTGATCATTTAGAAAATAAGCCTAATGAGGTACAATTCTGCAGAATGAGTGCAGAGGCACGAAAAATGTCAATGTTATAAAAACAGATATGATATTTTACATAAGAATGTCTACCTTCTGTGATGCATTCAATGACAAATGGTAAAAAGCAGCACTTTATAAAAGATAATCAGTTCTTTGTGCTGGAGATCAGCTGGTAGATAAATTTTTTTTTTCATTTTAAATAAATTCACGTGGCGTGAAAAGCCACTTATAGCACTTTAGAACTGCATTAAGACATTGTATATTATTCTTGACCTTCTGTGAGTAATTAGAGAGACGTTTCCATTTGCTCCCTATAATTTCCCGATGCTTTTATACACACAAGGAAGCCTAGGAGAATATGAGAACGGGTCTTTGTCATAACCTTCATCTTTAACGTATCACAGAGCGAATCTACTGTAAATGTCGATGTCACACTAACATCAACAAACCTGTCAAAGTCTGATTTAGCAAAGCGTGTGAAAAAGTGCACACACCGGTTTGTTACTCAACGTGGAGCTCCCATTTATGTGCATTATGTTCTACAGCAAGACACCTAAAACACTTTAGTTTGAATTCAATTGAAAGTTAAATCATGTAAATATTTATTCCAGTTTGTTGTGTAAGCTGCTCATTATCTAA
Organism: Aphyosemion australe; assembly: GCA_006937985.1. Classification (NCBI taxonomy): domain Eukaryota; kingdom Metazoa; phylum Chordata; class Actinopteri; order Cyprinodontiformes; family Nothobranchiidae; genus Aphyosemion; species Aphyosemion australe. Next base: position 680,829 of record SSNS01000227.1, read on the forward strand.
GTATGCAGCAACAGAGAATCAGCTGCAATTAAATCAATGATAATAAAATGGTTTCTGTTTTAATTAACAGTGTTGCTGTGTTTATTGTGAGGCTTTTCTCCATGGAAACATATTAGTGTGTCGTTGGAGAAAAAGCTCAGATGAGACTAATAACACTAATAATTGCAGCATGCCATTAAGGTGTGCCAGTTCCAGGAACCAGGGGTTTTATGAGTTGGTTCACTGGATCGTTTACTGGCTCTGAAGGGAGCCATCATTACACGAAGTTTGGAGACTCACAATATCTGATGCAGAACAATATAATAGTAATTTATTCAAAATTACAAATATACAGATGAATTAAATATTCAAGAATCTGCAGCAGAGCTAGTGCTTTTATTAAAATAACACACAGGTTAAATGTTTGTGGCTAACAAAAGTTAAAGGAGGTTCAAAACTGTTGCAGTTTAACAAGCAAAACAAATGGCAAAACCCAGTACCACTGCAGTCTTTTCAATAGTTCTTAGTCATTCAGAGGTGCTGCAAACTACCTGGCAACCATTCAGAGTTCAGACCTGAACGTTCATGATAATAAATGAGTCAAACTAAAATATTTCTGCAAAATCCAATAATCATCCATCCAACTGTGTTTTTGTTTTGTTTTTACCAAATCCTCTTCAGGTATGAGGCGGGGTTCACCCTGGACAGGTCACCGGTTCATCTCAGGGTCAACTCAGAGACAGGCACAGTTGCACACCATGGTGAACACACGTTCCACAATTAGCAGCAACAGGAAACATGCATGAACATGCACACTCCTGACAGAAAGGTCTGAGCTGGGATTTGAACCTTTTTGTTGTGGAACAACAGCACTAAGCACTGAACCACCAACCTGCTAATACCTTGGTTTAGGTGGTGCCAATTAAATAAAAGCAGCCTTAGCATTTGTTGCTACTGTTTAGTCATTTAAGACAAATATTACTTATTGATATTTTCTGGTCAGTATTGAGAATTTTTGATTTATTAGGATTTCTGGAGGTCTCACTTTGGAATCCTGACCCCGTTTTTAAGAGCCACACCTCAGTATGAACATTTTGTATAATTTATATTAGGGCTGTCAAAATTAGCGCGTTTTTAATGCGTTACTGCAAAGCCCCCTTAACGACATTAATTTTTTTAACGCGCGATTAACGCGCAGGCTTCGTTCCGTTGTTTTGTTTTGGCCCTCCTCGCGTTCCATAGTCTGACGTAAACAAGAAGCAGGAACAAGCCATTGGCCAGCGGCAAATTTCCTTTGAATCACATGTGTAAAAATGTATTAAAGCCTCAAGTCAATTTATTTTTAGGATTTCCACGGCTGGATTTTTAAGATAAAAACTGTTTTTAAATGGCGCGGGGACCTACGTCTACCAGGCTTTCAGTATGAGCGTAAAGCCGGCGATGACGTAACCGCTCAGAAAGCGAGTGTAACCAGTGTGTAGAAAGTGACCCGCAGCTCGGTATTTTTCTCTGGATTACGACGAGGCGGATAACCGGAGAAGTTCAACCGAACATAATCGTGGCGAAACGGAGGAGGAGGGTACAGTTTGTTTACTTTTATTGAGTATTTAATTCCTGAGGTCTCAGCTGGTGAGACAGCGTCATCATTCTGTCCCAATATAATTCAATAATCTACAGAAAAATAAAAAAAATGTGCTGCCCGTTTTGCCGCTGGAAAAAATCTGGGAAAAATTAATTGATAGCTTACCAGAATAACCGTGTGTGTGTGTGTGTGTGTGTGTGTGTGTGTGTGTGTGTGTGTTTGTGTGTGTGTGTGTGGGCCACAGTTCAGCACATCAGCTGATTTGAGTTTGGCCCCTGTTGCATTATTTTTGTCTGAGTTGAATGGATTAAGAAAGCAAAAAAAAAAAGAAAAAACCAGAAGTGTTGCTTTATATTTTTGTTAAAAATAATAGGATATATTTAAAATGTGCTAAATAGGCAGAGTCCTAGTTCTTCATCACACTCTTCCCTTTGTCCTTGTTTTAGTACCACATGTGTTGATTTTGTGATTCCCTATGGTGGAACCATATAAGGTGTTATTGTGTGGGAGGTAATGCCTAATTGCACTTTTGAATATTTTTTTTCTGAGGAGGATACTGGAGTGTATTTATCATGTTTGTTTGGTACAGTTATAATAAACATATTTTCTTTAAAACGTATATTTGTCCACTCCATAGTTGAAATAAGAAAAATTTGAATAAGAAAAAAAAAATGCGATTAATCGCAATTAAAAATTTTAATCGATTGACAGCCCTAATTAATATATAATACAATATCCGAAATACCGATATAGTTTAACTCTTAATTTCCGGTACCAATATATATGGGGTACTCCCTCATAAAAAAAAGAAAACTAACTCATTTTAGGAAACTAACATCACATATCTCCTATCATGCATACTCACACTTTAAACATTGTCTGTCTAGACAGGTAACCCCAGGCATCTCACACCTTGGGACATGTGACCAAAACAATGCACAGGTGAGTTTTGTTGGGATCATGTTAAGATCGTCAGCATCAATGACACAAACAGGAAGCTGAATATGGGCCAGGGACTCATGTGACCTTGATGGCCTCATTAGTAATAACAATGGCCTCACCAGCGACTCCTATTGCCCTATCAGCATGTTTGTGTCAGACCACACCTAATAAGCCTCTTAAGCCCGGACCACACTGTGCGTTTTCGGCTGTCCCACAGGACTGCTCATGCCACACTGTGAGGAGTCCAGAGAGGCGGCACACTGTAAGGTCCAAGATCTCAGTGAGCCGAACTGCATGACGTCTTGCTCTAGCAGGACACGCTAATGTCACGAGTGCATCCCTGAAAATGCGTACTAAAAGCCAACAGCTAACCAAAACAACAATGCTGAAAAGAGAAAAATCGCTGCCATTAACGCTTCTTTTATCAGAATCTGAACCGAACTCCAAAAAGAAGTGGTCCACATGTTCCAGCGTGTAGCTTCCACTGTTGCTAATATTGCTAATCCTACTCTCATATTGCACTCGTCACTCCCTGGATGTATTTTTTTTGGTCGATTGCAGACGGAAGTCGTAGGTTGTCAAGCAGTGCTTAGAGGCTGACGGTCACACTGAACGGCCACAGTCTTGCAAATGACCCTCACGTTCACCGTTTTTTGTCATAATTCTGTTCATGATGAGAGATTTGTCTAAGAAGACCGAAAAATGCAGTGTGGTCCGGGCTTTACTCCCAACCAAAGTTTCAGAACTGAAGAAGCTTCTTGGATGAGACGTGAAATGTCTTCATGGAAAATAAGAAAAATCCAGTTGTTTCCAACTTTCAAGATTTTCATGCCCTGGATAACCGAGAATCTACACAAACATACTTAAATTTAAGCTAGGTGCCATATTTATTTTGTTCCCTACAGCAGCTGAATCACATTCTCCATGAGATAATCCTGAAAAAAGATCACTACAGGCCAGATTTCTACTTCCTCACAAGTTGTTCAAAACAAAGATATCTCCAAAACGCTACATCAGATCTGACATACTTTGACATTTTGAGTGAGAGGAGAAGAAGCTGAAGAGTTTGATGTTTAAGATGTGCATGGGATAGAAAAGTTGTCATTAAAAGAGTAAATGTACAATAATTCCAGATATTACATTTTAATGCCAACATCATCCGATAATAATGGTGGCCTGAAAATATTGAACATCCTTGATTTCTAATTTTTATGTCAAATTAATCTAATGAATAAAAAATAATCCTTTTTATGTAGGACTTAGCATCTAAAATGTTTTTGCACAGTAAACGCAGCGATTCTTGGCTTTACTACACACATAAACACAAAGTAAATCCCTCCTGCCTCTGCGACCGCAGCTCTAATGCATCGTCACTTAAAGGGAGCACCAGCTGAAACATGCCAGGCCCAGCATCCTGGGATGGTTGGGAGGCAGCTGGATGAACAGAGACGTCTCAGGCTTCGGGGACAGCGGGGTCATTATGAGCTCCCAGGAAAAAATAACCCAAACTTAATGCAACATGGCACAGCCTGGGCAGGACTGGCCAGCGCTCGTCAAACGGGCCTCAGATAGCAAAGCCTACAACGTCAAGCACCTCAACAAGTATACAGAAAATCCAGATAAATACATAAATAAATAGGAGTGTTGTAGTTGGCAGGCCCTCGCTGTTTGAGAATACCACTGTATATTTGAGTTGCTACTCGAAGCTCGCTACACTGCTGGGCTTCCAGCATCTATGTGGCTCTTTCATCAGACACAGCCAGGCTGAATGTGGGGTTTTGATGATCAGGAAGGGAATTAAAATGTACAACACGTTAGGTGTTGAATGTTTAGCCTGAAAAAATATAGGTTTTGTATGTTCCCAACATCATTATGCGTCATTAATATAAATGATGATGGTGGTGCAACAGCCTCCTTATTCAGAGACATGAAGGAATAACCGGCACATATATAAACCACAAAAATAACATACGGTGTAAAAGGGCTCTCCGTGCTGCAGGGCCATATTTATCATGGTCCAAATTCTGACCTTGTAGGTTTTTTATATTCCTTTAAGGAAAGTTCACCTGTTTGAAGCGTAAAAGTTATAAAATTAAATAAAAGGTGGTAAATATTTTATCTATGTTACGGTCTCTGTGGATATTCTCAGATATTTCTAGTCGGTTTTCATACAAACTGTGAAAACTGGAGACTGCAAACTGCTTTCTCTGGACGGTAAATGGGAGTCTGCGTGCCATAAATGAAATCCCATTCCATGCAGGAGACTGGATGGCTGCAGAAAACCCAGATGGCCACTCCAAAAGTCCAGCAGGTTAAACCTATAATATCAAATTAACTTTTGGGCTTGCTCATTGCTACCCAGTAACTCTGACATTCACCATCTCACTCGCCGTGATTTTGCTTTGGCACCTGATCTCTCAAATAACTCCACCTAATGCTTCAGACTAACAGAGTCTGCACGCTGGGAACGTGCACACCGCCCGCTCCCCTCTCCTGTTGTTCTACGCCGCTCTGCCAAGGCTCTGGAGAAGAGGAGAAGGGACAACAGCTGAGCTCTGGGACATGTTTTAAATTTGGACACTACTGGCTGTTTTTATGGCCCTGCTGTACTATGTTTTATGTGCCTCCCAAACATTGGAAGGAGGCTTTCCTCCCCTCCCCCCTCTCCCATATGAATACCTCTCGTACATCACACAGGGGAGCTGGATGTCAACGCGTCCTCGGTCTCCTCTGCTCTCTCTCTCGCTCAGTAAAAGTCATGTGGCTCAATAAAGCAACATGAAACAGTCCAGAGGCAGAAAGACAGGTCTAGAGTAATGAGGAGAAAATAATGGAAGTGAATGAAAGAAGAGTGGCATAAATGTGTCAGTCATTCAGCGAGGTCCTAACATGAATCAAAACGGACACGTTTATTTTTCTAGGATGCAAAAGTCCGTTTGAAAACTGTCCAAAGAACATTTTCTTATACTGGTAATGTAGCGCCGTGTGATTTTCATGATGCGTAACACACAAATGGTTGAATTGGACTTTGAGGAAGCATAGAAATTTGTAGAAATTGTTTATAAGAGGACGATAGCTAATAAATATGGGATTTTGGTTCATATTCATAATGAATGAAGGAACATATTTTGCTCCTGCAGCCTCCGTCTGTGGCAGGAGTAGAGCAGGAAGTGATGGGAGACATTTTACAGTGAGCTGAGGAGAAGAGGCCTGCAGCAGGTTTTCAGCATCAGTCAGAAATAGAGTGAGCAAGCTTGCGTTAGCCTCACTTTCAGCTAACCAAAAGGACCGAGCACATCTGTTCTTAAATCTCTACACTGGCTACCAGTACACTACAGAATCAATTTCAAAGTGCTACTACTAGTTTATTAACCACTCAAAGGAATGGGGCCAAAATACATGTCGCATCTCAAACTCCGGGTCAGAACCAAACAGGGTGAAGCTGCTTTTAGCTACTATGCTGCACACAGATGGAATCAGCTTCCTTATGACCCCAAATGTGCCCCAGCTCTAGTAACTTTGATGTTCTCATCTGCCTTTGAGTGATTCTGCTGCACCTTCTGCACTGTAGTTAACTTTGTAATTCGAATTATTTCTCTCATCCTCTTTATCCATCAGGCAGGTGGAATATCTATCTATCTATCATTTGTGTATCTTAACTTTGGAAAATCTACTGTTCTATATTGTGCTGAATTGAAAATTTATTATTTTGTTGATTTTAAAATTCACTGTTTTCCATATTTGCAGTTTTTCCTTACAAATGAAAAGGACACTGACTTGCCTCTATGTATGAAATGTGCTAGATAAAGCTGCCTTGCCTATATTTTACATAATAATATGAAATATAGTGATTTTTTACACTTGAACTGTTTCATTACAAAACACTTCAGCGTGGTACTTCACTACGTTATTTACTGTATTTTAGTTTCACTTTGTGTTTATTTTAGTGCAAATAATAGTTCAATAAAGTAACATGTGGAGGAAAAGAATTATGATGCTAAAAAACAGCTAAATTTACTGATTAGAGAAACTAAAATTAATACAGCAAAGATGAATTTGCCTCCTCTTTTAGTGATTGTCCCAAAAAAAAAGGAATCAAATCTCAAAGATTTTGGTTCACTGGTCCTGGACAGATTAATATTGACATAAAAACAATAACTCAATCATTTATTATTAAACACCTGAACTTAAAACTAAATTATCTCAATTTTATATTTATTAACCATTAAAAATCTGACTAAAAATGACAGAGACTAAAAAAGAAACAGCAGAAATATCAGGGTTGTTAAGATTCAACTCCTCACCTGTCTCGTTTTTCTCTCCTGGTGAAAACAGACCTTCTCACTATAATTGTGAGCACATGTTGGGAGGACGGCACTGAATTCAGGATGAGTGGAAACAATAGGATGGAAACAACACAGCTCCAAACCTGTCTTTGACTTAATGATCTATTCCCAAACCGTCTCCTCGCTCTAAGCCTCCTCATTCATTCCCTCCAATCACCAGCCCGAGAGTGCATCTCGAGCATCTGTGTACAAGGTCAGTGTGGTTTCTCTGAGGAGGAGGAGGAACATAAACAAGAAACATAAATGAGGAGGGAGAAGGGAAAGAGAAAGGGACTCTGAGGTTGTAGATGATGGCGACCTTCAGTAAGCTTTGTGGCAAGGACGTGCGCTGGCATTCAAGTGCTCGGCCGTGCCGTCGTTAGTGAGCGTCTGATGTCCTGAAAGCAAAGCGATGCTGCAAGGGCGTCGGGGTGATCTCCCTTACACGTGCAGATGATAAAGCCTGACTATCCAGGCTGACTGTCATGGAGGTATTAAAGCCTGCCAAGGACATGTGAGAACCAACACCAAAACCAGAATAAATAAACCACACCGTAAGATTTTCCACCACCACAGGAACTGGGAAAAAGGGAGGAAAAAAGAAAAATGGGGTGAGTGAAGAGAGACACTACAGGGGTTTAAAGGGGAGCAAAAGCCACAGCACGCGGCCTAGAGTGTGCCGTGCATGCAACTATTTTCCCACCCACAGTGAGCGCCTCCAACACACTGCCCCGTCTGGATGGAGCGAGCTGGAGCTGACACAAATAACACAACAGTAAAATATGATGACAGAGATCTGTGCTGCAGCGTTTCACTCCAGCAGGCAGACATGAAGACATCAGTAAAAGTTTTGACTCAACTTTAATAAATAAAGAAAACAGCAAAACACCGGCGGACAGAGGAATGATTTGCACGCGTAATATCAGTGATTATCTGATGCTGTAAATTATGTCTGCTTCAGTTTTCTGCAGCAATAATTTAAACATCCAGATCAAGAATATGTGCGGTTTGAGGTAATATGTCAGGATTTATCACCAGCTTGTGAAATTCTCTTTGGATTTTATCGCTTCTCAGGGATTCTGCTTTGGGTTTCCAGTAGCAACGATGAAACAATGTGTCCAAAACCAACAAGCAAAGACAAAAAACGCAGGATTTACCAGACGAAATTAAAGTATTTCTGTTTCCTTCTGACAGCTGAAGTGTCCGCTCTTCACAGATCCCTGGAAGAGTCGCTACCGACTCAAATAATGTTGTTCTTGAATCTACTCTGACATGAAATGAAAAAGTACTCTCAAAAGGTCACCGCCCATGTTGAGCATATCAGTTCAAAGCAGTATCGAGTGGAAAATGTGGACAAATCCTACAATTTAACCAACCGCTATGGTACAGAGAGACGGGACGTATGAAAGGCTCAGATTATAGATCGCGGACAGTCGAGAAAGAGGCCCACTCTTGACCTCAGCAACGGAAATTATTCCACCAATTATCCGGGACGTTTTCCCCTACAGCTCCAAAGGCTCGGTGGCCAGCCTTTACGACCCAAGGAAACTTTCTGTGTTGTTTTACTGTGGTGACCTCACTTCAGTTAGAGTGCACTACAGCCCTGCTGGGAAGAAGGATTGCCACTTGTCACAACCCAAAACCATGACGTCAGTAGCTTTTAAAGACCTCTAAAGACTCTGTACAGTAGTCAGCGTGTTCTTTAAGAGCCTGCAGGAGCTAAGTTGTTAATGTTTATAATAGAAGAATCAACAACACATCTATTTGCAGTGCTATAAGACTTAGCTCTAGGGTATAATAAGACCAAAGGTACAATAAGAAGTAGAGATGGGCTCAACATGTCGACTGTGAGTCACAACTATCAACAATAAATTCTACAGGAACACTTTAAGCCGTCTAACATCTCATTTCTTGGAGTTCTGTTTCTTCTACGTACTCCAGTACTACGTGTAGTGCAGCAGCAAGTATGGGAACAGACGCACCCTGCTGCCTGCGTCAATGCGAGGTTAAAACGCAAGTATATTCCAGGCCTTATGCATCACAGCTCACTCCTGCCTCCGATTCTGAAGTATCGAGGCAGCGGTGAATAGTATGAAAGAAATACAGTCTCACCAGAATATGACTTTTTTTAGACATTGAATTTATGACATAAAATTTTTATTCTGTGAAATTATGTATTTCTATTTTTTTTAACTTAAAATACACCTGTAAAACATTCAACTGCAGAATTTCACCTTCGAAAATGCAACAGCAGAAATTGACTGAGGTGACCTCCCAGTGACCCAAGCCAAAGCAATTGTCACTCAATCGAGTTGAGTGGCTTTTAGCCAATCAAATTACGCTTCTCTGATCACATGACACCAGTGAGGCGTCGACTCAAGGTGACGATTGCTTTGGCTTGGGTCACCAGGAGGTCATCCCATTTGTTGTTGAATTTCTGCAGTTGAATTTTTGCTGATGAAAATTTTACATTGAAATTTTGATGTTGAATTTTTGAAGACGAAATTCTGCAGTTGAATTTTTACGGATGAAATTTTTGCTGGTTTATTTTCAGTTTAAAAAATTCAAATGCATAATTTCATGGAATAAAAATTCAATGTCATGAATTCAATGTCTAAAGAAAGTCATTCTGGTGAGACTATTTCTTCCATAGAATAGAAACCTAATCAGAGCTGGATCTTTTATTTTGGAGTGATTCCAGTTTTGTAAGGAAGGTTTTGAACAAATGGGTTTTTAATTGGATTAGTTGTTTTCTGGTGCTGAGTGGACAGGTGCCGCACAGCTCTGAGATTCACCAGCAACCGATTAGCATGCTAACAAATGCAACCACTGAGCAACTACCAGAGTTGTTGTTTAAAAAAAATATTTATTATTAGTAGATAAAGGCATTGCAGGATGGCCTTTCACTGAAAAATGCTGCACTAATTGTTTGATTCTTCATCGCAGTCTGTCAGATTTAATTATGTTGAACAGTTTAACTAGATTCTTGGTCAAAATGTTCATTATTTTAAAGCTAAATAGCCTCTAATGACCGGTTTCTCTAATCAAATGCATTTAAATAGGCAGTAATATTAACTTATTAACCCTTATCAAGGCTGGTAGCGTTTCCTGGATCCTTTTATTGCATTCCCAAGTGTTTACAGCCTCGCCTCATCTCCTCAGCCTGGTCCCACGTACTTTAGCTCCTCTCACCAGAAACACAAGCAGAGAGGCGTTGAGGTAATGAACATTTATCAAATTGAGACATCATTGCTTCAAAGTCATCATTTCAAATGGACGCCAGTTTATTATGATGTGTTCCACAGCTGTGTCACATCATCATTGATTTGTTGCAGCTTCCAGCTGCACTCCATTATCTTTATCAGATAACCGTTAAAAATGTTTGTGATGGCAAAAAGTTTACTTTTTTATTTCATCAATTCTACAAGTCATGCCCCTTTAAGATGATGCTGAGGCCCAGAAGAACCCAGGTGGAGCAAGGCATCCTTTCAACATCAGTGTCTAAATCACTAACAGGAGGGCAGAGGAGAGAAGATAAGGTTGAAATTTAAAAAGTTAGACGAGCCTCGTGTGTGGTCAGGGAAATGCATCACGTCGACACTCACTAACTTCAAACACTGAGAACCTTTATGGATAAATAAAAGTTAGAGAATATCCATGATTTAACACACTTGGGGCTCTGGAGAGCAGCTGGTTTGATCAGATTTCTGTCTTGGCCAGATTCTACAAAGCGCTTTACAATGTGTTCCTCAAATCTCACCTTCGGCCTTCGCGTTTAGCCGGTTTGTGTCGGACCGTTCTTTTGTTCCCATCAGAATTCTGAACTACATCGCTGATCGCCGATGATCTGCTCTGGGATTTGCCACAATTAATTTCTCATTTCCTCTGCTGCTCTGGACACCTCCAGCTCCTGCTGGCTGTTCCGTTACGTTTTCTCTGTTTCGTCTCACAGATGTTTCAGTAGTTTTCTCATTTTGTATCATTAGAATCAAAAGCGATTGCCCACAGGAGCTCTTGGTGTTCTACAGCTGAAAATTAAACGGTGCAAAGCAGAAACACAACAGTAACACTTAACGTGAATCAGCATGGGGTAGCGGGGCTGCAGCTCCCCCGGTGGTGGCTGAAGAATAGAGCAGCGGAATTCTACAGTAATTTTACAAAAGAAATGGCAAAAATATATATATATATTATAAACAGAAATGCTAACAAAACTTATGTAAAATCCACATTTTCTGCATAAAGTTCAGGTTGGTCTCAGAGTGGGATGGGCTGCCCTTTGTCTCCCATCCTGATCAGGATGCCTGCCTGGATCCCAACAGGAGACGAGATTATCTGGTTTTGTCTGGACTGTTTTGGTAAAGCAGGTGAGCTGAGTGGCAGAGCTCTTGATTTTCTGCTCCATCATGAGATCTGGATTGTGACAGCACCGGCGTTGCAACCATTAGGCGCATTTCCACTGTGAAACTTCAGGGTAATTTCACAGGAACTTCCCGGCATGCACGTGTCTCCACCTCACTGGGCCGTTTTCAGGAACCTTCGGAGTACCTGATCAGGAGTAGGTACTTGAAATGGCCCGGTGGAGTTGCTGAGTGGAACTTTTAGTTAACTCATGCTGATTGGTTATAACTCAGTAATGACATCATTGATGCAAGTGATTGAAGTGATCCAAACCTAGCCTTAAAAAGATGAGATCTGTCATCTATGGGAAGTATAGGACTGATGCTCCTTTGCATTGAAATCATGCTGAACTGGTTTGGGCTTCTGACCTGAATATCTTCTGGTTTCCTTCTTCTTCTGAAGGTTTTCTGTGCATGTCCCAATAGGAAACGACCTAAGGGCTGACCCAGAACATGTTGACGGATTATATATCCTCCTTGGCCTCGTAATGTCCTAGAAATCCCCAAGGAGCTGGAGATGCCTGGGTGTCCCTCTTGAACTTGTTATCTCTGCAACCCAAACTTATGGAAAGTTAATGCGTAGATGTGGAGGATTTTGCTGCATCAGTGGCAGTAAGTTGAAACATTTCTATCCATTGAGTTTCAGTAGCCTACAATGGTGGTTATCTAAAGATTTTAAAATAAAGCATCCAAAATAAAACTTTTTGCAAAGTCTACTTCTTAAATCACTTTCAAAACAAAGTAGATAAACATTTTTATTTATGCCTGAAGTCTGAGCTGGAGAAAATACTACTGCTGTCATTTGGCACAGCAAGAAAAACAGTTAGCCCTCAAACATACATCACACTCAAAATCTAGATTCAGCTTTATGTTTTAAAAATATTTTCTATTTTATAAAAGGTTATATGTTATTTGTCTTTTCTCTCAGCTGGAAATCATTCCACAAAGCAACAAGGAATGTTTTCATCTTTAAATCAAAATCATCCAAGAAGTGAAAACTCACAGCCAAGCAAGAAACGGCTCCTGGCAGGATTTAAAGAGCACTTCCAAAAGAAGGCTTTGGCACAATCACAGTGACGTAAATTTAGCATCTCAGCTCATCAAGCAACTGAAAGGCAGAACTGAAAAAATATTATGAAAATATTAATTTTAATATCTGCATGCGAAATAAATCACTGGCTCACATGGAGTCTAAATCTAGGAGCAAAAATGAAAACAAACACATTACAGCCAGTCAAAATAAATTGCCTAAATTATCCAGCATTCTTAGAAAGCAAAAAAATTAAGTAATTTGGTTTTATTTTATATAGGGGTTAATTATGATTAATTAATTAGAAAAAAAAAACGCGTTAAAAAATTAATGCATTTAACCCTTTAAGCCCGAGGGTCCCCCAATTGGGGGATGTTGAAGTTTAGCAGCAAAGTCCATGCCCTAAATATCAATCTAGTCAAGCTGCACCTCTAAAGAAAGCTCAGAACCGTGGCTAAAAGACCATGTTAACTTTTTTATGTGCTCCAAACACAACTAAAACTACAATCAAATGAGTGATCAGAAATCCCTCTTCATGTGTTTTTGCCTTCATTTCTGTCTTCAATGATGCTAAATCAAATCAAATTGCACACACATTTGATCAACCCATTATTGATATTTTTTTTTAGTAAGTAAGTAAGTAAGTAAATTTTATTTGTATAGCACTTATCACAGAAAAAGAATCACAAAGTGCTTCACAAAGATCAACAAAACAAAAGATAAAGTCATCATAAAATGATCTTAAAACAAAACAACAGAATATCATAAAATCATTAAAAATCAGAAAACAGAAAGTCATAAAATTATAAAAATGATAAAACAAATGAAAGACGATTCTAAATACAAGTTAGAAGAAAAAAAACGAATAAAACATAAAAGATTTAAGTAGAAGCAGTTTTAAACAAAAGGGTCTTCAGCTGCTTTCTAAAGGTGACCAGACTGTCAGTAACACGTAGGGATAAAGGAAGTTCATTCCAAAGTCGGGGTGCAACAGCCTGGAAAGATCGATCACCTCGACTTTAATATCTGGTCTTTGGAATTTCTAGAAGGTTCTGGTTGGTGGACCTGAGGGCTCGGGTTGGAGCATAAGGCTTTAACAGTTCAGTAACATAAGGAGGAGCTTGGCCATGTAGAGCCCTGTGTGTTATAGTAAGGATCCTAAATTGAATTCTAAAGTTAATGGGTAACCAGTGCAGAGACATCAGAATAGGAGTGATGTGAGCTCTTCTGTTTGCTCCAGTTAGGAGCCTCGCTGCAGAGTTCTGGACCAACTGAAGGCGGTCAAGGGCTTTTTTGTTAAAACATGTGAAAAGTGTGTTACAGTAATCTAGACGGGAGGAGATAAAGGCATGGATAACCATTTCAAGCTCATGTTTTGACACCAACCTTCGTAGTTTGGAGATATTTCTCAAGTGATAAAAACTGTTTCTGACCAGCGTTTTTGAGTGGCCTTCAAGAGACATTGATTGGTCAAAAACAACACCCAAATTTCTCATGTTTGACTTGACGGCTGAAGCTAAATGACCAAGTTGTTGACTAATCAGAGGAGCCATGCTCTCAGGGGCAATGATCAGACGTGTAGTCGTTTCAGAGTTTAACTGAAGGAAGTTATCTTCTAGCCAGCTAGTGATCGCTGATAGGCACTCTAGTAGTTCAGCCAGTTTATAGAACTCAGAATCCTTAAAGGAGCAGTACAGCTGAATGTCATCTGCATATAGGTGATAAGAGACATTTTGAAAAGCATCAATTATCTGTCCAAGAGGGTGTATATATAATAAAAACAGGAGTGGACCTAAAACAGAGCCTTGGGGTACCCCACAGAACAGGTTGGTGGAATCTGACATGATTTGGTTTATACAGACACTGAAACTTCTGTTAGAAAGGTACGATCTGAACCAGTCTAGAACAGTTCCAGAGATTCCCGCCATTATCAATACCATTATCAAAATGCACTTAAAATAGTATTGTACTTTTAGGTCTGTCCTATTTTTGCCAGTGATATACATATATTTTTTTTCTCCTGTTTTGAAGTGAAATACAATTTAAAAGCATTTTTTAGAAATTAAAATATTAGAAATTACAATAATAATGTCAATGACTGTTGTTTGATTCTCTGTCTCATTATTTTTAATTTTAAAAAATTGCTTTCGAGGCAAATTTTCTTGAACGATTAAAATGCGATTAATCAAGATTAATTAATTACAAAGCTTCTAATGAATTAGATTATTTTTTTAATCGAGTCCCACCCCTAATTTTATATAATCTTACAAAAAAATTCTGAAACAAAAAACAACAAACTAAGTATCTGTCACATAAAGTACATAGCACTTATATTAATAAAGAAAATGTTTTAAAAATCCTTAATTTTAGCAAAATCACAAGTTGAAAAGAAATTCACCTGTTGACGGAGCGAGCAATTCCTTCGTTTAATTGCAGTGTTTCATAGATTTCACTCGTCACATTGTGCTGTAACACAACAGTATCACATTTTTACAGGCAACCAAGCATGATTAATAATCCCGATCCATTCCAGTAAAACCACATGGGCTCTCCGGACCGGATCCAACAATAAAATTATTACCATGAGTCCTTCTGCAGCACCGAGAGTTGAGGAAGGGTTGGAGAAAGACACTGAGCAGTCTCTTTTTTTTTTTGCTGTTGTGGATGATGCACAGAAAATGACATGCGATGATAAAATCCAGACAAAGTGGGAATAAACTGAAACTTGCATCTCTTTTTTTGTGACAGTCAGCATGAAAATGAAAAGCAGAGCTGCACATGATGACCAAACACCGCAAAGGAAACCGAGACCCGGGGGTGATCATCCCAGCAGAAAAAAAGAAGCTTGCATCCTTATCTTCTCTAAACATATGGAACCTGAATGATCCTTAAAACAACAGCAGATGTGTTTAAATGAAAATGCATTGACGAACATCTGTACAACACACATCTTTATTTGGCACATTACGTTTTGCTTCTAATCCATGGAGTCCCTGTGACCGACGAGCTGCGACGTTATCAGGAGGAAAATCACTGGGAGCTTTTAACTTTCGGTGAAGAGTTTTTGGAAATGCCTTCTGCTGCATCAACTTTTGTTTTAGTTAAATGAAAAAAGGCAACAATGTTATGTGTCATGTGGTTCATCTGAGGTTGGATTTGCATCATTTTAGAAGCTGGACGATGGTTTTTATTTCTGTCTTCATGTGTAAAACCTTACAGCTCCCTTTCTTCCATTTTTCTGTCATGACTTTAATAATATAAAACAAACAGCCTCTAAGGAGGTTTTATGCATCCAAATTAATTAAAGTTCAGAGCTGGACTGTGTGCTGCACAGTGAAGACAGTCCAAAAACGTTTGCTTTCCAATCCTGCAGGATGTCAGTTGATCCAGCAGCAGAAAATATGGGGAAAAAAGCTGAGTAATGTGGTTTATAGCTTCAAAAGTAAATCTATTTTTGAATTATTGTTTGACACAACAGCTTAAATCTTATCAATGTCATGTGTGAGATGCTGAGAAGAAAATTGATAAAGTGGTAAAAATAGAGATGAACAAATCAAAGGATTCATGTTTAAGTGGCTTCAAGGACTCGCTTTAAGGGTTTCTTCTTTTTCTTTCTTTCTTGATATAAAAAAAGACACATTTTACTACCATTTGGTATTACCTGTGATCTCACTGTAAAGCTGAGAAGTAACAGATTCACCAAATTAAACTGAAAATTCCCTTAGAGAAGAATGAAACAGGATCCAGTTTATGAGCCGTTTTAATAACGACTTTATTATTTTCTTTTTGCCTTTTGACTGACAAAACCCCAGAATGACAAGAACGGGATTCATTTTTCACTGCTAGAGATGCAGTTTGTTGTTATTGTTTTCCTTTTTAATGGCACAAACCTCCTTGGAAACCTGCCATAAACACTGAGGTTTAGAGGGCGGAAAAGGGGATCAAGATGGGCAGAAAGAAAAAAGATGAAGGGAAGTAAAATGAAGATGAGAAATGAAAGTAGACATGAGACTTTGTGGAAATCAGGGGAAACAAGTCTAGTTTATACATCTAGTAAGTATATGTAAAGGTGGAGGACAGCAGCCATGTTTGCTTAAAGAGCCCCAGTTGGTGAGTGAGTGTGGGGGTAAAGTCAGAAGGGTCAGTCCAGGGGGGTAAACGGGGCTGCATGAGCTCTCTCTCTACACTCCTGATTCCTAGAAAAACACAAACAGTCCATTCATGTTTCATCTGCTCTCCTGATGCGTTGGTCTTCACTCAGTCGATGAAACAAATTGTTCAACTGTTGTTTAAAGGAATTAGAGACCAATCATGTGCTCCTCAGTAACCAAAGCAAGTTGTCTTTATTTAAGTTTGGAAACTAATTTAATTGGAGCAGAAAATACAGAAAATGGGTAGAATTTAAGCAGGAAATTTAACTTCACTTTATTAGTGATAGAAAGGAATGAAGGGGTGGATTAAAGGCTTAACACACAGGTACAGCAAACACATGAGGGTTTGGAAACGGGAGATCAGAGGAAAGAGAAGTATAAATATAGTTTAGTTTAATTCACTTATATTGATTTACTGGAACTTGGAAGCTTCTCGTAGGTTTAAGCCTTTAAAACCAGCGAGAGCTGTGGTTGAACAATACCACTAAAACTCAAAACCATTCAGTTAAATGAGAGGAATGGAAACTGGACCATCTTGGTCAAAACACTGTTTATTTAAAAACCCTTTCAAAACTCACTTTCAAATTCCTCTTTGTTCCTACCTTCTCTGTAAACTTTGTGAAAGATTTCTAGTTAATTTCAAGATCTTCCAAGGTCTTTTTCCACCTTCTGTTTTCCATCCTTTTACGGCGAGGTCACGTAAAGTTAAACTAATACCCTCCTGGGTCATTTTGGTTTACAGAAAGTTGAGTCAGATATATATTAACCACTCAGATTACATAAAATGCAACATACATTCTGCTCAGCACAGTATTACTTGCAGGCAAAAAGAGTAAATGTTCTTGACCTATGCTTATTAAGGGCAACAGTAGCCATATGGGGAAAAGTTTGTGATTGGAAAACAGAACTTCCAGCCCGAAGGAAGCAGCTAGAACTCGGCGTGCAGAGGACAAATCGGTTCAGAAACAATTCTCCAAGTCTTTGAAACGAGCCTCTGTTTATTTAATGTTTCAGATTAAGACTAAATCCAGTTTTATTGAAGCTAAGCCTAACCAAATTTTCCAGTCTCCTTGTCTTCTTAAGAACGAGCAATCCAAACCAACAAATAACACAACAAGAAAGTATTGACTCAATAAAAACAAAATAAAGCTTTTATTAGAATTCTGTAAACACTTAAACTCAGTCGGCGTCTTAAGATAAAACAGATGCACCCATTTATATACGGTTCATATGAACATATCCCCTAATCTAAGCTTGTTCTTCTACAAGTATGGCTTAAATCAGTGGTTCCCAAACTGGGGTCCCCACAAGATTGTCTGTGTTGAGGTTGTGAGGTTAGCAAGATTTTATTTGTAAAAAATTACATTTGTAAAATCCCAATTCCACACCCTAGAGTATAATATAAAAACTCCATATAAAAGTTATAATGTCTGTATAAAGTTAGTAAATCATCACATTTAATATGTTTATGCGTGTAGGCGTTGGGGGTCCTGGCTTGTGTTGGGCATGGGCAAGGGGGTCCTCAAGGAAAAAAGTTTGGGAATCACTGGTTTAAATGTTACTTGGAGAATTCCAGTCTGACTTGAAATGGTGCCAAATGAAGGAAACGGCTCTGAAAGAGGTTTTGACTGGTAATGTTTTCTTTTTTTAGTGGTCTGAAGAACTGGCTTCAATAAATCAGATCATAATGTTTTTATCACTGATTTTATCCATCTGTTTCCATTGTGGGAATAGGAGCCTCAGCAGAGAAACCTAAACCGCCCTCTCCCCATCATCAACCACCAGTTCCATAGGTGGGACCCCAAGGTGTTCCCTGGACAACCTGGGCCCCAGGGGCTTCCTGCAAGCAGGACACACCTGAAACTCATTCTGATCAAACACCCAAATCATCTCTACTGACTCATCTCGATGTGGAGGAGGAGTGGCTCTGCTCAAATTAACTTAAAGTTAAGGGAAAAAACAGTTTTGAAAGAACAGACAAACCCAATATATTGCACCATTTAGCTGTGGAGTACCTCAAGGCTACATACCAGGCCTCATTCTAATTACATTAAGCTCATTTCCCTTCATTTATTTTTTTTCAGATGATGTACTTATATAGAGTATCTTCTTATACCAACAAACAAATCAGACATACAGGCATGGATGTAGATAAACGTTTTTTTTTACAAAAAAAAAGAAGTAAAACTTTTGAATCCGAGTGAATTTGGCATCAAACTTTACTTTCTAATTTGATCAATATTAAATTTGTTTCATTAAATTATACCTAATACAGCAATTCAGGATTTTTTTATCTCTTGTTTTTTGGAACTCCTTTGTGTGTCTTTCTTGAGTAGCTTCCTCTGACATAAAAGAAACAATGAGATCACATAACATCTGGTCTGGGCTCCATGTAGCAGCTTTCAATCCATCTCAAGGTCCAGTTTGAACATTTATTACTTGCTTTGCAGAGTCATAACAGCATGACGCCACCTTATCTGTCCAAACTTTTATGGACTCACACTTCAGCCAGAACCTTAACAACTACTAACCAATTACTGAAGGACGTTTCTGTATCCTGGCTCTAAAACAAAGGTTATCGGCGTGCCTTTTATAATAATAGCTGCCCAGACACTTGATCATTTTAAAACCTCTTTTTTCAAAGTTGTTCTAACCCTGGTTGGGCCGGATATGGGTTTTTATGGCACACGTACTGTTTTTAAAGGTTGAATTCGAGGTTGTTAAAGGATTTTATTTTACTTATGAAGGATAAAAACAGAACATTTAAACAAAAATGGAATAGGAAGCAGGGTAATACAGTCTGCTAAATCATTTGACCACAGAGTCACCTTTTGAAATGAACATCCATCCAGAACTTGAGGGGTTGCATTTTTAAAATATTGTTATTTAGTTTTGTCATCAAAATATAGTGGCTTACTTGACTTTTCCTAATCGGCATTCTGGGCACAATTATGATTGATAAGTTGGCCAATTTTCCCAAACCAAACTCTTACTTTCCATAAGTGAGCTGCTTCTCCGAGTGGGTATCAATTTTATGAAAATGAAAGCTTGTCAAACAAATTCCATATCACTTCATTTTCCACACTAATTGCTGCAGCCGAAGCATTCCAGACGAGTGCATGTCATTACATCCGCCTTATCCCACATTAGTCTCCATTACTGAGACACGGCTTAATGATTCCCACTATCTCCACAAATTAAGCTACTGCTGTTTTCCTCCTTCTCTTGCACACACACACACACACACATGCACGCACGCACACACATGCACACACACACATGCACGCACACATATGCACGCACGCACGCACACACACACACAAAGCAAGAGGGAGGGAGAGCGAGCAAAAACAAACACACACGGTCACTAGCGTGTTTTCACTTCTCGCTCTCTCTCTAAGCGTTTCTTCCCCAGACATTTATGTTAAGAGGGACTTGCCAGTAATGTATACCTTAAGATTTACAACTTATAATAATAGCTACATTTAAGCTACATTTAAGACACATTTCAAACGATAATTTACGGGTTTCTACTTCCTGCTAAAATTCATGCAGCACAGAAAAAGGAATAAAATGTAAACATAAATCAGCTCGTGGGGTCATTATGTGCAGCCATATCTCAGTCTGAGGAACAACACACACACACACACACACACACACACACACACACACACACACACACACACACACACACACACACACACACACACAAAGTACCACGTAGGTGCTGTAGAAAAGACGTCTTGTCAGATATATTGTGGCTTTTATTGCTATTGGCTTGTGTTCTACTTAATGCCCTTCACTTTTACACACACAGTATATCACTCAACAGCCTTTAAGCTAACAGAGCCACTAATCCTGTGGGCCAGAGAGACTGGGGGTCATGGTGGAAGCTGTGCATGTCACTGGAGAATGGGTCACCAGTAAGGGCAAATAAAAGTGCTGAGTTTCTGCTTCAGATTGGGTGAAAATAAGAAATGCACCATGAAAACGCTGATGATCACATTATATGGATGTAGCTCCAGAAATGTGCAAATCCCATGGATATTTGGTGATATTCAAAACAGATTTGAACATAAAACGAAAGTTTTCCTACAACGTGCTACAGTTAAAATATTAGAGTGAGGTTATAATCCCCATAGGAGTTACGTGTTCTGAGGATGAACAAATACAGCTAAGGATGTTTTATGTTGATGTTTTTAGTCAATATCTCTTTAATTTGTGCAGGATATATTTAGGCTTTATTTAAGAAAGTCTGAAACTTTCAACTCTGGGATACAGCCAATGTCTCACTTGGCTGGGAGAATGGGTGACTATTGTTTAAGGCAAAACCTTGCAACAAAATAACTTTAATTTCAGTTGGAATCACTTTGAATTGGTACCTGAAACACATTTGTTGGAAATTGCAAGCATACCACATAAGATTGCATGCATCTTAATTCTGAATGGAAGAAAGGCATTACTATTTTACACAGGACATGTCTTGCAAACTTTTCAAACGTGTTCCAAATTCTACTGAAAAAACAAAAAGGTCTTGTAACTCAAGTGAGAAAACTGGAAACCTATTCAAGAGTGTCGTTCTCAACTTGTCAACAAGAGTTGCATCCCAGTGTTGCACTGGTCACAGCTTTGGTAAACAATCTAAAAGTGCAGTGTAAATTAGCATGGGCTGCAAACAAGCTAATCTGAAGACTCTAAAGTTTGCAAATTTAACATAAAGTAAAAGTGTTTTAGACTCTCTACTCTAATGAGTTTCTTAAAAACAAATGAGACTGGACTTAATACAGTTTGCAATTTCTGCACAAATTGGTCGTAAAAAGTGTTTCCAAAGGGATACATGGTTACACTTTACAATAAGGGTCCAAAAGTCATTTAGTAATGGTTAACTATGGATAAGTAATACTTAAATAATGCTTATGAGTCTATTAAGCATTTAGCAAGTGTTTCTAAAGGGATACAAGTTTCTACCTTACCTAAGGTCAGGTAAGGGCTACCTGTTGACGTACACGGTACAGCATTAGTAAGTGAGTAATTAATTGTTTATTAATGCCCATCCAAGTAACATCCAAAATGCAGGGTAGGATAAGTGGATGCATTAGTTAGCTGTTACTTACTGCTTATTCACTGCAAATACACAACCATAGTAAATGATTACTTGAGTATTTATTAAGGGTTTATTAACACATCAACTATCATGGTAATTACTGCAGAGTAAAACACATGATGCTAAGTAATTAAATATTATTTAATGCTTATTACTGCATTAACTAAGGTTCAGTAATAAACAATAGTTAATGGCTTAATAATGCATTAAATAATAGGTTTATTAATGCTATGTAATGCATAAAAGCAGTTGTTAATACTTTATTTAATGGTTTAGTAATGCTTAATAATGCACTAATTAACGTTAATAAAGGGACCCTTATTGTAAAGTGTTACCAAGCTTTCATTAAGTGACCTGAGGTCACCCCTTCACACATCTCCTGTAACTAGTCTATCAAGAATATGTGGCACTGTAAATAGACTGTAGTATGGGATGATGATGTGTGAATAAATAAATGAAATAACAGGAAGAAGTAAGAAAGTTGGCAACAGAATCAAAGAGAAAATCAAACTTAACGGAACGCACAGCTGCCAGGTTCTGCTGCAATACGCCTGCATCACCAACACATTTGCCTCAGAATGAATCAGGTACCGGCCCAACATGAAACCTTACTAATGCAGAACACCGGCCCATAAATATACACAAACACATTAACACCACATAAACACCACACTATAGCCTGTGCTGCGCAGCGCATTAGGTCTCTCTACTGCAATATAGAAAACAGATGTAAGCTCTGTGTGCATGATGTAACCAGTTCATTATATTTATTACATTTTAAACCACAGATCTAATTCATATATTTGGACAGAGGAAGAACTGCAACAGTGGTGAATGGCTGCAGGCTCAGTGGCACATCTAAAGGGGCAGCTGACTGATTTCAAAAAGGAATCTTGAGTTATCCAGCTGAGCAGAGGGAGAGCTCTGAGCTATCACACGATTTAGTGAACCAGTTTATCAACACACGTCTCTGCAAAAATACACAGAATATCGATTAAACCATTTTCATATCATAGAAATTACCTCAAACAAGAAGAAATATAGATACAACCAGCAGGAACTTCATGAAAACCAGTGCATTTATAAAACTGTGGAACTAATTTGAAACAAGTCCTTTTTCCAGACTGAGAAAAATAAAATTACTCTGTTTTAGATTAAAGTCAGTAATGCAAGGGGGAGGTTCGAACTAGGGTTGGAAGGCTTAATCGGTAAATGGCATACAGTATGTCACTGAGTCTCTGTTTTGTTTTTATTCGAATAAACATTATTTCTGTTTTAGACCACCTTTTTGTACTGGAACATGACCAATTGCCCCTAAAAAGCATGTTTTTTGTTGTTGGTGCAAATATAACCTAATTTTATGTCATTAAAGGAAATTAGATATTACAAATGTTAGGAAAACTGTTAAAAGGCCAAAGAACCTTGTTTCTGAGGAATAAATGTACAGTAAAGGACCCCTTTCTGCTGAAAAAAACAGCATAGACCAGCATATGTTGTGTTTTGGTGCTGGTTTAGCTGGTGGACCACCATGCGATGCTGGTATATGGGATGTTGGTCCAGCATCCAATCACCACCATGCCAACACCAAAACACAACACATGCTGGTAACCAGCTATGCTGGTCTATGCTGGTTTTTCCAGCAGGGAGCTAACTGGTCCTGGGTCAGTCACACATCAGGAAAAAGAGGAAAACTCAGTTTTTTAGGGTCACTGTGATCTCATTCAGACTAGTTTGTCTATTTTGGAAAACAACTCTGTTAGATGGCTGCATCGGGCCAGTTCCTCCTCCTGCTGTTTCAAGGCCTCGTGGATTTGCTAAAATAAAAACATTACATCTCCCAGCTGAGATTTCATCCACGACTGCACACATGACACGCTAAAGTATGCTCAGGATCTGTGACAGGAGTCTTATATAACACCATGTGGTTACGAAAGTTCTGTCAACACAACGGCTCCACTGAGCCTGTGATGACTCCTGCCCCACTCCAGAGGATCTACACGGTGGTTCAGAAACCAGCAGGACCATCAGTGATTGATGTGTGAGTGTTTACCACTGATCCTACTGCAACAGTCTGCTGCAGCAAGTGGAATTATCTCCACCAAGAGGCAGAAAATTTTCCTTATTCAATGAAAAATTATCCCTCAAGGCTAATAGAAGCTAAATAACTTGTCAAGCAGTGATGTTTTTACAGTGTGGGCAGAAATGATAAAACGCAATCATCAGAAGGGCTGGAAAATCAGTTCAGAACCGTGATTAAGTGTTTAGCAAGTCCTCTCTGCAGATCTTAGGGCTGGAAACGGAGGTTTCATCCAACTGAAAACACCTTCTGGAGGTCCAAATGTTCTGAAGTGAACAAATTGTTACAATTATACTTTCATGGGTCAGAGAACGATATTTAGGCACATATGGTAGCAACTAAATCCCTCCTTAAAGATAACTTCTGCCTGTCACGAGAAAAGGTAGAGTCGACTGAGAACCGTAAGAAATTTCAAAATCTCCAAGGTAGCAAATAAGCCATAAATGTAGCGGCAAAAATCTCCGGCATCTGCTTTTCAAAAGGGCCATAGGGGAGTCTTGACTTTCTCCTGGTTACATAAACAAAGGAGCTTTAAAGTCCAAATGCTTTTAACAGTGGAGCTATCGCCTGGCCACTAAGAATACTTCCTCTCACTCTGCACAGATCTGCTCTGTTGAATGGATTTAGCAACAGAAATGACAGAATTTAAGAGTTTCATGACTACATCATTTATCTTAAACTAATATTTTCACTGTTAATTACGAATTAAACTATGGATTAAGACTTTCGTCATATAGTTGCAAGTCAATCAGAACAGCAGAGGAGGGGAAAAGTTCCAAAAAGAATTAATGCTGACAGGAAAAGTTAAATAAAGATTTAAGAGAAAATTAAACACAAAAGCAGCAGAGGCAGTGAGAGAGGAAGGACAGTAACAAGCTCCTCTCAACATTCCCAGCATGGTAAGAAAACAACACAAGCTCTTGTTAAATTTGTTTACATCTTTTAAGTGATTTATTGTTTTTAACGAGACCAAAAACCTAAAAAAAAAAAAGGACTTAAAATGTTTTGTTTTTCTCTAAGAACAAAAGAGAACTTAATCATTCCCTCAATGTAAGCCAACACCGTTTTCTTTACAAATTAAAAGTGATCGCGTGCGTGTGTGCGTGTGTGTGTGTGTGTGTGTGCGTGTGCGTGCGTGCGTGCGTGCGTGTGTGTGTTTACACAGCTGGAAGTAGAGAGGAGCATCACTTCACCTGGCTCTGTTTCCTGAGCTGTCTGCTGTGATGAACATTAAACAACAGGCTTTGGCACCCTCTCCAGCAGACCAGAGGACTACTTACTAAGAGATCCACGCTGAAGCTCAAGAAGGAGGCCAAATCCCTACAAACCCCACTAAATTCACTTAGGGGGCAAATGGTTCCCACTCTAAAGTCCCGATGGACGATTTCTCTGGCAGGCTTCAGGTGGATCTGCTCTGTGGCCTCCAGCCCAGTTTCCACTCTGTTCAAGTTTCCACTTAGACACAGAATTGTCTCCACACCTCCTCCTCATCCCTCTCACATCCTCCTCCTCAGGCTCAGCCCAAACACGGCGACACTAATGTCAGTTTTAGAGGAGTCTCAACGGGGGTTTAGACCTTCATCTCATCGCTTTTCTCTACTTCACATTTTCAACCAGAACCTCGAGCTGCTCCCTCGATGCGTGACTCACTGATGAGGAGTGATCACGCTGCGCGCAACTGCACTCCTTGCTTTATCCATCTTATTAATCGCTCTTCAGAGTCAGGGACAGAGTTACGGGACAGAGCAGTCAAACCTAAGATTATTCATCTGCGGCCCGCCGCAGCGGCACCATACTCAATCCCCCCGTTCGCCTGCCTGTTTAAAGGAAACGGAGATCTTAATGGCCGCGCTGTGCATCAAGTGATGGAAATGAACAAGCCTCCAGGACTTCCTCACAATTCACGAGCTCTTGAGCAAGCATGCAAAACTTTAGGCCCCTTTGATACAGGTCAAGGCCTCGCTACGGTGTAAAAATCCACCAGAAGGTAGATAATTTTTGCAGGATTTTGGATAAGTGCACATAAAAGCACACAGTGGGCTTCACGTTACTTGTGTTAGAGCGTGAGAGGTTGCTGTTTGACCTTTGTAGCAAGATAATGGTGTCTTATCAATGTTCTAGAAGCATTAGGATTATGAGAGGAGCATAGAGGCATTAGTGGCAAAGTACCCACGACTACCCTTGGAGTCCTTACATACAACAAAGCAGCTTGGGATTGATGCTTTAAAGCAGGACTGGTCATGAAGGCCTCATGACACTACCCCACCATCAGCAATGTAGTCAAACAAAGTCATGCCAGGACAGGGAACCTGGGTGTATGTAGAAGGATCTTTGAGGAAACATGCTGATGCTTGGAAGTAAAAGTGCAGGAAACCTATTTGGCATGTTGGATCATTTATTTGATCTGGAGCATGACTTAGGTCATGCCAGAGTGTTCGTTCTTATACAATCAGACTAGATACAGCAACACCCATGATTTTCACATCTTGTTCATGTAAGATGGGATTTGTGACGCACACAGATCTCTACACATTTCCATGTACTGATCCAACAGAAATTAACCATGTCACCAGATGGGGAAGGCCAAGCTAAGGATAAAAACTAATGTATGAGGTCCCAGGTTTCGGTACCATTTGTTATTTTTTAAGGTCTGTAGAAAGCTTCTTTCTTGTCTGGATCATCTCCAGGTAGTGGGCCTTAATTTCCTGGTTCTTTACTTCCAGGGGAGGAAGACCGGTAACATTCTGTTCCTGATACACTCCCAAGGCTGACCTCAGCAGCGTCATGTCATGGAGAGAGTAACGGGGTCTAATGTCAAGGTGAAACAAACAAATGCAGAGCTCATGCAGCATATTTCAAAATAATCTTTTGCAAACCAACCTTGTAGTTTGTGCATCATCTTGTCTAATCCTGGTCCTCGAAGGTCACTAACCTCTCTGCTCCAGCAGACCTCAGGTGAATCAACGTGTGATTATGATCATTATGGCTGATGAGTTTTAGCTTTTACATCAGTTATAGTAAAATATTTTAGTAGGACGTATTTTATAGTTTCGTTTCTGGGGACCCTAAACTCTGCAACCTATGGGGTTCCAAACCCCAACTTTGGGGACCAACCAAGAGGCAAACTCCACCTGCCAAAAGTGATGCCAACGCAAAAGTGAGAAAATGCAGTTCCCCCCTCATCTGCTAGGGGCTGGCTCCAGAAAGGAGTAGTTCTCATCGACTCCCATGTTAAAAATGCACACTTCACAGCAGAAATTAACAGCCTGGTTCAAAAAATCATTTTAGATCTAATTAGGTAAATTTTACAGTCATGACAACTCTGAGGTGGGTGAATTTTTTTAACTCATCTTTTTAGGTGTAATTATAGCTTGAAATTATGAATAATTAGGGGCGTATCCTTTTGATTGACAGGTAGCAGATAAGCCAGCATCACTAGCGCTAGCTGCTTGCCCCCTGCTTGCTCCAGCCTCGGCTTCATGTTGAAAGTGTTACAGCCTCAAAGGCAGAATAAAAACGCCCGCCAACCTCTGTTAGCTTCGGTTAGCTTGGTTAGCTCAGTTAGCACGTAGCTACATCGGTTCATAGTAATATGCAAAATAGCAAATATGCGGTGGTGGGAACTGCCCATTGGACTTCAATTCAGCTCTTCAGAAACCTACAGCCATGGTTTGTCCATATTATATAAACAGTGAATGATCTAGACCAGTGAAACAATGATCTATTCCTGCTGAATAAATATTGGAGAGACTACAATCTTGAGCTGTTCTGCATGCAACTGAGTAAAAAGGCATAACAAATAAAACGACAACTTTGAATTAATCTAAAAACAGACATGGAGTTGAGAGGATTCTGGGTAAAAACGATTTCCATACCAGGCAGAGACAGCAAGTGGGCATGGACTGGGTTTGATCTTTTATTGAATTCATTTCATACCAATGCTGCCTTTTATTTGGCAGATGAGTTGAATTTCAGGTCAAAATTAAGTCTGGAGAACATAAGGGTTGACTATGTTACTCCTCTGTTCGTAGAAAATCTTCTGCTCTGATTTAATAAAGTTCACTGATGAGTTTATGCCACGTTTCTTTATTCTTCTTAGCAGTCTGTGTATCCTGAACTCATTTACATTTACAAATCCTCAACATTTCTGAACTAATTTCCCTGCTCTTGTACAAGTCATATTTTATTATTTCCCAAACAACTTCTCACTATGCAGAAAAGCTGAATTTGTAACCGTAAACATTTAAAAGGACAAAAGGACTTTGGAGCTGACATAAATATGCTTTTAAATTGCCTTAATTATGTCTAAACTGTGAAGATTTAGAGAGGACTGAGAAAGAAACATGAATCATAAAGTGGAGGGGTTCTTTGCTCCTGTGGGCCAACTCGCTGTGCAGCCAGCAGTCGTAGACGCACTAAACAAACAAATAAATCAGCAACATAAGCCATTAAGAGTGGCTGTGAACTAGTCTTGATCCCACGGGCCAAAACACAGGACTGCCCAAAGCATTTATGTGATAAAAGTGGAGCGTGGAGACTTTCAGAACCCGTCGTGCTCAAGTTCATTTCAAGCTTTTTTTCTTTAAAAATTCTGATGAATTATTTCTCCTCTATAGACCAACTCCCCAAGTGTCGGCTCAGGAACAGTTCTTGTTTGAAATGGTTTCGGCATCAACTTTGGACTACTTAAACTTGAGCTCTTCTTTGAGACATACTTTAGGTAGATAAGGGTACTTAAGTAATTTATTTAGAAAAATTATGCATCTTCTTCTTCTTCCCCGTTGACCGATCTCTGTAGCGATAATTACGTCACATTGTTTGTTGCTCTGATTGGTCCTAGCGCTGTACTATTGCATGTGGAGACAGTTTGAAAGACAACCACGGCTGAGCTCTGTCTATGGACCGTGTCCAGACGATATATTTACATATGTAGGATGGTTTGCCAGGCTACTGGTTACAGGCTTACACCTGTGATCAATTGTAATCAATGTGATTAGTGGAGCATAAAAATGGCTGTTCCTGGAGCATTCCCATGCTTGGTAGTGCAACGAGGAGCAAACAAGTGACTATGAGAGGCAAGCCACTTTCAAAAGATCTCTGAGACAGAGTTGTGGACAGACGTAAGGCAGGAGGTGGATACAAAATAATCCCAAAGGCTTTTTCTATATCTATAATAAAGTAGTAGCATTTGGTACTACTAGGACCCTCCCTGGATCCACTCATCCCTCCACACTAGACAGGATAGCAAGGAGGAAACTGGTAAGAGAGGCTACCAAGAGGCTGATGGCCAATCTGAAGGAGTTACAGGACTTTATGGCAAAGAGTGGTCATTCTGCGAGTGTGACAATTCCACAAGCGCTCCACAGATGTGACTTGTTTGAGCGGGACGCAAAGAAAAAACTACTTCTCAAGAAAGGCCACGTTAAAGCTCGGTTGAGTTTTACCAGAAAGCACCTTGAATATTCTGATGCCAAATGGAAAAAGGTCTGATGGTCAGGTGAGACCAAAATGGAACTATTTGGCCTCAACACCAAACGGTACACCTCTGTGACAAAACTAATAATACGGATGCTCGCCCTCCCGTCTCCTTCTGCATTTGTAAGTCATTATTGAACTTTCTTCTCTTTAGTTTATCCTTTTCTTCCTGCCCAAGTAACTTTGGCTTTGGAGCCACATGTTTCTGATCTATATTTACTGGGTCGACCAACAACAAAGAAACCCTGCCTGATGTTTGCTGGTACTGTTTTTCTCTCTCTTTTCCTGTTCTTGTCTCACTTCCTGTCCCTTCAACCAACCGGCCGATGCAGATGCACATTTGGTTCCAACCGTTTTCCTTCCCACAAAACGCTAACACAGGTGGGTTTGTTTAGTTTCCCTTTCTTTCTGCGCAGCGAGACGACTTTTCGCTATGAATGAGTTCTGTTTAAATGAGATTGAACAGTCACTTTTGAGGAGGCAAAGTGACACACGTTACAACGAATTTGTGATTATAAAAAATGTTTGATCAGAACCGTTTTTGTAAAAATGTGTAGACGTTTTGTTGCAATGTGGTTTAAGGAAAGTGTCCAAAACACACATCTGAGCTGTACAGATGATAAACATCGTGGCACGTGGCTGACATATGGTGCTGTAAAATGTCCTTTAAACACAAAATTAACACACATACGCAATGCAGACATGCCTAAAGCATACATGCACACTCTGGTTCAGGGAGACCCTGTGCAGACCTGTTTTGATAGGCAAGCGTTGGAGATGAGGCAGTGTGAGAGATTGGACCTGCTCAGAAGCTGCTGCACATGAAGCCTTGGAACGCACACATGGAACACGTAATTGAATGAGAAACGGTCTCTTGCTGGATCAAGACACTTTTCTGGCGCAGTAAAAGAAGCGTGAAGTCCGCACAGGCTTGAGGGTTTTTTTTTTTTTGGTGCTGCCTTTGTTCTGCTTGCTGAACTTTTATTTGGTTAGCCCCTTTGAGTGCTTGCTCCGTTTCCCCCCCTTGAGCCAAACCACGTGCAATGTCATGAACCTGTGTTTTTCAAAAGTAAAAAAAAAAACAGTATAAATCAGATCTAATAAAGAGTGGAAAAGACCTGTTTCCAGGAGCGGGAGGGGGACGGGAAGATTGGCAGAAAAGGTGGCTTCGCCGCTGCTGTTGCTACTCTCCTTCTCCGGTGTCACAAGTCTCCTGCCAAGACAGTTTCAGGAGTTTATCACACACACACACACACACACGCACGCGCGCACAGTCGTTTCTCTGCCTGGCTGCCCAAGCTGGACCCCGACGCTCCTGCTGCCATTCACACTAACAGAAACCAGAGGGCTGATTTGAGGGCTGAGTCAGCACAAGTCTCCCAATAATAACTGTAAATGTTACATGCAACAAAAATAAATAAATGTTAATGTGTACTCCAGACACGGGCTGACATTGTCTGTGATTTACAATCCACGGCCACTGGCAAATAAACCATGTGTGTCAACAAGATCTTAGTTTTAGTTGTTTTTCACAAGTTGGCAGCCGCAATCAACACAACATATCTCATTTTACTGACTCCCTGGGAAAGTTTTAATTATCTCCGAGAGGAGCCGAAACCGTTGCATCATGGAAAAGAAAACCACCCTTTGAACTTTACGCGTTTTAATAAACATAGACGGTCTTGGAGCTTGATCTTGAAATCAGCTTGACTGTTTATGCAGCATGAATTATGAGGAAAGCTGAAAACATACCGACACCTACCCTCTGATGTCCGATGGAGTCAGCCGCAAACACAATAGTAAC
This sequence comes from Aphyosemion australe, assembly GCA_006937985.1. Lineage (NCBI taxonomy): Eukaryota > Metazoa > Chordata > Actinopteri > Cyprinodontiformes > Nothobranchiidae > Aphyosemion > Aphyosemion australe. The sequence goes on from SSNS01000227.1 coordinate 711,695, forward strand.
AGAACTGACATGAACCTGGGTGCAGTGGAAAAATAAATCTGTAGTAAAAATGTAGGAATTCATGCAAATCTAAAAATACACTTAGACTGTGTTCTAATTTATTGTAGGTGCATGATCAAATAGATTCATAATAACACACCCCCTTCTGTGTTTTATGGGTTGTGTAATATCTTATTCATATTTTGGCATCCCGTTCGATAAAGCAAATATGTTTATAAAAGTTTTTATGTCTAGAGTTGGTGCAGATTATGAGAAAAAACATTGTTTATAGGACATTTCGTGTAAAATTTCAAGTAAAAAGAGGTATTTTTGATTTGAAGTGTTGGTACAGAGAGCTCATTTGGAGAGTTTTTATGAGTTAATGCTCGTTTAGCCCCAAGCCTCGTACAGTAAGTGTTTCTAAATCTGATCGTTTTCAGTCTATCTGCAGTCTGTCTTCTCTCATTCAACTACAACAGCTGCCAGGTCTTTTTTTTAGATCGATCAGAGCCTTGGATGTTTAGTTGGATGTTTTCACAGATCTTTTGCAACCATGTGTTGTTTGTTTGGAAGAGGGTTCCAGCCAATATCAACTTGCAAATTCTCTGGCCCCGTGTCCGCGCACCACATTCCTCCTCGTGGTGACAACGTCGGTATAAAGAGTATTTGCAGATGACAGTCAGTGCTGTGCTGTGAAAAAGCAGGAAACTGAGACACTGATCTTTGTTTTTTTTTAAGTAATAACTCTGGCTCCACGACTGTAAAAGAAACAATGCATGAAGCAGCTTCCAGGAAAAAAAAGTTGAATGAAGCTGGTAAAGAAAAGGTTCAATGCAACATTCATCATGCCAGTCTTCGTTTTTGCAAAAACAGACGAGAAGTGAAAGAGGTCAGCGTGTTTCATTTTCAAAGTGTCTTTGCAGCCTGATGAGATTAAAGTGACAGTTTTTGTTGTGATCCGTGAGTTTGGGAAATAAATGATTCATCACCTGACACTTACCTAAGCTTACACATGAAACTTAATTAAGTGCTACTGAAAAGTGCACCTATGGAGTTCCACATGGGCCACACTGCTCAGCTTTAATACGAGAGAGCTGCTCTGACTTTAGTCCACACGAAATGGAAATATTATCAATCTGTTTTATAACTCGAGACCACACAGAGGGTGAAGGAAGGCATTTTTTATCAGGATGGGACAGAGGGGGAGGGTTGGATAGTTTTAGGAGACAAAAACAAAAAGATCTGACTTAGATCTTAAAGCTGAAGTTATGACATCATCATAGAGGTGGGTTAGTCGCATGAAGGTGATGAGATAGAGAGAAATAAACTAAGACCTAATTCCACTATTTATATAGTAAACCCCATATTAAAAATGAAATTTAGAGGGAAATAAGATCTGAAAATAAATAAAAATAGCTTTCATAGGTCCCTACAGGACCTCTGGGTGACCCATAAGTCTGTAATTCTTTGTTGCACAATTAACACTAGAATATTTCTTTACAGATTACAGCCAACTTGTAGACTCACAGTTTCCATTTGATAAGAAACGATCTAATCCTGACTAAAAATCGAGAGAAAACTTGATCCTAATCAGCCAATAGAAAATAACCATGAGTCGTTTTATTCCACGAAGCATTAACTAAAAGTAAAGCATAAATTTGACATGCTAAGAATTTTTTCTTTCCCACTAAACGCTTCAAGGTGGCTCTATTTGAGCTTCTGTCTTTTGGATTAAAGACGTATGCTGAAATCTATTTCCAAATGACTGTAATCTTTGTTAGAAGAAAGCAGCTTTAATCAGAGAGATCCAGCGGTGTAATGTAGTGTTTATGTGTTCAGTAAATCCGCCGCCTCTTAAATCAAGATTGTGCTGTAATCCAACACGTTTTGAAGAAATCAGTAGCCTTAACAGCACGAGGCCAAATCGCACTTATGCAGGAGTAAAAACATTGTGCGAGTCGGGACAGAAACACAAACACTGTCAACAGCCGCACCACAACCTGTCCTATCAAATATCCTTCCACCAGCAAATAGTAGAAAATCCAGGAGTCTACACAAAACCACAGGACCAGTGGGACTGATGGAGATGATGAGTAGAAATCCAGACGTAACTATTTACCGTCTTGAGATGAGAGCGCTTGTATTTCAGTACGAGTGCCAGGAGTTTGAATACTTAGTTACAATAAGCACACAACATTTTCATACCAGAGTTTTAAACTAAGATTTAAAGCTGCCAAGTAACTAAGTACAAATGCTTAGTTACTTTACTTATGTAAAAATTCTGAGTATCTACACTTCACTGGAGTAATTATGTATTACACTTCGACTCCTTAGGGTTAGGGTTATCTGTACTTTCTGTTCCGTTACTTATTAAAACTAGCCTTGTTAGTCATGGTTTACTTTAAAAAATAAAATCACAAAAAACTTATCCAGATAGATTGCCCCATCCTGACAGAGTGAGTTCGATTGTGGCTGGATAATAATTTTAAACATCTATCATTTTGCCAACTTATTGGTTTGTAACATTTTTTGTTTGGTACCATCCACATATGGTTCTTTTTATTAATTGCATTGCACTAAAAGGCATTCATTTTCAACGGGTATGTGGCTGAAACAGGCAGCCTTGTGCAAGGGTGCTCAATATGTTGATCGAGATCGACCAGTCAATAGAGTCAAGATACCTTTGCACCCCTTTATATAATATTATAGTCTTTATCGTTTGTTGTAAAAATAATAAAAATGAAGGAGTGGGGTGCAGTAGAGCTGTGGTGGAGCTTAAAGATCAACTTTACTCATATGTTTAATACATTTTCCGTGGTCTCTAGTAAGAATTAATGCCTTGTAAGTCGTTCTCAAGGGAAAATAAGCTCAGATGCACCTGTTTGAGGATGTAGAAGTCAGCCTGAGGAGAAAGTAGCTGCAGACGGCGGGATTTGGAGTCTCATTTCCTGATATTTGGTCTTCACACCTCTGATTGGATATTTTATCTCCACAAATAACACAAGCCTGGAGGAGTTCTGCCATGTGGTGGAGTTGCTAATGCTAACAGTTAGCTTCTACTGGTCGAGATGTTCTCTGCTGTTTCCTGGACGCTAAACCAACAACAGCCTTCCTCGTCGTGAGTCAAGATGGGTGAGTCCATGAATGTTAAGTGACAGTGTGACGTAGATCTGTCAAGTTTTTCTGATCCTAGCATTTTTCCATCTATTTATGCAGGAAATAGGGGTAAAAGACTATTTTTCACATTGACCCATGCATGTTAAACTCAGAATTACTGATAATTTTCAAAAACAATAATTAAAAAATGGTTTCTCAGTGAGCCTGTTCTTTAAATGTTGTCCTTAATGGTGTTTTTAATGGTATAACGGTAAATGGCTTGTGTTTTAATAGCGCCTTCTAGAGTCCTATGACCCCCCACAAGGTGCTTTACAACACTTCTGTCAACACACACACACACACACTAAAACAAACCACCTTTTTGCCTCGCAGAAGCAGCAAATAATTGAATATTACATTAACATCTCTATAAATTGTTCTTTTTGTGTTCCAAACCAGCAAATCTATTGATTTACAAAGCAAAGTGCAGCAGAATTATATTGTTGTTGGACCACAGTGACTTCTGGAAAGAGAGATTATTCTTCAGGCCCACGCTCACCTGACAGCTCACATGAAACCATCCCAACCCACTCCTAACCAGATATAATGAGTTTCCCTCCAGCAAGTCACAAACTGTTGGTTGAGTGCTGAAATATTCTTTTCAGTCGCAACTTGTTTCAAGAGCCAACAAAATGAAATTTATGAAAGGGTTTATCCACAATAACACATTAAACCCTGTGAGATGGGAATTTATGTTTTCATTTCGACTGCAGGAGCGTTCCATGGGAAGGAAAGGAGAGGAGCGCTCTGATGTAGAGCTGTGAGTTTACTGGAGCGCTGCAGGAAGAGCACGTGTCAGAACTGGCCAGAGGCGTGGGCCATATCTCTGAATTATTCTGGTACCGTGGTCATGTTGGACGTGGAGCCAACGTGAAGAGTGCGCCTTCTGTCTCAAACAATGCTTTTGAGTTATAGCACATTGAGGTTAGGGGATGTGGTTGAACTCCATTGTCTGTGCCTCTAAAATCAAATTTTTGCTCTTTTGGTGAAAAAAAAAAGCAGCCTTGATTTAGAGGCTAGAAAAATGTCTTTGGACCAGAGGGTTACCAGAGCCACTGTTGTGATTGACCAGCGACGTCCCAGCCCTCTTTAGTAGTGACCAGCTGCAGCGCCTAAAACACCAATTGCCCCCCAGGTGCTGTAGCTGTCAGCCGCTCTGGGTGTGCTTAATTAATCACAGCTTATAGCGTGCTTTTCTTGATTTACAGATGGATCAGCGGAGAGCCAAACTCCTGTGTGTATAATAAAAAAGCATGCAAGCATAAATACAGCATTGCTTTTCTTTTTTCTCTGGATTTTAATGGGTCTGGCCCGGTGCTTTCCAATATGGAGACGTTCCTGGTCACTTTTTTAAATGCCTGCTGCTGGATTATCACGATGCAGCAAACACTGTTTTAATCCTGACTCTAGATTAGGACTATGGTTTATAACAACATTCTGATGCATTGCAAACCTGTAGACACAACATTTAATCTCATTCACACTAAGCGTTTTTTTGGTTTCTTGAAAATATTTCAATTAGTGCGTAGTATCTTAATTGGGTTTCCATGGAAACATTATCAACAATTCTTGTTGCTGAAAGCTTGTTATTAGACTAGTTCTGCTCAAACTGACAAGCTAAAGGCTAGTCAGAGCTGAGCCAACTCCAGCGCAGATTACTTTTATTTATTTAACCTTTATTTAAGATGAGTCGATTGAGAACCCATTCTGATTTACAATGACGATCTGGCCAAGAGGCAGCTGCAACAGAGTCACAAGTAGCTTTGCACCAAAGAACAACAGACAGATAAGATAAAAACAGACTTAAATGACTGTTCTCATATATAATATGTGGAAGCAATCAAAACAGACTTAAAACAATCTTTAAGCACTCAGAAGCAGGCACATTGATCAGAAACTATTGATCGTAATGAATTGTTGAAGGTAGATAATGGAATGTAGGTAGTGAGATTTAGTGATTTTTGCATCTTATTCCAGTCGTTGGAAGCAGCAAACTGGAATGAGGAGCGGCCAAAGGAGGTGCGAGATTTAGGAATATCCATAGAAATTAAGTTACTGGAACATAAATTGTGCTGGTTGTTGGACGTGATGAGTAATGAGTGAAGATATGACGAGTTCTACCGTTATAATCTGCTGTTTTATACAAAAATCATGGTTTATAACATAGCATTTATGTAAAATGTGATGTTGTTTGAGTTGTTTTAACAAGTCCTGTCCCAGCTGTGACTAGAAAATAGCTCACCATTATGTTTACATATTGTTCTATTTAAAACAGGTAAGACATTATTAGTTCATGACCTTTCCACAGAACCCCAGTTCAAAACATCTAAAATATATTTCTCATTAAAATTAACTTAATACATAAATAAACCTTAAACGGACCAACAAATCACACCAACTCTCAAGATTTGATGCAGGCCTAAAAAAGATAATGATCACAACAAATAAAAATATGTACTTTATACTGTAAGCATGTAATAACTGTTATGAGCCCCATCACAAGCCAATACAGTAAAATCCTACATGCTTAGTCAGAGGTTACAGAAAAGATATAAAATTGTTTTACTAGTTCAGTATTTGATGTTTTGGGAATGACAACAGCAGATATAAAACATTTTATTAAAAGATAAATAATATTCAGCCAGAATGTGATGTTATGAGACTTTATTGTGTTGCTCAGCTGCCAGTTTTAACTAAATCTATGTTTTTATTATAGGAGACAATCAAACATTCCATTATTTTGTGTTATAAGCCAGTTTATTGTGTTTTTTCCATGGTTTAAAGTCCTGTTCAACCAAATTCAAGGAATTTTCAAACAATTCTACATGTTGACGTGGTTTAGGTCAGATCCATTAGCCATCGGTCTGTGCTGTGAACATCACAGAGCCGAGGAACACCGGGAAAACCGTACAGCGTGGCTGAATCCGTTGCTGAGGCGGTCTGGTCATAGCGGACTCTAAGAGGATTAGCTGAAGTCGTCCTGCTGTGGAAATTAAAGTTTTTGGTCAGTGCTTTTAATCTTGGGCAAACTGAAAAATCTAAATATTATTTTCAGCCTCAGAGGGAAATTCTTTTGGGAATTGGGCTTATTGGAATAAACTTTTCCAGCCATGCTAATTGGAACGCTTTCACGTAGGCTGGAATGCTATGATAACATCCACCTCTATTCCCAGAGGGGGCCTTGATCCCGCAGGCGTTTATGGGCCGGGGGACCCTCACGTGGATAAAAGCAAGGTAAGAGTGGCTCTACTGTGAATGTACAGGGATGGGGAGGGGTGGCCTCTCACTCCTGGACACACATGTGGTATTTGTTGGGGGACGCTGGTGTTTTCTAGCTGAGGAATGTTGACGTACTGCAGGTCAGAAGGAGATTCTTAGTAAAATTTCTGTCATTTAGGGGCCTCTGCTGTCAGATAGCCGTCACGCCCCGCACACAGTGGGAGCCTATGAGGCAGGGGAACGGGTGCAGAGGCGGGGCAGCTTTTGCGACAAAGTGGAGCCCTGTCTCTGCAGGGATGATCACAGAGGCATGGGACTGATGGGGTGGTGATGAAGGATGGAGATGTCAGGGAACAGACATCCATTGAGAATGGGACCAGTACTAGAGGCCAACTGGGTAACATGGAGGCCCATCATCACCTCCGTTCTCTGGCCTGGGCTCAGGAGGAGAGCGTGGGGGAGGGAAGATTATAGAAAAGAGGTGGGGTTCAGTAAGTTTTACACATATCAAAACATTGTGTGTTTATTATTTGAGCGTGTGACCTGAACCAGCTGCTCGGTCATCTACAGAACCTACAGTAGGCCTGCATGCAAGATGCTGTGAATAAAGTCTGTCTCTTTGATACCCGAGTAAAAACAACAGCCTCATAAGGGCAACGACACTTAGAAACTCTACATCTATTTTTCTACCATCTCTAAAATCTCACCGCCACTGGACGTGTACGTTGCTTTTACTGATGATACGTTTATCGTTGATGGAAAATGAGAACTGGGAGGTAAGGATTGCATAAAGTTGCAACAGAAAGGTCAAGGTTAGGGCTTTAACCTCAAGACCAGCAGGGTGCCCAATTATTTTACTGCTTTTTGATCTTTTTCTGTCCAACCATCCATCAGCGAGGAAGCTCAGAGTCAGCCTCGGCGCTAGTTCGGGTGAACTGGATCCATTCACGTGATGAAAGGAAAAAGTGTCGTACATTCTTAGAAATGAACGCCTAAATTGCTTATTTTCTGAATAATCAAAGTTTTTCTCTAATCGCTCAATTTTAAATTTGACAGTGAAGCAACGTGTGTTTTCCTTTGAAGATATTCTCATTAGGTGACGAGATGTTTTCCATTCCTTTGAGTGTTTCCACAGGCGCGCGGGGAGACGTATGAATTGAGTATTGTTTAGGGTGCGTGTGGCGTTTACATCAAGGGACAGCAGAGCCAGAGACAGAGCCTCTCCACTTCCCCACTTGGGAGTTCAGCCAGAAGAAACCCTAGTCACATTCAAATAAATTCTTTCCTGTCTAAATTGACACCCTTCCGTTGCCATGGTGTGGATTTGGTTCAGTTTACAGTAATTTAGAGTCTGGGTGGCACAGGAATGTAATGGGGGACTGAGGCACGCGGCGCACTTGGGATGACTAAGAGTCAAATTATGGGGTGGAATTCCAGCACTTATCACAGAAAACTAACCTGCTCCTATAGGAACTCCTTAGAAATTAGTTAAATATAAATCAGCGAAGCTAAATTTCTCTGCTGCTAATGATGAAATCCATCCTGTACGCTCTCTGTAATAAAGGCGTGACTGCTCATCACTTTCACTGCATAATTACTGACTATGAATAAATATTCCTTTGTAGACGTCAAAACAGTCTGTGCTGCTAAAAAGACCCCCGAGGCTGGATGTTTTATTTATTATCGGCATTTTATACAACACTAATGAACTAAAAATAAGTTGTTGGATGAACACAATCTAATCATGGCACCTATTTCCACGTAATTTAACCAAGTACAATAACTTATTTTTGACCATGTCAAACCAACACATTTTGCACCTGGTGGCTTAATTTAATCAGATTACATTGGATCAACATAGTATGAGTATGAGGGACAAATTCGTCCATGTTAAAAAGTCTCTAAAATACATTAAAACAATGTAAACACAGTAGTAAATACACTATCATGGACCGTGACTGTAATGGTGGCAGGATACCCCAGAAATGTGCTACGCCCTCTGCTGTCCAGGCGGGGGGTTGCTTTGCAACATCCCCCAGCCAACAGAGAAGTAGAAACATAAAACGTCTCCGTCAGCGCGAATGCGTCTCTAGCCCGCGGAGCTGATGGAGAAGTATAAATCAGGCTTAAGTCTTGCTTAATGGACCAATATGGGGGTTGATGATTTTACTCATATCAATCTATGTATTTCAATTAGATTCCGTTTCATTTGTTACACATAATTTAGATACCCACTACTTTACAATAAAAAATCACATTCAGATTGATAACATTAACTTTATTAACTGGATTTAGTAGACAATATAAGAGCTTACCGTTTTCTTACATCTTCTGCAGACATAACGCCACTTCAGAGGTAAACTAACACTAGAATACTGTTATTTAAACAGTAAATGACATCAGAATTGTGCAAATCAGACAGCAGAACCAAAACTGCCACAAAGGGACAAAAGTAATTGAGGTAGACTTAAGTGTTTGGGTTTGATCATAATCTATCTGAAGATGACTCAAAGTTTCACAAAATCTTACAACATTTTGCTGCCCATAGAACAGAAAATCAACCTCAACTAAGCAGAAACATCCGGCAGTGCACGCACAGTTTGCTTCGGCTTAAAGGCTGGCTCGCAGCTGGAGAGAAGTCCCACATGCTTGGGAACAATAACGCTGGCGGATTCGGTTTTGGTCAATTTCAAACAATGACGGACCTACATGTGCTGCAGTCTTCATTTTCAACCGGCATGATTTAATAAAAAGTTCCCAACGTACTCGGAGAAGACAGACACATGGTGCTCATAAGTGACATAAAGCTCTCTTCACAGAAAGGTAACGGGATCCCCATCGCACCGAGGAATAAAAAACACAGCGTCCACGGCCAGACAACCTCGCCATCCCGCTTCTATTCTAAACTCTTCTCCTTTGATATGCTCGTAATCTAAACCGTCAGCCGCTCTTGCAGAATTCCTGTCTTAAGCAAAACGGAGTCTGGAGCGCAGCTTCTTCTTAATGCATCTCTTCTTTATGAGGAAGGACAGGACAAGGCAGAGCTATCTGCAGAGCATCGCTGCACATTAGATCTGTTTTTAACTTTATCAACACAGACAGAAGGTTGGGGCCTACAGGTGAAAATAACCACAAACTATTTTTCCTTTTAATATAAGCTCTTTATTCTCCAGAGCTTTGCACCAGGACTTCATGCTCAGTCACATTTTTTATCACACACCACCACTTCTCACAAACCTGCAGGTTTGCAGCATCAGTGTCATCAACTGCAAACTACGTCAGATTGATATAAACGACATTACAGAGGCGGAAATCAGGAAGTGACGACCTGCTCTTTACTGCTTCTGATTGCGCTGGATTTAGGAGATCAGGTGTTGCACCTGCTCTAAATCCAACCCAATCAAAAGCAACGGAGTGGATTAAGGAGATTTATGACCTCATGAGGAACGGTGATTGGTTGAAGGAGCAAGAAATGAATAGGAGCCACAGCTGGGCCTGTGATGGTTAATTTAATCAGCAGCACAGAGATGAGGATTGTTACTGTTGATATCAGATCTGTTGGTATGAAATATAAGTTTGGGACTAGGATGAGGATGCTTAACATGGTATTTTATACATTTGATGATTTTTGAGCCCATTAAGGAGCTTGAATTGCAGTAGACGTAGCATTATATCAACAAGTTGCAAGACTTTTGTATGAGAGCTTAAAATTAAACAAAGAATTTGAAGTTTCAGTGAGCCATTAACGATGGGGGGTATTAAAGATACCCAGGTTTGATGTTAAACTCAAAATCACTGGGTGTTAGGGTTTTGGCAAGGCATCATTACCTTTGAGATATCACTTAATCCGGCTCTGTGATTACCTTCTCAGACAGCAAAAAGAACAAAGTTTCTTAGTTCTCTCTCTCTCTGAACCTTCTGCACACAGCGAAACATCAGAAAGATGCAGTGAACAGGGTTATGGGTAATTTCACCAGAGCTTCTACACGTTAAACAAAGGAAAATGAGAAGTTCATAAACTATACAAAATCTTAAAAAAGGTGGAACTTCCTGGCAGATAATTTCCCTAAATGATCTGTTTCTGTCTTCTTTCCACAAAAGTGAAAAATGAGGAAAAAGATGCACACATTCAACATTCTACTGAAATGAACGTTGGAGCAAAATGCAGTGAAACACACAGACAAAACAAAGAGATCAGTGTGCTGATCTGTTTGTTCTTTGGCTCCAAATTTGAGTCAAATCTATTGACTAAATTTAGCTGTGTTTGTTAACACAATACCAAGGAGGGAATATATAAACAATGACCTTAGAGGAGCAATTTATTGTGCTCATCAATCTGGAAAGTATTATAAGATCATTTTCAACCAATATGGTGTTCATTATTCCACAGCCACAAAGATTATTCACAAGTGGAAAACATTTAAGACACTCTTGTTAAGAGTGGTCGTTGCACTAACTTTAGCCTGGGTTCATGCAGTCCAAAGCTGTGAAAAACTATAAAACAAATAAATCCCATTTCACACTCAGCGGGTCTGAGTTAGAATGTTAAAGCCATACTACGCAACTTTTTCATATTCTTAAATCATTTTCTTGAGCCAGTATGTGCTAAAATGACCCTTTACCGGGTTAATGAAATGTCACTCAGCCCCCCACCGCCCTCTGTGGCCAGAATACCGCACTTGCAACTTCAGAGTGCCAGTCTGGTCTCTGTTGGACTTCCTCTGCTTCCAGCATGTTTCCTGCATGTTTTAGATCGTGAACACAGCTGGTTTGTTTGATTTAGTGATGAACCGCTCCTGTAGACAGTAATGAAGGCTGACGAGACATTTCAGCAGTTAGATTAAGGTGTTAAAAAGACGAACGCACAGCGAGGAGACAAGTTTCACTTTTGGTTTCACTAACGGACACTAGGGGGTGCTAAAAGCAAGCCAAAACTGCAAACTTCATGACAGTTCAATTAGAAAACACCTGGCTTCACCTGGTGAAGAAGAGTGTTTTCTTTCTAAAAAGAACATGACAGCACAGCTTAGATTACCAATGCTACATCTGAACAAAGATGACTTTCAGAACAATGCCTCTAAGACCAAAGAAGAGACGTCCGGCCATAATGAACTGAAACCCAAACCCAGCCTATCAGTACAAACACCCTTAAACTAGGTGTGAAGCACTGTGGTGGTGGTTTTGTTTCACAGCCACAAGACAAGGACATCTTGCATTTGTTGAGTCCAACATGAACTCCTTCATATATACAGAAGTGTTTGAGTCATCTGTCTGACAGATGACGCTCAGCTGAAATTGGATCATGCTAAAGGACGATTCCAAGCAAAGCAGCACATTTAAAACAGGAAGGCTGCAAAAGAAAAGAAGGCAGGTGAACAGACAGTCTAGGCCTTAACTCAACTACAATGTCACGGCAGGACACTGAGGATTCTGTGGGTAGATTAGAATAATTTTAGGACCTGGTATTAGCCTTTTTTTAAAAGATGTTCTTGTTTGGATAAAGTGGTGCACAAAAGTGCACAAGAACTTTAGTTTTAGCAAGTTTGAGCATATTTTTAGCCTCCCTGCGCTACAAAGCAACAGTGAGATGTTGCTGGAGACCAGGCGAAGCCTCCAGCAGAGTTGGGAGATATCCCTTCGAGAGCTGGGACAGTGAGCAGCTGACCGTGTGAGGATGCATATAATGAAGTACCAGGAGATAGTATTTCTGCAGCAGCCATAAGCTGGGCACAGCCAGCCTGCAAAGAAGTGACTATCCCATATTTGATGGATCCATTTAACTTGGTAGCTGGTTTGGCAGTCCAGCTGGACAGGCTGGCATCTTTCCACCCAGAGGAATGAGCAAAAGCTTGCTGTCACACCTGAGTGTCCTGGATCTTTGTCGTTAAAGCCATGTGATGGTAAAAGTAGTGGTACGGCGATGATGATGATGATGATCAGCAGGCAACCAGCAGATCCTCCTGCAACCTGACAGTTGGAAATTAGCCCTTGGCTGTAATCCGGCATGTTTATGAACACGTATGTCATGTTTGGTCCATCAACATGTACTGTCTCAATCAATTAAACATTTAAATTAAACGTCCAATAATGTGACGAGTGCTGCTTTCATCCCAATAACAACTATGGCAGTCCACAAACCAGCAGGTATTTTTAAAGAGTATTTTAAACTCCGAGGACACCGAGGAGATGTTTGTTTATAAAGCAAGATGGCTAACTCGTTTACCGATTGAGTATTTAGTTGTCAAAACAAATGTGCCTTCCCAGTATCAACTGCAGTTGTTGTGCTTTGCATACTCAGAAGAAAGAAAGGGAGTCTGACCTGAACAGAATTTATGTAGAAGAAGTTAAAAGCCATTTTTGCATTAATTTACCACCAGGCCCAAACTTTTTCAGGTGTCCTCAAGCAGCCTTGAACAGCGGCAGTCCTGAAAACTTTTAATCTCCAATCCAAAATAGCTTTCATCTCCAACTGTGGAGTATTGATGATGTCGACAACACAAACCGCTGGGGTTCCAGCCATTTAATGAGAGAGTCGGATGCATGTCAGGGCTCATAAAGAAGTCCTATCATCATTATTATAATTCTGCAAATGCAGCTGCCCCAGCCATGACCGCCCAGAACTCCATCATTACAATAAATCTCTGCAGAAACAAGACGCAGAGCAGTTAGCTTCTTTATGACCACTGGTCCTTCTTCCAAGGCTGATCACCACATCGGAGAAAACATCACATGTGCGAGGAGTGCAAGGTCGGAACAGTTAATCCATATTTGAGAGACAGAGCAAAAACATTTCAGGTCAATAAAACACTAAGAAAACAGAGTTGGGACTGCCCGTGGAACAATCTGGCTAGGTGGGATGGGACAATGAGACCAGGTCGTGTCCACAACAGTTAGCTCAGCTGCTGGAGCATGAAGCTGCCCTGAATAATTCTAATATATGCTAGCAGAGAGAAATACAGAATGCTGACTGGCTGCCAGGAGATGGAGCGTAGAGGGAAGCCGGCTGTTGTTTTCGTGATGACAGTATTGAAGCAAACGAGGGGTATGATCCAAACACATGTGGAAACTTGCTGTTCAAGTTCACTCTTCTTCAGCGTCCTTTTTACATAAACTCGCAGCTTAATGTACTGTAGGCTACATATCCAGGTGGAAACACAGAGACATTCCAAGGGCATACGTAAGGCGTAAAGCGTACGGTCGGTCACGAAGATCTGCAGAAGTCAACAGACACGCTGACTTGTGTCAAACTTATTAAAAAGCAGCAGCAGAAGGATTCTTCTTCTGTTTGATGCCCAACTGTGAGTCTGTTTCTCACTATGCGATGTGAACTTCTCATTTATGAGTCAGAGCTGCGTTAAGACTTGTCGGTTTCTGGTAAATATGGCAGGGGGGTAAAAATATTGGGAGGAAAACCAACATTTTTAATTAAAAATTAATAATACACTATTGACCTTGTGTTCCCCTTCTTTCCACAACTCTCCTCAGAAATGTTGACAAGGCTGAGAGTCGGTTCGAGAAGCATTGAACAGATCAGCCTCTTGGCAAACACCATGGAGTTAATGACAAATGGACTATCGTTTTGTATCTTCAGCCATCACTGGAGTCCTTTGTGATGGTGGGTGGGAGCAGACTCATGCCTCTACTGCTCCATGTAGGATCTGGCTGTGTTTACCCAGTCCTGATGGAGTCCAGATGGGTTTCCTTTGACTCTCCTCCTGCTTTATTGGCTTGCTGACTCTGGACCACTGATTCCAGCAGTCACAATGGACAGATCATCTCTGAGAAGAGTGAGGAAGAGCACAGATGGATCTTAATTAGAATATAAGATCCATCATTGATCCACTGCAGCTCAATGAAAAATGATTAAATCGTGAAGTATCTATAGGGGCTGAAGATCACAGTGGCACTATACTTCATCCCTTTAAGACCCTCGACGATAACGAGTCGAGAGTTATTTTACATTTAAAACAAATCTAAGTCTACAAGAACTTCTCACAGACTGAAAAATGCCATTATCAGACTACGCAATATTTCTTGAAAGCCAGGTTTCTCACTCTTCATGGTTAACCTCAAAAGGAAACCAAGCTTTCCTGTCCACCGTGGAAAAAAAACAGGGCTTTTGAGAAAAATGAGCTTTGGGCAAAATGTATAGTTGTCTCCACACCCCTTTCTTCTTGATAGAAAAGCTCTCCTAAGCCCTGAGGGTAATAGCTTCCATGTGCAAAGCTCTAATAATCCAAACAAAACTAAAATGACAGCGCTGAGAAGGACAGATGTTATTGAATTATGCGTCATATTCTTCAAAGAATGACACTTCAGCTTATCTGAGGGATGCACATCTGTTGACTGCAGAGAGCCCGTCATCGTACTCTCACAGAAACTCAAGTGCACATACGTCACCATCTCAATGGGAAACGTGGTAAATATCCAACTAATAACCGCGTGTGTGTGTGTGTGTGTGTGTGTGTGTGTGTGTGTGTGTGTGTGTGTGTGTGTGTGTGTGTGTGTGTGTGTGTGTGTGTGTGTGTGTGGCTCTTATCTCCTCATTCCTCTAATCCTTTCAAACATTGCACCAGTCCTGTAAGAATACAGATCCATAGCGTGATCTATACTGTTGAATGGTTTAGTGTTAGCATGCTAATAGCAGCTAGCTGTTTTGTTTTAATTTTCCTACATCTTTTATTTATCTTTTTGTGAATGGGAGGTCTACACTCTCAAAATTCAAAACTGTTCTGATTCATTTGAATGTGAACTCTTAAATAATATTTTGCTCTAATGTGTAATATTAAAGTGAAACAAATGCACATAAATTTGATAAATTGCAAGGTTTTGTTGTCTTGTTCCATTCAGTTATTCACCATCATCCATTCAAAAGCAAACATCTCAAGTTTTCTGCGTACGAATCACAATTAGACCTACAACATTTTGTCTATAACTCAAACAGATTAAGATTAATGGTGTCCAGTTTACTAGCAGGCTTACAACAGGCTAGATTAGCGTGTCCTCTGTCCTAAAGGAATGTCTCAGAAAAACCTGCATATCATTTTCCACATCAGTGCAAAGCAACTCTGCTTTATGTAGAAGATGGATTCTCCACTGCATTTATATCTGTACATAACAGCTGCAAATTATTATACATGTACATTTTGCTATTAAAGGGATATTCAACATGAAATTTAGTCTGTTGCTATATTCTCCAGAGGTAGATAAGTGGGAAAAAGCATTTTGTAACCAGCCCAGTCATTCTCCTTATCTGGCAGTACTCCGTTAGCTTTAGCTTAGCATAAATAATCTAAGTGAATGGTATCAACTAGCATTTCAATTATTCAAATTTAAAAAGATGCCTACTTGCAGCTACTATGCTTATACCGGTTCAGTTTTTTGAAGGAACAGTATAGTAAATTGATTTAGAAATGGCAGATTACATGACAAATGATGTAGGTGTCTTTTGCGGCTGCTGTGTCACATCCTTGCATTTTGCTGCGGCGGCTTACAGCTGTGCTTTGTTGTAATGTAGTCCCAAGCCTAAATCAGCTCCTGTGATTCTTTTGTGTTACTTGTGATTTTAATTTGCAGTCTGTGAGATTGCCAAGAAACATTATGATCATTATTGAGTCTTTTACATTACTATTTTACATTAAATGCTAGCTGTTACCATTCACTTACATTGTTTATGCTAAGCTAAAGCTAAAGGAGAACTGCCAGATCAGGAGAATGATGAGCTCATTACAAAATGCTTTTTCCCCACTTATCTAACTCTGGGAAATATGGCAGCAGACTAAACTTAACTAAAGGATGGAATATCCTGTTAAAGAGCACCTCTGATCCATAACATTCTTCAATGCACAACTTTTTAACTCAACCATTTCTTGACTTAAAAGACTGTTTTGGCTCATGTTGCTTTATTCAGAGTCCTGGAATTTATTTTTTATATTAAGCTCTTCATCCTCTTTTGTGTCTTTTTTTATAAAGATTTTGTATGCACTAATTATATCCATCTCTGCCTGATTATTTGAAGTGTAATGCCCTTTATTCACCGTCTTCTATAAACAGAGGCATCTACCTCGCTCCACCAATCAATACATAGAGTGAAGAGAGGCATTCTATAATTTGTGACAGATGTGATGGAGCTGAAGAGCATCCAAATAAAATTAAAACACACCCGAACTTTGATCAAATAAATCCTCAATTTTTCCACCCAACCTCAGATTTCGCCACAAGCTGTTGCTGTAGCAAATTCCTGTAATACCAACCGCTGATACGAGATCTAACACACGCAGTCATAGAAATACACTTGCACAAATACACAATGTACACTATACTGCACCTGTGCAAGTACAGTAAGAAAAATACAGAGTTCACAGGGGACACGCATTTTCTGTTATGAAGAAAAACAGAGGTTTGATACTAAGTTGTAATCGCACGTCAGCTGCACACTTACTGCAGCCGGTGAGTGCAAAACAAAACCTGCAGGAGAAAAACGGCCCACAGACCTGCTGGAGATTTAAGTGCCTTGTTTAGCAGCACTTGAGTCATGAATAGAGACGTGGGGGGAAACACAGCTCACATTTTGTCTTGCTGGTCAGGAAAACTAACAGCATTTCAGTCCCGAGGTGCTTGTTTAGCCCACAAACCACAGCAGCGTGCAGCAATCCAATCACATACCTGAGTTTAGAAACAAGAAACTGTTGGTCCTGCTTAATCTGGAGTGGGAAGGGACACCAGAAAACATCTGCACAGTGACTATGCATAAAAGCTCTATTTATCATCACTAATTGCACTTCTTTGTTTCCCCGAGTGGAGGCAATGACACCTCCCAGGGCAGGGGTCTGTCCACACTTACAACATTCCCTGAAGAACCATGAAGACAGTAATCCATAATTAACGGTCCTAATCCAGGTCCATTAATGAGGCTGCATCATGCTGAAGTTTCTCAGCCAGGTTCTTGACTGCTGTGCAGCTCGGATCCTTCCTCTCACTTTAACTAGCAGATGGAAAATTTTGTGACACCAGTGAAAAATTAAATGGCTGGGCTTAACTTAGGCCTATGATCCTTTCCAACCTAGAAGCCAAGAGAGAAAGGAGTCCAGATACAAAGGAAGACAGATAAGTAACAATAAATAGTGCATGTGTGAGCTCAGTATGCCCAACAACAGTTTGACCCCTGACCTTTCATAGGAATGCTGTTTGTGAAAAAGTGAAGCTAGCTGAAGAGTTTCTGGTACTTTCTCTGAATACATCAACAGAAGAAAATAGCAAGGGTAAATACTTCAATAACAAGTGCTGGTAGCTGATTTTGGCTAAAGGTCTTAATTATGATCATCATTAAAACATCCAACAGCTGTCGCAAAAACAAAGAAGACAAAGTTTCTTAATTTTACCTCAATTTATTTCCTTTTTACCCAATTTTGCTTACATTTTGGTTGCTAACCTAATCCAAAAGTTGTCTCGCATTGACCTGATTTATCTATCAAATATCTTGAACGTGCTCCACCAACAAGGAAATTAAGATCCCCTTGCAAACATTTGGAGATGTGTTGGAAAGCCCCCAGTGAGTTGCAGACCAGTGAGGTTTTGGTTTAAAGGTGAAGGTTTTGGTGCAGGACTGGACAACTTAACTTCATTATGTTTCTTAGGTTTTGATTAAAAACAATCTACATTTATTTTATATAGCGTAGAGTTTTGTTGAGCGTGCATCCTGGACGAGACCCCATTTGTTACGCCCCAGGCCGTCTAGGGAGCCTGGTGTAACAAGAAAGGGATGCATGCTCAGGTGTTTAAAAACAAGATAACGAAGTTTATTACACACAAAAAGTAAACAAATGCAAACACAATTGAACAACAGACAAACCGGCAGTACCCTCATTAATAACAACAGCTACGGAATCTCTGGTAAAACCCCACGCAAACTCCAGACAAACAAGTATCACTAAAAACCTCCCATGAGTATGCGATGGCTTGAGTTTGCTACGAACCCCTGAGAAAGCAGGCTTTCTTTTCTAAAAGGGTTCAAAAGTTTAAAAACCAGAGACAAACTGTTATAAATTTACAAAACCAAAATACCGCCAGGGAGACAACAGGGCAGAGAGCACCTCTCTGCCCTGCTGCTCCCTGAAACTGAGGGCTGGCTGGACTTTAAACAGTGGCATGGCTGATTGGAATTGGGGACAGCTGGCTGGGTGCAACTGGGTGATCAATAGAATAGAATAGAATAGAATAGACTTTATTGATCCCTCAGTGGGGAAATTCAGGTGCTGCATTTCTCTCCTCTCACCCACATGAAGGGAGGAAACAGGAGAATAAAAAAATAGGGCCGTTACAAGTAGTATGTTGCATTTAAAGGCTGAAGGCAAAATGGGACTCCTGGGGCCTCATTTATCAAACGTTCGTAGAAACGTTCCTATATTCCCTCCTACGGATGAAATTTAGAATGTGTGTACGAACAGTCAATGTCCTGCTTTACGAAACATGCGGTGGCCTCTCGTACGCATGTTCCTCCGCAATCGTCTGATGATAAATCCCACCTGTGCGCTTGCAGGAGCTCGTGCCCGTTTAACGTCATTTACATACAGAAACGCCCTCAATTAACCATATTTGGTCACACTACGTCCTCAGATCGGGAGGGGATTCCCTGGGTTCTTCCTGGACAAAAAAGAAAAACTTTATTGACAGCGAGATCGAAACACTGGACACTTGACAACGCGTGTATGATCAGGGAGCAGAGGAGGTTCTGGAGGTTGTTTTATTTGTAAAATAGAATCTGGACTGGAATCAGATCAGTGCTGCGCTCACGGAAGAGCCGTTCCCTCCGGAGTGCACTCTGCTCTGCTAAATCCTCCAATAATAATAAGAAGAAGAAGAAACGATGTTTTATATAGCGAATCTCAAGAAAAACCACAGGGCGCTTCCCAAGGTCAAAATAATTAAAATAAATTAAAACATAATAGATAAATAAATTCAAAATGATTTAAAACATCATAAAAATGGGAAGAGTAAACATTGTGATTACAAAATAACACGAAATCAGCCATTCTACGATGTCAGATTCCCGTGGGTCACGAGTGTTTTAGCTCCAATAATAATAATCCACCAAAATAATTATTTATTGGGTAGAATAATTAGTGGATGAGGAACACGCGTGGATCACTGAGACCGTCAGAATTGCGGTTCCCTTGTTCTGCCACTAGATGCTGTTCCTACGCACGGTCAGAGCTGTACTTATATTTAGGAACGTTTTCACGCACAAGTACAAATTGGTAAATACCACACAATGCATAAAATCGTTCCCACGCACGAAATACGCACAGATCTGTTCATAAGTACGGTTGATAAATGGGACTCCTGGCTCGTAAGGCCAGAGCTGCCTCACCAGGTAGGACTTCAAATTTTAATTTTATCAGTTTTCTATCATTGCCAGCTTGAATTGTCAACACCAGTTAGCATTTTCACTGTGAACAACATCGAATGAATTGTGCTGCTTTTCTATGTGAAACTATAACACGATTAAGTTGGATGTGATGTCATTCCCAGATCCAAATTCCAAACTGTGAGGCAAAAGGAATGACGTTTTAAAGAAGAGCTGAGAGAAAGAGTCGGTACGAGATGATGGATTGTGGTCAAAATGAAGCCAACGCCACAGATGGTTTATTAATCTGATTAGCTTCATTATGACTTTGTTATTTGTTTCGCTTTATTTTCACCAGCAGATGGTCTAGTCAGAGTACATAACATATGTATGGCAAAGCCAGATATTTAACTTGAGTGGTTTCTTTTTATGACTCGCCTCTTCTTCTACCCAAAAACACCCTGTTCACACCACTAGCCTCCTTCACCAGCCATCCAGTCAAAGTGACGGACAGCCTTAAGGAAAGAACAGAATAAAAACCTTAAAGTGAAACGGCATTTCAATTTAATAGCAAACACTGACATTTATATGCATCAGCATTCAAGCCAGCTGGAAACAGAGAAGCAAGCAAAACTAGTTGAAATGACATTTTCCATTCCTTCATTACTTAATACCCATAGGCGAAGACATTTACTCCAAGCTCACTCACTACGCTGGACGGCAGCAGAGAACCTGTGTGGCTGCCCGGGTTTAAACGAACGGTGAGGATATCCACTATTAATGCTAAACAGTTACATAATAAAACACATATTAAAGGAGACATACTAGGCCCACTTTTTTACAAGCTGACTTGAATTACTGAGGTTTTAATAAAATGTCAGTGATATGCTTTAGTCAACGTACAACCGGGTTACAGTACCAAAGCCCTCCTTTCTACAGCTAATTTTAGAAAATATAGAGATTCAATTCCACCTTAACCCTCTTATTCCTGCGATGTGTGTTACGTACAAATTACAGAGAGCCTTGAGATTCAGTCTTTTAGTTAAACTTCTCAAATACTTCCATATGATTGGTCTGCAGTTCAACTATGGGCGTTTAGCAATGATTTATCAAAAAGGCTCAAACATTTCACAAGAGAGGTTGAGACGACTATTAGCACCTTAAAGGGATATTCCACCCAAAAGTGAAATTTTGTCTACCGACATATTTCCCAGAGTTAGATAAGTGGGATAAAACAATTTCTAACCAGCCCAGTTATTCTCCTGACCCGGCTATACTACTTTAGCTTTAGCTTAGCATAAAAAACAGTAAGTGAATTGGTCCAACTAGCACTATGAGCAAAAAAGTCCATAAAATCACTCAGAAGAAGTGATCCCAATTTGGCTTGGTGACCTAAATAATCATATTGACTGCAAGTGAAAAACATTAGTAAGATAAAGGAATCACAGGGACCGTTTTAGACTTGGGACTACTTTATGACAAAGCACAGCTGTAAGCTTCCATCGAAAGGTTCAAGGCAGCCCCAAAGACACCTGCTTCCATAAACACAGATGCACATGTTGTTAGCAAACCACCATAAAACACACGCATGCACACACAATCACAGCAAGAGAAAAAATAGACACATCACATTTACGCAGGAGCATATGAATCTCCACTGATGTGTATATGTTTTTAATTTTATTTTTGCACAAAATTGCTGCACCAAGCACGGAGCTGAACCCATGCAGCCTCCTGCAGGAACAGAGACCTACTGACTCTGATCAATAAAAACAAAGCTGTTATATGCCTGATACCAGCGCCTCCTCTCTGGTAATCCAGAATAAATCACTTTAAATGACCCGCTTTCCCCCTGCAGCCGTGAAATACGGAAATCCTTCCATCTGCAGCACACGAATTAGAATTAGGCTTATTAAATGTGTTCACGCCGTAAAACAGTTGGGAAACTCTTCAAACAGTTCTGCAGAAGGCCTATAGTGTGTTACTCCTGCATTATTATGGCATCTATGATGGAGGGGAAAAAAGCGCATCCACGGAGGAGCTCGCTGCTCCTTGTTTGTGTGTGTGTGCATGCATGGAGCACTGACACTCCTCCCAGACACGCAGCAGTTAAACTAATCATGTTTTAAAAAGTAAACGGAGGTGTTGCTGTCATCAGAAATTCCCAAAGAAAAAAAGAAAACCTGGAGCTGCGCTGCTAATTATGCATGCATGCATGAGCGTGCCTGTGTGCGTATGCGTGTGTGTGTATTTCATGATTTTTTAACAATGTGTGCATTTGTGTTTATAGAAGCAAGTGTCTTTGGGGCTGCTGCATCATAATCCTTGCACCTTTTGGCGGAAGCTTACAGCTGTGCTTTGTCAAAAAGTAGTCCCAAGTCTAAAATGACACCTGTGATTCCTTTGTGTTACTTATTTTTTCACTTGCAGCAGTCAGTATGATTATTTAGGTCACCAAGGAGAATTAGGATCACTTCTGAGTGATCTTAAGGACTTTTTTGCTCACAATGCTAGTTGGACCCATTCACTTACTGTGTTTTATGCTAAGCTAAAGCTAAAGTAGTACAGCTGGATAAGGGGAATGACTGGGATGGTTACAACTTGTTTTTATTATAAGAAATTATAATTTAAGAATATAATTTGGAAACAATCAAAAAGTATTTAAAAAGTTTGTTGGTATAATAAATGCAGCATAAATTTAAATATAAGAAGGATAAAGCAAAGAGGATGTGAGATTTCCTCACTCTGAGCTGGGACTGACTTACTCCTCTGCATGCAAATCTGAACCATTCACTGAATCAAAGACTTCCAAACTCAGAGAAGCCAAGCTGGTGATTTGAAACACCCAAACATGTGTAACCAAGCACAGAAAATGTTATATTTTTCATAATATCTGCCTTTAAAAGTCGTCTTTCATCTGCGCTGGTCTCCTTTCTTTCCATTTGCTCGGCTCTGCTTTATGTAAAACGGTTAATCTGGCATGAATATACTCCAAATATTTGCCTCAGTGAAGTCTATCGCTATTCCAAATTCTGACAGATGACAAACCCGCTGCACTCACTCACCCACTCAACCTAAGCATTAAGGCATGAACATTTCTGCCCTGGCAGATATTGATCCCTAGAGGCTACCTGCACTCCTTACGTAACACAGTGTGATAAACTTCCAAGAAGCTGCAGAAGGCCATTGGACCGCTGTAGTTGAGGAATGAGCCGATATTCGTCCAGGTGCACCCGCTCCCCCGTTTGTCCTGAAATACAACTGTTCCTGTCATTCTCCTAGACAACGTGAAATGATTGGATCTTCCCGAGCCACCAACCTGACTCCAGATTCCATCGAGACTGTATTGTATATTTTAACTTTGACAAACGAATAGTTTATATAGATACATCTGCAGATGGTCAATAATCACTGATAGTCACCAGTTCACGTTTCCCTTTCCTACATTAAGTTTTCCCTCTCTTCCATCTCCCTCGCACCCCCCTCCTTTCACTTTTTCTCTCAAATAACAACTCCAAGCAGTTTAACACACCCTGGTCAAGGTCAACCAACACCCAGCATTCACTGGTGACCTTCACAGCAGCTGCAAATGAGAGCACTCGGGGTGAGAGATGAGCTCACAGTTTAAACCTGCTATCAAAGAGAATAAATACACGAGCTTATGTATGTAAAAGGACGAGGCATCTGTGTCAATCCGGCAAACACAGAAATAACAAATTGTCCTAGACAAATAAGCACAGCGTGGCTTTAACCCCTGAAAGTAAACAATCTACTCCTCCTCATTATTGACAGGTAGGTCCACGTGCGCTCATACAAACACAAAGACGTTTTTATACCTAACTGAGATGGTGCTAAAAAAGCAGCTGTAATGGGGTAAAGCTGAGTGAATGAAGAATGGAACCCGTCCAGGACCTCTGGTGTGCAAATTTAGTGAAGCGTGCGTCTGAAAAAAGTAGTTCAGCAAGTTCAAACACCGATGAAGACGGATTAGGCTGACAGTGATAATGCAAACCCAGGCAAGTATAGAACAGTGCTATCTGTCTTTCATCAACTCTAGTTCCTTCATGGGTATGAAATCACCAAACGTAGTGACCTGGTAGCAGAAATTCCACAGTCTGTTTTTAAAATGAGCACATGCCTCGAGTGGTTCGGATAAAACCTGATGACATTCTGTCAGGAGTGAAAGTTCAAAGCCGGTCACCGTTTTAGGGCCACACTGATACAAACGCTCTTGTTTAAACTGATAAAGAACATAATTGAATCAAAGTTAGCTGAGAGCAGTTGTCTGTTACTTCAGCCCCTCTTAAAACAGAGCATCTTAAAACACTAAAAGAGTCCTTAGATTGAACCCGTAAGTCCAGTTTACTGCCAGTACAGCCTTGCCAATACAAGCTATAATCCTGCCAATGGAAGCCAACTAATTTCCCTTGAGAGTCAAAACTGGAAAGTGTGACAATAGACTGAAAGTAGGGGGACAATAGAAGAACTGTGGTTCAAAAAACAATGAGACAAAAATGTTTTGGGATCATTCAGTGCAGTAATGGAACTGGGGTGATGTGGTGGGATAACTACAGGGAGGACAAAGGGTCTGATGGAGGAGCGGGGACATGGGACCTCAAAACTACAGAGACATGAGGGAAGCACAGGTAGACTCAGGTTTCCTAAACACTGGACAAAGTACTGACTTGACCAACAGGAGACTGTGCAACACGTATTATGAGATAGAAATAAGGTCACATGCAGACAGGGTTTTGTAAAACAGAATATCCTCCCCGCCCATTTAGGGAAAAATATGGATCCACATCAGTGCATTGTGAAGCACGTTCAAACGCATGCCAAGCCTGTAGGTGGCAGTAGTTCCACAAATTGTTGATGTCTTTGCTGAAGGACATTGGGTGTTTCTCAATTGCAAGGAACCTTGTCTTGGTGCCTTGGTCCCGCCCCCATTGCCTAGGAGATACGTCATCAGGAACCGCCAAGGCATGTTCCAATCGGTTCCAATTTCCGTGTGCTTCAGAGGCATCTGTCCTCCGTTTGTTAGCCGTTTAGTTAATTGACCAAGGATAAACGAGAGGTGCCTTTTTGCCTTCTCTTGGTAAAAAATTTCCCAGAATACAGCGTGATATTTTAAAACAGATGTGATCAGGAGCCGACAGCAGCTACTTCAGGGGCAAATTTCCAGTTTAAATGTAAGTCAACTAATTGTATCCATTGGGCTTATATCTAAAATGTTTATTTAGATCCACAGCAGTTATCTATGGTTGGTTAGTTGTTGCAGCTTCGGTGGCTAGCAGGTACTAACTCACTTACACATTTGATTTAACCAATATATACACAATTAAAATAGTAAAAGGCTCCATATACATCTATATTGTAACTTAACATTACTATGATGGGCGGGACATAAACAGAGCACGTAAGCAGGGGGCGGGCTCTGGCTGGCCGCGGTCACGTGGGGTAAATCTGTTTTATTTAACCATTTTCTTTGACCAAGGAAGGACAGTGTCTTCGTAAGCAAGGCATCTGGCCTGGCAAGGCAGTGCTTGCTTAGTATGAGGATTGTTGAAAAGATACTGATGCTAGTCAGTGACTTGGTGCGATCTGCTGGGTTCCTGTGTGTACTGTATTGGAATGTTTCCTTTGTGAAGTGCCTTGAGACAACTCTTGTCGTGATTTGGCCCTATATATATATATAAATAAACTAAATTGAATTGAACTGAATTCACTTGCATTCTTTTTTTTTTCCAGGGACCCATGAGCCGACCAGAATGGGAGGAGACTTAGGCTCGCTATAACTAGGTGGAGGGCAATTACCATCCTTAACGTCGTCCTTCATCTGTGGTCTTCTACATAGAGCAGTAATTAAGCTTGTAAAAATGAGTGAGTGTAAACACAGGTCACACTTGTGACGTCAGAGCATTTTTGTCACAGGCAGTGACGTTGGGAAACCTAAACCGTCGGTTTTTTACACCCGCAAGTAAATGCTGACAGAATTCACAAATATCCAATTTGGTCAGAGTTTTTGGTGTCGCTAATCTTCACTTTGTGTGGACGACAGACCAAACCGTAGAAAAGTATCTTCGTTTTGTGGGATACTCCACTAAGTGTGTACAGGGTCTAAATCACAGGAAGTATTTTTGATCAGGATGTCCTCCTGGTCACCTCTTTTAGGAGGTCTTTCAAGTGCATCCATCTGGGAGAAGACAACAGAGAAGATGGTACAGGAGGGATTATATATCCTCTATGGATGGATGCTCATTGCATTTACATTTAGACGGACATTAAAAATAACAAAATTAACAAAAGTAGAACAAAAGATTCTGCCACAAACAAAATCAGTGAAGCGGGGAGATAAAGAGCAGGTCTTCTCAAACTGGGCAACATGGCAGAAACTCATTTCCTTTTTGCCTTCATGCCGTGTGAATACACGAGCGGGGAGCGTCAACCTTCTACTAATTGATCTCCTTTCCACAGTGATTTATTTTCCAATCTATCTGAAGACGTTACTCACGCTCATCTTTTTTTCCATGAATACTTAATCACCTGCAGAGTCGGTTACTTAATGAATTAAAGCTGAAGCTACTGATGGGGAAATAACAAGGTTCTTACAGGTAATAGATGATCCTCTCCAGCCTTAAATCCTTCCTGTCACTGTGTTTTGAGCCGAATTACACTAATGAGACTAATATAATGACTGCACAGCTGTGTTTTAGGTATTACATGCCACTTTTCATATCAGGGAGAAATCAAAATGCAACACAAAGTCAGCCATCAGACAGTCATGTGTCCTCATTCACCTACTGAAACTGATCCAAAAGCAGCGACAGTGAAGAAAACACCATATGTGCCGAATGTCTACCCCCTTGTGGACAAAACGCACATTACTGCGGCTTGCACTAAACACCATTATCAGTTTTCTTCATCACATAAGAAATTAATCAAAAAGATAGAAGACATGTGAATTAGTAAAGATCAGAGAAGCAGTTAGATCTGCAAATATTTGATGCAACCAGACCTTATATGCCCTCAATCATCCTCTGGATGCATCTGTCAAGTAAATTTCCATTAACACAAGACAAACATGTGGTTTGGGTATTTATGCCAAGCGGCAGTGAAAGGCTGTAGAGAATCCAAACCCTGCAGGCACTGTGGGCAGAGAAGCAATGTGCAATTAACCTGCCACACCTCAGCGGTAGAAAAAAAAACACTAATGTCTCTGTCACCTTAATGTGCTAAATATACTCATTCAGACATTAGAGAATGTTTAAAATGTGTGGAAATAGTCAGGAGTTTCTAAAATTAAGAAAAGTTTCAATTATTAAGTAAAGTTTTGTACAGGAGAAACTAATCGAGAAATAAAACCTTCATTTTCTACTATAAATAGCTGCCTTTGTACTTTTTTTACCAATACAAACATATTTATTTACTCTGCATATCTTGGTAGACAAGCCTCATGTTGGTGGAGCTCATAACATCTAAAAGGCACTTATGTTGCATCCGTTTCTAATCGATTGAAACTTTGATTTGAGTTAAACTGAAGCAGAAGGTGCCTCTGCTTTCTGTTTACTGTTTTCCTTCTTCAGTCCTCTCATCAGTCAGACAGAGCGAGGCTGGCACACAAAGCTTCAGAGGAAACCATGCAGGAAGGGAGATTTTTCTGAAAATGATCCTGGATGTTGCCGTCTTTCCTCGCAGACTAAAAAATATTTGGTTTCATACGAGTCTGACTGCACAGAGACACGGCCGACTTACATCCCCGGGCTGTATACAGTATGTGACGGGTTGGCAGTTCGGTTTATATGTGATCCGGATCTGAGGGCACTTGATTAAACATTGACTCCAGAAAGAACTTTCTTTTTAGTTTTGTACGAGTAGAGCTTAAAACATCATTAGATTTGCACACAGGGCTTAAAAGTGCATAAATGAACCCCAAATATATTATTTCTATCATAAAATTGACACAACCTACATGTGAGAGTTGAATTGGCACATGAACCTTGATTTTTAGTGTTTTTAGGGGAGCTGCTACATAATTAACCAGTTAACTGCCATTAAGGTCATAACCTGTTATAATAGCTTTGCCCGGTTAATTGCTGTTCACGTCCTTCAACTGTGCTCGTGTGTAATAGTGTAGCAGTCAAATGCGTTGAATCAGTAATGACAGCAGAACAGTTTTCACGAGCGTTCACGAGTCAGGTCAAGACAGGTCAGACATTTCCCTCTCACTCACGGTTCAGCCAGACCACACCTACACGCCGCTAAGCACACCGGAAACAGGAAGTAAACTCCCCCCAGCAACTGCTACAATATATTTTGTGCCACTAGAGTTAATATGTTAACTCAAACACCACAGAAGAAGAGGTGAGCTCGTCACATGATGAAATAAATTTACTCAAAAGATGACGCGGGTAAGAAACAGCACAGCGTGGGAGCATTTTATTCTTGGTAGTGAACACGACCAGCCCCACATCGAAGCGCGTAGCCTGGCAGAAATGAAGCCGCGCAGCTTGGTCACAGCTATTTTGTGTCTGCCTCCTAAGTTATAATTTGTTTAGTAAAATAAAGAAATGTCAGTGTAATTTTTTTGTTCAATGTAAGGAAACTAAAGTGTTTTTTTTTTTAAAGTGTGACCCTGTACGATTCGTCACTGGACATGGTGCTAGCTGGTCACTTAACGTGTCAGCAGTGAACCAACACCCTGACGGCTGGAAAATTTGTTCTGTTGTTGCAACACCACCTGTAAACACTAGATGTCGCTATAGCGTCCGTGTTCCATATTCAACCTTTAAGGGTGTCAAAAACCTGTTAAAGAAATTTTTGAAAACGTGCATCCTAGCAGTAATAACTCGAAATCTATGATCCAATCAGCTTCTGGGAATTTTTTTCCTTATATAGAACGACTTCAGATCAAAGATGTTGGTGATTCATCACCAAAACTGCTGGTTATTGCTTTTCTCTCTCTCTTTTGGGTCCGTCCAGGACATTGAATTTATTTCTTCAACTTGCATGTTTTGGGTCGCTGATTTGCTGCATGACTCACACTGTTGGGAACAAGTTCTCAGACAAATGCCCTAACATTTTCCCTTCATGTTCACCAGTGTAATTAAAAATTCATTGTTGTGTCACTAATGAAAGCCATCCTAGCTCGGATGCAGCGACACAGTTCAAAACCATCACACTGTGCCCTCAATTCTTAGATGGGAAAGCTTTTTGTTGTTGTTGTTTCCCTTCCTCCAAACGTCACGTTCCTTATAAACAAAAAGCTGTTTTTGGACTTCTTTCAGCACCGAGGAGATTTCTGGCTTGCAGAAAGGCATTGCTGCCATGCACACCATAACTGTCCAGGGATCTCATCACGGTTGTCTCAAGAAACCTTCAGTAGCTCTAATGAGATCTTGTTTGATTTTATAGGAGATCTCTTGGAGGCCTCCTGGGGAGATTTACAATGGTTTGATTGTATTTCAGATAAATCCCTGCTCCGGACACCCACTCACTTCCTCATTATCCAACCTGATTGGAAACAGATGACTTTAATTTCAGCTTCACTTTAAATGCTAATGCTAAAATTCTCATTCAGTCCAAGGCCAGTGTCTTTGTTGCTCCTTGATGTTTTGTTTATAAGGTTTGTAGGGTGAGGATTCACTCTTGTTGACTCATTTTCTACTCAGATTGTTTTCATCCAAGTCACGGGGGTGCTCGGGCTTATTACCAGCAGTCAGCAGGTGAGACGTGGGGAGAATCTCGGTTTCATCTGAAGCCTGGATGCAGTTTTAGGTCCCACTTACACATATTTCATATAAACCTAAAAAACAGGAATAAACTTTGAAGCACCCCTACAAGTTGTTGTGAACTCAAGCTGTTTACATTTTGTTTTGACTGTGAATCTGGAGGTTGGTAACACAAAATAGACACCATATTGCAAAGAGCCATCTTGTTTTAATCAGACAAAGATAGATTCCATTCAGTGGCAATTAAAACCTTCTCTCTTAGGAAGGAAATGTGAACAGTGGCATCCATCATAGAGGCAGCGCAAATGCTTTCAAATATATAGTTTTAGTATAAAATGAATCTGGTGATTCATGGAGGATGTGAAGGATCATGCAAACAAATGACTAATAACTGGCAATTAGCGATCACTTCAGGGATAATTATTACAAATCTGAGCCAAATAAAAGGTTAAAGGTTACCATTAGCCAAATGGAGGATATTATCCTATCTAATAAAGGCGGCATGGATACCTGTTATTCAGTGCCAGTGTTGCAAACCGGTTTCCATGGCATCCAAAGGGAGGGGACCCACCTCCTGCCAAAATTCACAGCAACTCTGACAGCAAAACACATAAATAACAACTAGAAAAATTACAGTTACCACCCCCAGTTTGCAGAAAACGTATAAAGCAACCACACCAAGCACGGCTAGGCATGGGAAATCTGGCAACCTTGGAGCAAATGAAAACCAGCACTGCCGTTCCTGGGAAGGGTCTGTGTTATCTGCTTTGAAGCCAGTATAATTCATTAGCTGAATTATGGATGTCATTGTTGATTGTGGGAAAGGCACTTCTCATAACCCTGAAGTTGAGCAAAGATGAATGCTTCTAATATGAATCCATCACCATCCCATTGACATTTAGGAGCATTATTTGTGTTGATCGTTTCATAATAGATCATGTACGCGAAGCCGTCTCATTCATCTCACCAACAACGCTTTATGTGAGCTGTAAAATGATGATCCACGCCCCCACCAAAACACACCAAACACACACAAAACGCCACTGGCTTTCAATCATTATAACTGACCCGGTCTGACACCTCCCACAAACCCAATTTCCTCTGATTGCCAGTCGACTCTGCAGGTCTGTAGAGTCTGATGTTTATGCCGTCTAGACAGGCCGGTGACTGCCAACCACGGGTATCTGGGTAGCAAACTGCACAGTGTTTACCCACAGATGAGTTCTCCACTGTCATTTAACAACACAAATCACCCCTCGCAGATAAACAGCCCTCACAGTGGAAAGGGCCCACTTTAGGGAGAAATCTGAAAACAATGTTTTACACCAAAAAAAGAAGCACTTTAAATTATGCAATAGAAGAAATGATCTCCCTGAAGCTTGTGTATTTTGCATTAATACTAAAAGAAAATAACGCTTTCTAATTGAACAGAAGTGCCGTTTGAAACCACACCGCTCCACACCGAGCAACCTCTGAACCGAGGTGAAGAAATCTATATTTTCATGCAGCTATCTGGGTAAATAAGATTAGCCCTGGCTGTGGGCGAAGCCGTCCTCCTTCCAAAAGCACAAATATTATTTCCCCTCTTTAACTGGCCAGGGACTGACAGAGACATGGTGTGCTAGACCTCTCCTCAGTGTTTCCAGATGAAACCTCATGCAGACCTCAATTTAAAATGGCTTTCAAAGATGCCTGGAAAAAAATCATACCCCCACACATATTACCATATTAATTACCACAGAGTATTTTTGCTCACCGGGAGCAGAAAAAATATTCTTAACCAAAAGGAATTTGTTTTCGCAAAAGTCAAGAGGTCAGAAAAAGAAGAGAAACAACAAGATTCTTGCAAAACAACACATTTAGCAGACGAGGCTCGTAAAAAATGTTAATTATAGCGTTAAACTTGCACATCTGTTGGATTAGCAGAATGAAATGCACCACATTTGTGCTTTTCAAGAACTTCGGACCTCTTCTACTAAAAGCGGGGCTGTGACTGTGTGTTTGGGACTCTGCAGATGTAGATAAAAGCCCCATACAGATGTCACACATCAGGTAAACAGTAGGGCTGTGATGGAGACTGATAATGTGCTGCATATCACTGGAAGGAAGTGGACAAGTTATTGTATGGGTGGTCTTCATGTGGACACACGCACACACACACGACAGGTGCACTTAAATATACAGTTACTATGAAAAAAATCCTTAATACAAACTCTTTGAACACCTGCCATCTTCATATTTGTCAGGCGTGCACTCTCCTGCATGCACTGACCCAGAAGGGCATGCAGTGCATTCACCCAGACTTTTATATACACAAATAATCTGAGGAATGCATTTCCCTTGTAACCCATGCAAACTGTTTACAATTACAGGCAAGCTTATCCAGCGATGACTCAGACTGCCAGAGAGAGAGAGAGAGACACCATACTCTCCCAACATAAGATCTATAAACACATGCAAGCACATGCACATGGATGGGGAGATATGCAGCAGGCTAATATAGAGTTCACAGTAGTCTGTCAGTGACTGAGAGCTGATGCTGGCAGAAATTCATCACGGCGAGAATACAGCAACGACCTGTCCAAACAACGTGTTCAGCCTCGCCCTGGAGAAGCAGGACAGGACTAATCCCCTCACAGAAAGACACGACGCTGGACGAGTTACAACCACAAGTCCAAGAAAACACTAATCTGATGCAGGGCATCACTCACGCTGATTATTCTCTCGACTTTTGATCTGAAATAAGCTTTGTGTCCTGAAGCAAGATACAGTAAATGCGAAGGCATTTTGATGAAGCCCTAAAAGCTGCTGAGATGTTTAGCCTCATGTTACTGTATTTAGAATCTGATCCTTCTGCACGAAGCAGAGCGAAACATTACTGGATCCTGTTACCAGGAGTGAAACTCCAAACTCTGATCTGGTCTCACACATACATAATAATCAGCACCGTTAGGGAAGAGACAGGCAGTGCTGCTCTCATGGTGTCACACACACACACACACACACACACACACGTGTTACACAAGTACACAACACACAGGCAAATAGAGGCAATCAGAGGGTGGATGACAGCCTCCAGACAGGAACTGCTCCTGGCATTTGTAGCGCTGCTCATAAATCACTTCACACAGCGGGGTAATGATCCATCCAGAGTGAGAGGGGTGAACCTCACCTCAGAAACAGAGCCCTTTTATAGACCTGTCCCATCTAGAAGTGCTGAGAGAAACATGATTATTGCTGTACGTACAGCTCTGGAGGAAAAAAACTGTTTAAGAAGCCTTGGTAAAAGGCGTGGTATTTACACCGTTTCCAAAGAGAAGTTGGTGCTTTTTGTTGTGCATTAAAGGGGACTTATTATGATTTTTGTCTTAAGTTGTAAATAATTCTATGGTTGATACAAAACATGTTCATGAAGTTCTTTGCACCAAATCCCTCTCCCTTAAAGCGATTTCAGCAGTTTTATTCTTGACATTTTCAGTACCTTCCAGAATGAGCCGTTTCAGGGATCTGTCACTTTAAGAAAACAAG
Source organism: Aphyosemion australe (assembly GCA_006937985.1). Taxonomy (NCBI): domain Eukaryota; kingdom Metazoa; phylum Chordata; class Actinopteri; order Cyprinodontiformes; family Nothobranchiidae; genus Aphyosemion; species Aphyosemion australe. Next base: position 744,650 of record SSNS01000227.1, read on the forward strand.
CTGGAGATGGCCACGCCCACCCCTCCCTGCTCAGGCTGCTATAAGCTGAGAAGCTCTGATTTCCATGATGGGCTTCGAGTAGAGCCGTTGCTCCTCCAACAGGAGTTCTCTCTTTGCATGTGAGAGGTGGTTCTACTCTAATGTCGTAGGGCTGGGTGATAAATCTAAATTTATCGTTATCAAAATTTCTGACTCTAACCGATATCATTTTTCCCATGTGAATAAATTTGCTAATAAATAAAATGAAAAGATGTGTGTAGGTTGGCGATGTTAAGCTTTTGTTTTTATGCATACATGTAGTTATTGTCCATTTATCATTATCGAGGTGAACTCCTCAATATACCGTGATATTGATTTTAGGTCGTATCGCCCAGCCCTATAATTTCCCCATTTGTGATGTCACAAACGGGGACTTTTTGAAACAGCTTGTTTTAAGCTCATGATTCCTAAAACTAAACACTGACAGAAAACGGATGGATGGATTTTTTTACGTTTGGAGTGTTTATAGAGGCACTAGAGACCCACATGGCAGCACAAAATGAAACAAAAGGTGAGTTTACATAATATGTCCCCTTTAAAATAGAAAGTAAATAATATGGCAGTTTCAAATAAATAAAATAATCTCCCCTTCGATGCAAACTGTTTTATCACCAATTATTTAGGGTGAGTGGGGAGTCGAGGCTATTTAGGAAAAACAGATTTAAATACTAAACTAGATGTTTTCATTCATTAGATTTACTGCTTTAAGCATCTTCACACAAACACACTGAGTACATCATAACAAATAGTCCTAGTTTAAACAGGTCAGGGTCCATGAGCAGCCATTTTTGTGTACATTTTACCTAAACAGTAATAATGTGTTACAGTGGTTCTGAATTTTACAAGCTTCTACTAAAAATAATACGACGACGAGCCGAGCTGATGCTGAGTGAGGCCGCCTGTCGATAAAATCTGGCAAAATATTTGAAAAGATTCTTGCTGCTCATTTTAAACAACATCAACTGGTCCTGCTGCTGGTTTTGGGCTCAGGAATGCAGAGTTTAGCTCACATTCCTGAACCTAACTCAGAGGCATTCAACAGTAACCAGATCAAAAACAGCCAGTTTGTCCCTCTGCATTCAAACACAACACTCTTCACAGATCAGACCTACAACATCAACAATGTGTATCTTTAACACGCTGCTGACACTAAACAAATTCTCCATTTTTACACGACTGATGATGGATTATAACTTCCCTCTAAAGCTGCAGCTCTTTTAAAGCATCGAGTCAAACTTTTAATGGTAACTAAACTCTGGAGCTTGAAGTTAATGACCCCGTTTGTTTGTGGTGTTTCGTTGTCACTGTTATTTAAGATTGATGCTGTTCATTTCAGCTCAATTTAAATTCAACTAAACATTGATTAGATTTAAAATGTATTATCAGATGAAATTAAAAGAACAGTAAATAATTAAACTCCATTAAGTAAAGTTTGAAACCGTTATTATTACGGACCTTCATGGACCAGTGATGCTAATCATAAAAGTTAATGGTACAGTTATTGACTGTCAGGGATGTCTCTGGTTATTCCTGAACTACAAAAAACAAGGAGCGGTTTTAAAGATATTCCTAAAAGAATCTCTGGAAGAGACTAAACACTGAGGACTTCACTCATGTCTATTATAAACACATCAGCGTGGGAAAACCCTTTTAAGCCCCTACATAACACTAAAAAATGAAAATACCGTAAGTTGTAAACAGTACGTTTGAAATTTTGTGAAATGACCCCAACCCAAATTATATAAGAACTCTCTTTTCTGATTATTTTATAATTTTCTTTGATGCAGCCATCATGTACAGAAATATGTGAATGTCGTCTATTGGGAAATGATGAAATTTTAGCCATTTTGATCAAATGTTGCAAATAAATTCATGTAAAATCTGAATTATTGCATTATGTCACATGATCTGTAGAAGATGTGATGATAGGGACACATTTTAGCTATTGTCACACAAAATTGTAGCTCAGTTTGAGTAAATTTGACAGTTCTAGCCTTTTTTCTGTTTCCTGATTAGCTGTGGTGGCCATCTTAAACTGGATTGTCTCCAGAAGCTAATCAGCTGTAGAGCCATGTGTATGGATCACGTTCTGAAAGTTTAATTAAAATCCACCAAGGGGTTCACGAGATATTTTGCTAACAAACACAAAAAACAGAAAGTCGTATCGTCCGCATTTCATCATTCAGTGGAGAGCACTAAACATGCAGAGTTAAGCATGCATACTTAAATTGAAATAAAAATGTTGCACTTACTGCGTGAGTTTCTGCTCCAGCTGCTCTCTGCCGCGTCGTCACACCCTCCTGACGGGAGACGAGAGCGAACAAAACCGTCTTATTACCTCAGAAATATCAGCCGTTAAAAAGTCACACAAGCAGAAAAGCTGTTTGATAGAAGAATAAGCGTACAAACACGCACCCTAATGACAGACACTTGCACAACTGGAGACAACCCTGTAAATCATGATTACATGAAATAACTGCAGAGAAGCGCCAAATGACCCTGGTCCAAGAAAAAAAGCAGAAAGTTAAAGAGCATTAATGCAAGTGGCTGCTGGAGATGCTTCAATGGTTTAATGCTAATAATCTCTGGCAACACAGCTATAATTAATCAAGAAAATGACAATAGGACAGCCGCGCCCCATCACAATCAAACGCCAAACATCGTTTTGATTTTTTAACAAACAAAAGGCCGGTCTCTGCGTGCTCGGTGCTCGGCAACAGTAAAAGAAATAAATGTGACTTCTAAGTTTGTCTTCATAAGAAAAGCAAAAGCTAGGAGTGTTTTGGAAGTGCATAAACGTAAGAGCTGCACTAAAACGTGAGGGAGTCAGTAAAAACACTGATTTGAGATAATGAGTCGCACCACTGGGCCTGAATCTGCACCAACTCTCTAAATTAAAGGAGCAAAATAGATTCCTAAAAGAGCTCAAATCACTGTTTTCATTTATTAACGGATTTAGTTGAAGATAAAAACATTTTCAGTCGAGTAGCAGAAGCCAGCAAGGTGTAGAATGCCAACTTTTCACGCTTTGCTCAAAAGAGATCAATATTTAAAACAAAAAAAAAACTGCTGCTGCATAAGAAGCAGCAGAATTTTTTAATTTACAGACTTGCAGGGGAAGCACAAACACACCGGTTTGTGTGAGAATGTTAAGTCCTTTGAATCAGCTTTAGGGGTTGAGGAATCTCCTCCTAGCCTCCAGCATTAAGTGATTTATTACTGGAAATGCTGACAATTACTCGATTCTTTGGAACCACTATGAATCTAGTCTCGATTCCAGCTGAACTCAGCCAGGCTGGATAGTGATGGATATCTGAATAGGTTTAACAAAAAAAAGAGGAAAATTAATTCTTACAAAAAGGGGAGAAAATCGGTCTTAAATTGATTTTTAGAAAGATTTGAATCCAAGAACAAACAGCAGGTGAGAAGTGGTGAAAAATATCCAACTTTAATTAATAGATTTTATGTTTTATTTTTCAAATGAACTGAAGTTTGCGGTGGTAAGTTAAAGTGGGCCTACACTTGTCTCTAGTATGAATGAATGCCTCGTGAGCTCTGGCGCTCCTGTTTGAGGAAGTAGACGTTAGCCGGAGGAGGGGGGGATAACTCAATAACATTCATGATATTCCAACATCTTGCCTCTGACTGGCAAACAGCAACGCAACTCTTCCGCTGCCTCCGTTTGCTCTGCAACGTTAATGTTTTCACCACAAGCCTGAACGCGCCCCACCATGTCGTGGAGTTTTTCTTATTCTTCTCTCCTTTTTACTGTAAGAATCTAAAAATTAGAGCATCAACACTAGCACGTGTTTGCTGTAAAGCGTTTGTTTCAATGGGATGCGACTGTAAAGCTTGATTTATACTTCTCCATGGGTACAGAGACACCCAACGCCAGCGTGTCGATGCAATGGCTCTGCAGCAGGCCCGCAGAGGTTGACATGGAAAGTGTGGAAAACGTGAGTTTAGAGGTGGAGACTGCATGAAGAGGTGGAGGAGAATGAGGGTCAATTTTTCCCGATCTTAGGTAAGAAATCATACAGTTTAAACAAGTTACTGTCAATATTTTACAATACTGAGCTTGCACAGTGCAACATATGGAAGGCCTTTATGATTTTTTAAATCACAGTCTGAGATGACCTTAAGACATTTAAAGATATTATCGTGAATTGAAAACGGCATCAAATCCACTTTCAACTGCAGACTTCTCAAAATCTGTTAGGGGACAAATCCCACATGTGGGCCAGCCTTGTTTTTTAACTATTTGGACAAAGAAGCAAGGACACCACCTAGTCTTCATGATGCTCATTTTTAAAAGTGAAGTCTAAGACATCTTGGATGGTTATTCAGAGAACGCTGTAATACAACAGGCACATATGGAAGGCATCATTGGCAATTACAGTACAGTAGTTGAGACACTTAAACAAGCTATGCAATATATACACAGGAAAAGCCACAGCGTGCATCGACGTCGAACAGAGGAGGGGGGGTGTGTGAACAATGCTAAACGAAGACTCGGGCAAAACATGCCTGTTTGTGCCAATAGCCTGAACTGGTTAGGCTGGGAGTCGCACATAAAACACATCACTAACCGATTAAGAGGAGGAAACAATAAAGACGGGGAAAATAAATGCTGTTTTGTAGGTTTCAAGCAGTTTACTGCCCTCATGGAGCCGTTTCGGAGCGCCGTTTGACTGATGATGAACGTCACTGACAGCTGAGCGTGTGTGGTGGGCGGAAAGTGTCAGAGGAAAATGATTAAACTCTTCTCACATGAAGCGTGTTTTGTACACACATAATCATGTAGGATCTCTAGCTGATTGCCTCCAACGTGTGCATGCATTCAAGCAATCAGACGCTGTTTGTCTTTCACCTACTTTGTGGTCTTTAAAATAAAAAGTAAAAAAAAAAAGTCCTCTATATGGTAAATGAATGATGTCCAGTCAGACCTCCCAGCCACGCTGATGAGAAGAACTCATAATGACAACTGTACGGTTCTTTTCTTTACAGTCCACCTCTGAGAAATCCATTCTGCTCCGTGCACATGGTTCGAATCAAGGTGGACTGGTTTTGTTCAGTTTGTACAAAGCTGTGATTTTCAAAGCCCTCCATTTTCAGGGCTCATGTACCACTCAATTTCACTTTCCCCAGCCAAACACAGGGCTGCACCTCAGACCAAATAATGAAACAAAAGAAAGACTGGCACAGAGTCTGCACACGAGGAGACAATTTATCCCTAAAATAATCATTTTCAAGATGTCTCAAGCTAACTGTAGGGATGCAAATACATATTATAGCCTCAGTAGCTTGTACTTTTTCATTCACATCTGAGGAATCAGACATATTTGGCACGGTGCAGCCAGTTTTGGGTGGCGATGTTCACACTTGTGCTTGCTGGCTGGATGATTGCTGAGCATTGTTATTTGAGAAGTGAGCCGTGTTTGCTGCAATTTTTACAGGACCCTGTTCAAAACTACACGAGTTTCCCAGGGTTAACAGTGTAACCTAACAAAACAGTACCAGACTCGACGCTGACGCCGTGCCAACGAATGTTCTGCATTAAGTGAGAAACAAATGAGTCCGACAAAGAAAAACACCGTTAGCCGAAAGTGGTTATTAGCGTTTCATGTAGCATTATGCAAATGTTGAGTTGAAACAATCAGCCTTATACTGGGGGGGGGGGGGGGGGGGGGGGGGGGGGGGACCCTTGGGTTTCTGTCAGGTAGGATTCTAAAAATCAACAAATTCTTCTGAACAGGATTTGAATTAAAGTCGGGAAATCTTTCACAACTGACACGTCTGGCTTCCCATCACCGTCAGCTAGCCAGGAAGACAAGCTGAGGAAGCTGCCAGACATTTTTTTTTCTGACATCTGATCAAGCTTTATTTAAGTGGAAAATGTTGCTGAAGCTGTTTTTGTGTGTTTTCACAAACACCCTCAGCTGTTTTTCCCATTTTTCCCATGTTTCCCGGAGCAGATCACTTCGGCAGATGTACTCTCCACCGGGGGCATGAACTGACAAGAGAAGCTGTTTTTATTGACACAAAACAAGCCCTGTTGCTTTTTTGTTTCAAACTATATCAATGTTTTGATTTGTTTTGTTTTTTGCGGTCTGACTTCGCTTCACTGTCATCATATATGCTCCGATATCTGAATGGTCCGCTTGCCCTGCAAACTAAACACAAGTGCATGCTCTGTTAACAGGAAATGCTCTCCATGCTTACACAAGCATGTGGTGTTCTACCCAGAGGCATAAAAGCACATAATCCTAATGTCTTTCATCAGTTCCAAACAAATCCATGGATGTGTCTCAAATCTCCTCCTTTCCTTTAGCCTACTCAGCATCTCAAAATCCCACCAACACACTCCTTTAACAACGGGCTTATGTATCCTGTCAACCTAATCTACCGAATCTACAGGGACTCCGGGACTGTCCGAGAACCCACCACCCCCGCCGCCGCCGCCTCCAACACAACCACAGATGCTCGTCCCAAAGTGAGCAGCCCGGGGCCTGACATGTGGAAGCAATCATAGCGGACAGAGATGAAATGGCATGTAGAACTATTACATATATGGATCGGTAATGACCAAGATCCGATTTCTAATCAAAATAAAGTCACTCAGCAACGGCAGTGATTTAATAGGTGTGGGTGTTGGCCTCGGTGGTAAGTAATGACTGAGATCAGATGTCTTATAAGTACTTTATAGTAAATATTAGCCAAAACTACTGTTCACTGATGAGGTCATTCCTGCATTTCAACTCAGTTTTGCCTATATGGCAATTTTAAAGGAAAAGAATTGGCACAAAAGTGGAATTAACCTCAAAAATACACAGAAATGTGTGAGTTGAATGCAGAAATGTGCAACTAAAAATAGAAATGCGCTGCGGTGATGTACGGTGACCAGCTTCGATGGATGAGCTTAAATTAAATAATCTTCAGGAAATGCATTTTAGGACATCTCAAAGCTCTTCTTTGGACGCCGGCTGCCTTTTGTTCCATTATCTGTCGGGACGATCCCACACTGCTTCAATAATGTTGAGGTTTGGGCTCCTGGGAAACAAACCCCTGACTGATGGTGTTCCATTGTGTGTGTTTTATTCTACCAAAGTGAGCTTTTAGCTGCATTGGCAGAGCGTTGGGGTCATTGTCATGCTGAAAAATAAAGCTGCTGCCAGTAAAATGCTTTCCAGATCATTCTGCTTGGTGGACTGAAATCATTCATGTGTTCTTAATTCCATCACTTTTGATGAAATCCCCGACAACTGAAAAGAGTCTCTCCAGTGTTTTACAGACGTCTGCATACACTCACCTCTCCTATGACCTCCTTATGATGATTTCAGACAAAAATCTCACGCCTGGATTTATCTCTCCATGAGACCTGTTGCCACTGATTTTCAGTCCACGTCCTGTTTCATTTGGCTTAACGCTGTCTTTTCTCTCCTTTTCCTTTCCGTAGAAATGACTTCTTGACAGCCACCCCTTCACTGAGAGTTCTGATGAGGCTTTGGCTAAGAGTCGATGGTTCAAATAAAGGGCCAGATGAATCTCTTAGGTCCTGGGTTGGGTTTTCACTGGATTCTTTCCTATTTATGAAGGAAATCGCTTTTAGTTCCTGTTCGTCTGCTGTAGGGGGTTTTCATTGTAGAAGTGCTGCTTCTTCTGTTTGACTTTAGCAAATTTTCACAGTTTTATTGACACATTAAGGCAAGATATTGCAGGTTTCATCCATTCAGCCATCTGAGACCAGGTCATTGGAGCAATTAGCATCCATAAACTATCATATCCCCTCATTTCTCTCCAAGATGTTTCCAAGCCAGCTATTTTCTGAAATCTCTTTAGGAAGTCCTGGGTTCAATTTAAGGCCTCTTCTGGGGGGAACAAGTCAGAAACAGTTCCCTAGGAACATTTTTCAGAAGAAGCCCAACCTAGATGTCCAAACTTCTTCAGTTGGCTCATTTTGATGCAGAGGAACAGGGTCTATTTCATCAGGACTTCCTTCCAAATTGCTGATTTCTTTTGAAAAAGAAAATGTTTAGCTACTTCTACTTGCGATCTCCTTGTTGATGCTACTTCCATAAGGTTGTGACCATATGAGATATGAGCTAGAAAGTAGACCCACTGGTAAAGCAGTAGTTTCCCATTTTGGTTCACCACTATAAACCAGTACAGGATCCTTATTGCTGCAGATGTTGCCCCAATAACTCCCAACACCATGTTTCCCTCACTTATGAGGAAAGACTGGAGCTGGAGGATAAGATGCAAACAAGGTTCTGATTGTTGAGACTTCTTTGAACTTTAGAACAATAGCTCTTCAGGAAACTAATAGCTAGTGCAAAAATATTACTTTACAGCTAGAAAACAGTATAATTATCATTTTTATAAATTAATCTAAAATGATGGGAATAATTTGGATTTTTTTAATGTAGAAATGACCAAATTCCTATATATTTCCAGATGTGCACATGCATAAACTGGATTTGGATCTATAGAGCAGCCCAGCATTATTCTTTTACATCTTTAAAATGATCAAATCTGATTCCTTCAATGATTACATGAAACATCAATCAATCAAACTTTATTTATAAAGCGCTTTTCCTACAAATAATGCAACTCAAAGTGCTTTACAGATTAAAATGACCCTATATAACCCTCCTTCCCATCCCTCCCACACCAGTTTAAAAACATTGGCACAGTCATACCCTCCCCCCCACAACTCCAGTACACACACACACACTTAAGAACATCAGTAAGAATGATATTGGGCTGAGTTCAGATGAGCCAGATACGGTAGAACCATCTGCAGGAAGCTTCGTTTCTTCAGAATTGTGCTGTAAAATGTCCAAAAAGGTGAAGTTGTCTTAGAACAGATCTCCTGCTCTTGATCTCTTCTTCTGCTGCCATTCCTGTCATTTAGCATCACTGTTACCCAAATGTACAAGAGGAGAACTGCAGCAGCACTGGTTCAGTCTAATTAATTCACACTAAATGATTTATTTTGTTTTTTTTTTTTTTTGTGTATCGCAGGGGTAGGGAACCCTGGTCCTGGAGAGCTGCTATCCAGCTCGTTTTAGAGGTTTCCCTGCTTCGACACAGTTGATTCACCTGTTCAGCAGCTCATCAGGCTCTGCAGAAGCCTGTTAATCACCTGCTGATAAAAATCAGGTGTGTTGAAGCTGGGAAACCTCTAAAACGAGCTGGATAGCGGCTCTCCAGGACCAGGGTTCCCTACCCCTGGTGTATCACGTTGTGATGAAGATGGCAGAGCATTAAAAACTGAGTGATAGTTAAGTGTTATATGTGTATTTAACCTTCACCTTCCATAATAAAATTTCTGTTCATGTAAAAACAAAAACTAGAGGTACTCCATCCCAAACAGACACAATAACCACTTACACACACACACACACGCATACACACACATTCTCAGGAATCCAACGTCATGTTTCTGTCAATATATCTTCAGGTAGCACTCTTTGCCTTATAAACCTGGAATGTTTCTGAGCCAAAGACAAAGAGAGGGAGCCAGCTCGGTAATCTTCACTTCTCATTCGTCTCCGGCACACATCAGCCATCATCTCTCTGACAGCAATCGATCCTCACGCAGCGTCAATGACGGCGCCGTGACCTACATCTTTATGAATAAGGTCAGCAATTACCAGCTGACAGGAGGATTTACACTAACGCCATATCATGGTGTACTTATCAAAGGTTTTATGGAAGGCTGTTAATCACTGAGGTTTTGTTGCTCGTACAGCGCTTAGCGAGTTGTTGGCGAGCAGATAAGAAGATGACAAAATGACTGATTAAAGCCAGACCAGGCTCTAGGTGGTACAGCGTGAAAAAGACTAATAAGCACTTAACTGGTCTGAAACAGAGAGGACCCTAAATTAAATCAAACTAAGTTTTCTCACAAGTGGGCTGAAAGACTGATTACGGAATATCTTCTGCATGATTTAACAACATGACTCAGAAAACATCTGGGCTGTGTTGATGTGATATGATTCAGTTCTGAGCATTTTGGGATTTTTTTAACAAGTGAATGAGATTTATCAAACAATAATGGTTCAGGGAAGGAAAAGAGAAAAGGGGTTACTTATTTTTATGTGTGAGGCAGAATACAGGAAAATCTTTTTCTGACCCTTAAAAATGAGTGTTTTGGGGAAATTGGCAGGAATCTGCCTCAATTTTCAAGACAAAACATTTTTAATAAGTATTTCTAATTTATTTGGGAGAGCAGGTTCAAGATTAAAGCATCAAATAATCAGCTGGTGAAGCCAAACGTTTCAGCCTAATTAGCTCAAATCTGATATAAAATGAAAAAATATTTTTCAGGGCTAAAGGCACCGTTTCTTAACTTCCCATCGATAACAGATTGTCCATCTGGATGTTTTTATTTCCAGAATCATAAGTTTTAAGCTAATGTGATTTTCTTTTACCCCAAAATGTTTTTTATTTTAATTATAGTTCTTGGAAAATATTTGAACTAAATCAAAGTTGGTAAGAGAAGTACAAAAATTGAAATCAGCCCTCAAAACATGAATGGATGCATTTGTAATTCTAAATTATGAACATTATGAACAAGTACACCAGGTGTGTGTGTGTGTGTGTGTGTGTGTAAATCCTAAACCCATTGATTATGTTATCAAGGAGAGTTAAACCAGATGGTGAAGAAATGATCTAAAAATCCATTTGTTCACTCTCTCACACACACACACACACACACACACATACACACACACACACACACCTACGACAGTAATCAAGAACCGTAGAGGTTTGTCTCTATGAGATAGCATTACCATCTCTGATCACCACGGCTTAATCAGATGCATTCTCTCCAGCTGCAGATGCACAGAAACACGGTGCAGCCATTGACCACATGGCTTTGGTCCGACCTCGTAAATCTGACTCATGTTCGTTTTTGCCCTTGCAACGAACTGGCCGACTCTGACACCGCGTTGTGTTCTCACATGTGATTTCTCAACGGGCCTTCCGAGAGCTACTGCCAGACCCGCTCACTTCATCACGTTACTCATCAGTGACAACATAGCCTTTGGGTGTTTCCTGATCTTATCCATCACTCACAAATTTCGTTAAAGCATTGCTATGCCAAGGCACAGCTGGGTAGAACAGCATTCACCTAATTTTCTGGTACTGTGCAGCTGAGTGGTGCATTCTTGCAATGAAAAGGTTTCAGCACTTGATTGCAGACATTATCATCGGAACTGGAAGGCAGTAGGACACAATGAGTCATCCTCATTTTCCCACATTCTTGTCTCCTATTATATCATAATCATGCAAACAAAACCCAGACCTACAATCCATCTAAAAGCCTTAGATTAAAAAAAACATTGCCACGGTTCAATTTAAGATTATCAGAGATCGCAGGGCTCAGTGAATGTAACACGAACCTGCTATTGACAGTCATTTTCAGCAAGGCTACATATTACATTCTTAATGGTCATTTGTTTAAATCTTTGAATGGATCCAACATGATACAGCTTCTACAAGTAGATTGAGGCATTGGACATTTATTACTTCAAATATAATCTACATGTTTTACCACATGAGAGCAAACATTAACTCAATAACTCTGTTGTTTTCTGTGGAATGTTAAAAAAAAGAATTTTACTGTGAACAGCCCCAGTTTGGAGAAATATAGGTTAGTTTTGAGTAGATTGATGAGCTAACAGTTAGCCACTGGGGAGCCAGATCCAAACACTACTTGATAAGCCTTTACACTGACATTTTCTTCCCATTATATGGTGATTTGAAAGATTTAAATTTTAAAGTTCGCAAATTTTTTCTATCACATTTGCAGTGGTCTCTAGTATAAATGAATGTCTTGTGAGTCGATCTCTGTGGGAATAAAGTTGAACACATCAGGATTTGGACTCTTATTTCCTGATATTTGGACATCTCACCTCTGATTGGCTAACAGCAACACGACGCTACCAATGACTCTGCTCTGCAACGTTGATGTTTTTTCTCCACAAATAACACAAGCCTGGAGGAGTTCTGCCATGTGGAGGAGGTGCTAATGCTAACGGCTAGCTTCTACTAGCCGAGATGTCCTCTGCTGTTTCCTGGATGCTAAACCAACAGCAGCCTTTTCCGTTATGAGCCAAGGTGGGTGAGTCCATGAACGCTAACTTGACATTATGACGTACAATTGTCACTGGCTTTTCTAATCCGAGTGTTTCCCCATCTATTTTCTATCAGCAGCTAATGCAGAAGATAGGTAGCCCGGTAAGCCATCCTATATATGAATATATAATCTGGCCACCCATAGACAGAGCTCACTTGTGGGGCAGAATCTGCAGTTGTCTTTCAAACTGTCTCCGCATGCTATTGGACATAGCTAGGAACAGTCAGAGCATTGAACAACATGACATACTCACCGCTACGAACGTCAGTCAACGGGGCAGTCCAACATAGATTGTCGAGGAGAAAATGCAAATACATCCTTTTTCTAAATAAATTACTTTTCTACCTCAATCTGCTCTTGACTCAAAGAAAAGCCCAAGTCTAAATCGTCCAAATGTTGATGCCAAAAAAACCGCCACCATCTTTTATGTTTTGCTCCGTTACAGCAACACACAAAACTGGTCGGGTCTACCGAGGCTCCTATGGATTCTACTACTGTCTGTCTAGATTTCTAGGCTAGGAAATATGGGTATAATACCTTTTTCACATTTAGCCTCCATGTTAACCCAGAGTGACCAATTATTTCAAAAAGAACAAGTAAATTGTTTCTCAGTAAACTTGGCCTTTAAAAACTGGTCTTGAACAAGATAAGATGTGTACAGGACAGGATATGGCAGTTTTTCCTTTATGAAATTACTAAATCTAATAATCCATCTGGCTGCTTAAAGGCCAGATGTGGTTTGATGTGAATTTGCAACAGCAATTTACACGAGAGAGAGTAGATGAACACGCTCAAGACTCTTCACATAATTTTAAGCACTAATTTCCTGCATGAGCGAACTCCATATTGGCTTCATTTTAGGTGTTGGACAGTCTTGTTAAAACTAAAATGATTTTTTTTGGTGGGCTAAAGTTTCAACACTTCTTTTTGTTCATGTTTATAAAGTTTGCATGGACCCTAACCATCAGCTGGATTATTTCTCACAAGACATTTTGATAAATCAGCAAACAGTGAATGAATCATTGCTTAATAATTACGTCTTCTCTTGGTAACATATCTTTTGTGAACCAGGGAAAACTAAATATCCCCTCTGCGGAGGTGTAAATGGCTTGTTAGCGTGTATATGAAATATTAATTAGTAGGGGAAGTTATCCGCAGAGATTTGTCAACGGCTGATTGGTCGTAACAGAAGCATGGCTCTGCTAAAACATCTGTCGACTGTTAAGTAAACATCTGGTGTCACAGGGTTTATGATGGTTGGTGGGTCTTCAGTTACTTCTTAGCCAAGCTTGAAAAATACCTGCCTTATTTGCCTTTTCTCACCACTTCCCAAATATTTCTGTGCAAAACTTTCACACCATGAAAACCTATCGTAATCTCCTCTCCCGTGTGAGATCATCCAGATGACTCTAAACTCAACTCCTCCTTTTGTTTGACTCATACATGCTGATTGAGATCGATTATACTCATTGCTCCATATCTTGGCTTTCTCTGACTGATCATATTGAGTCTCCAAATGGAATGCATGGTTCTAAATGGGTTCAAGTGTTTTATTGCTTTTTTTTTTTTACACTATTGTGTGTGCTAAGACTAATGATGGATCCTACGCATGAAAAACAAATGTACAAACTCACATCTTTGGTCAATTTAGGGTGAAGAGTTATTATTGATACAGTATTATTTAGATGTATGATGTGCTTATACGCTTTTGTATGATTAGGATGAAAGGAAGTCCCAACTTTTGCTCCCTCCAAAAGATGAAAATAGTCCTCTACACCTATCTCCTGCATTAGCTTCTGATAGAAAATAGACGGTGAAACTCTAGGATTTGAAAATCCTGACAGATCTACGTCACACTGTCACTTAGCATTCATGGACTCACCCATCTTGACTCACGACGGGGAAGGCTGTTGTTGGTTTAACATTCAGGAAACAGCAGAGAACGTCTCGGCTAGTAGAAGCTAACCGTTAGCATTAGCAACTCCTCCACACAGCAGAACTCCTTAAGGCTTGTGTTATTTGTGGAGATAAAACATCAAGTTGCAAAGCAAACAGTCAGTGGTAGAGTCGTGTTGCTGTTAGCCAATCAGAGGTGAAATGTCCAAATATCAGGAAATAAGACTCCAAATCCTGCCATCTGAAGCCCTCTTCTGATGTGGCAATTTTCTAGCTCCTGAAACAGGTGCATCAGTGTTTTTTCCCCAGAGAATGACCTAAAAGACATTCATTCCTACTAGAGACCACTGCAAATGTATTGATTAAACAAGTATTCCACGCCTTTAATATTCTGGTACAGAAAGAAATCCCAAATTTCTTTGTGCATCTGTGAAGAACTGTCTCCTCAAATTGCTCCAGCTGCAGGATTTGAGCATAACCAGAGCAGGGCTTGCTCTGGAATGGCAGCAGGCAGGTGTGAGTACATCTGCAACACAGTGAGGATGGTGATGATGAATGCTTCTTCCAACAAGATGGACCACTGCATCACCTGGTTAAACCGTAAATTGCATTGAGATATTTTGGTCAAACCTTAGGGGACGAGTCAAAATTCGACTGACAGTGTGCCCAGGTAAAATGCAGAATTCTTAGAAATAAGCACTTACATTGCAAGCTCTTATATGCTCTGCTATTAGTTTTCTTTCCTTTATATGCTCAATAATTGCTTTTTCTATGTTATTGCAATACCTCTGACACAATTCGTTCAGGTCATGCTTGCAAATGAGACATTTTATAAATAAAGGTTTGAAAAAAATATTGACACTTGCATAAATTAATGTAATGGTAAAAGTAAGATCTACTTTGATACAACATGGGAACAAAAAGCTCTAGAAACATTGAAGTTGTGAAAAGTAAAAATTGTGCATTTCTTAAAACTTCTGGCCACACTTACCCCACCCAAATAACTAACACACACACACACACACATATATATATATTTTTTCTAATATGCTAGTGGAAAGCAGGTGCCTCACATCAGAAATGATGTTTGTTCTTGTTTTGCACACAAGCAGCTGTGACCATCTTTAGCAGCTCATCCATGTGTCACTGCAGGAATCTTGATGTGCTGATTTGTAATTTTAACCAGAAGTGGCAGGATGCTCAATGCTTCAGAAAGTCCAGGTTTTCCTGGGTCAACCTCCTGGTATGACTGGACCGCAGCAGATATCAACCCTCCATGGCTCCAGACTAAAGCCGTGTACCACATACCACATCTGGCATGATCATATTTGGACCCATAACAAAGATAAGATGAGGTAAATCAAACAGTCTCTCTCTCTCTCTCTGAATACTTACACTTCTTAATGAAAAGCATATTTCTGGAGTTTCCTTTCATCACGTGAGAGCTTGCTGGCGCTAACAAACAAGAAGTCGTTCTCCCATGGAATCAAGAGCTGGCTGCAGCCCAAACTGGACGACCTCGCTCAAGTCCCTAATGTCTCTGCAAACAAAGCGCTATTCTGGCTTTTTAAAACTCACAAAGTGTGAACTAAAACATACCACAGGATGCAGTCATTTCCTTCTCAGAATGCCCCTCAAAGAGAAATTATCTTTGTACCCGGATCACACAGAGATAAAAGTGTGGATTTTTCTGTGATTTAACATCAACTAAAAGACAGTTCCAGTGCAGTGGCTGCAAATTCAGCACACCGTTTCTGATCAAGCACCAAAAACAAAATATGTTATGAAGTCCTTTAATAACTGGTTTAATGAAACGCTCCCATTATGACTTTTAAAGTACAGCAACTTGTTTAAATAGACTACAGATTTAATGGAGGAATGTCTTTAGCTATCAACAACGGCCAGGGAGACTTTCGGTTTTAGGTCTGAGACACGATTTCTTACAAACCACTCATTCACGTCATATCACACACACCAAAGCCCTGCTAATTCACTTTTACAATAAATCACATCGCACCATAATTGTAATTTAATAAAAACACATATATTCACACATGCCTTCCAAATATAAACTACAAAATGAAAATCAGGGACAAAAGGATCTGACAATGAAACTGAGCACTACAGGTAACTTTGCTATTGCATCACACAGTAGCTGCAGATTTGTCGGCTGCACATGATATGAATATCCAGTTCCTGTTTATTTGAGCTTTGTGTGATGGTGCATTATCCTGCTGGAAGTAGCCATCAGAAGATTGGTCCACTGTGGTCATAAAGGGATGGACATGATCTGCAACAACAGTCAGGTAGGTTGTGGTGTTTAAACCAGGCTAAGGGGTCCTAAAGCAGGCTGATCAAATCTACCCCACACTCTTATACCACCAGCATCAGCCTGAAGCGTTGATACAAGACAGGATGGATCCATGCTTTCATGCCGACTCTTATTTCTGACCCGACCATCTGAATGTTTTATTAGAAACCAGCTCTCATCTGACCAGACACCATCTTTCTAATCTTTGTCCAATTTTGGTCAACTTGTGTGAACCGTAGCCTCAGTTTCCTGCTCTTAGATGACAGATGTGTCGCCTGGTGTGGCCTTCTGCTTTCATAGATCATCTGCCTCAAGGTCCAACATGTTCAGAGATTCTGCAGATATCATCTAAAACAGGGGTCTCGAACCCCGACACTTAATGGCCATCATCTATCATGTTTTAGTTGCTTCCCTCCTTAAACACACCTGATTTTAATCAGCAGGTGATTAACAGACTCATTTCAACCTTTGAATCACATGTATTGGAGCAGGAAATCAACTGAAACATGCTAGATAGATGATGAGGACCAGAGTTCAAGACCCCTGAACTAAAACCACTCTGTCCCTTCTCATATGACCTCTGACTTCAACAAGAAATATTTTATCCATCTCTTTTTTAAACCATTCCTCTATAAAACAGGCGATGGTTATGAGTGAAAATCCCAGGAGATAGATCATCAGCATTTGAAATACTCAACACCAATGTCTGAAACCAACGTTTTTCTACCCCGTTACTGTGATTGGAATTTGATCTTGAATAGTTTGTTTTCACCATGTTTAGATGTCTAAATGCATTAAAGGTGCAATGAGTAAGAATCACAAAACAGTCAAACGGCTCAATCATAGTGGAAGGAAGGTTACATTGAAACAGATTTCCTTCTCAGCCGGATGGCTAGGGGGGTTGTCAGTTTCTCTTCTTTCAAAAAAAAACTAAAGAGGGACGTAGTTACTGTTTATAATCAGTGAGCCTGTGAGGTTGCTGAGTCTGCGCCGAGCTAACGCTGCAGTAGTAGCCAGCTGTTTCTCCTTCTCTGATATTATTGAGCCGCGAACCTCTCACTAGTGATGGGAAAAATGAAGCGAAGCTTCGAGGCATGTATCGAACCAGAAGGGGGCGTGTCCATGAAGCCCCGCTTCGAGGCTTGCTTCATTTCGCAGAAAACCACATGACCGATCACAAACGAATCCTCGTTTTGCCCTGAATCACGTGACTGGTTCATTTTCTGTGTCACTTTCAAAATAAAAGCTGCCAAACCTCACGGAGTGTATTATTGAGAGTTGTTCATTTGAGAGTTGATCATGGCAAGTGTTCCTGGCGCAAGCAAGAGGAACGCTTCTGATGTTTTTGTGATGTGAAAAGACTTTATTGACAGAGTTCATCCACATTTTCAGGATCACACCTGTCAAGTCTCCCGTTTTGGGCTTGAAACAGTTTTAAAAACCATAAACTATATTTACTCCTTATTCCCACTGAAAATGTCCGGTATTAAGTGCATTCACGGGAAATCCCCGCTCTCACGGAAGACCCCCCCCTCCTCACGGAGACCAGAGAGACGCTTCGCTCCAGAAGCTCCTCCCACTCTCATGTATTTTTAAACCCACAACTAGACGGGATGTCCAGACAGAGCTCTGAATCCATAGACATAATATGTCTGAATCCCTCTGTCAGCACTTCTCCTCAGGAACGTCAACACACCACACTCCCTCCGCTGATCAGTGACGTAGGAGGCAGATTTAATACAACATGACCATTTAGACGGCTGTCGCTTTCAAAAACATAAGATATGTATCAGAATAAGTACCACAAATGAAAGTGACCTGGGTCGGATTAGAAAAAAATATCTGTGCTTTTCAGACTGTTCAGACTCATGAAAAATCAGATTTGATGCACTTTGCCTGCAGTGACATCCTCAGATAGCCTGGCAAGCCATCCTATATATGTGAATATATAGTCTGGCCACGAACCATTGACGGCCCGCAGTCGTGAGGCGGGATCTAAGGTTGTCTTTCAAAATGTCAGCACGCAATTAGCCTTTTGCCGGCCCCGCTCCCAGAAAGGCTATTGTCCAATCACACATCATAGCAACCGTTACTATCCGACAACTCCAAACAAAATGATGAAGCTAAGCCTAATTTACTACTACACTGTAATAAATCTTAAGCCAGTTAAACTTAAAAATGAAAGTTCACCGGCTGCCTTAAAAACATGAGTCAATTCAACTTAACCAACCACTTTCTTTCAACTCTAAATGTCAAGTTGTACAAATAACATAAATAATAACAATGCATTGTTTGAAATTAATATTGTGAGTTGAAACAACAAACTATTTCAGATTAGCAATTCAAAAAACACATTTTCTCTTGTTTAATATACACACAATTCTACCTTATCTTAACTTACATATTTAAGTTAGAAGACTATGTACAGCCACATGGCAGGAAGAGGAGCAGGAAGCTAACAGCTACATCAAAAGATGCTAGCTAACTTGTGCCTCTCATACACTGCGTTACTGCAGGTAGCCAGTGAGAGTTGAACTCAAGGAGCTGACAACAGTAGTAGTAGTAGTACAAACCACCACTTTAAGAAGAACAGTTGAACGGCACAGCAGTCCCATTCCTTCAACCGTCCTCCTCACTTACGGTGCCAACATGACAATAACAAATAACTCCACCTTTGCAACACTGAACAAAGAATAACTAAGAACAGCACAACACTACATAACCCTCTACCCACAATAAACATACATAAACGCCCCAAAATAGAACAAAATTACATAAGAACATGACTACCCACAATGCACCTCACCCACTGCAGCTTTTGCAGTGGGCGGGGACATTTTTTAAATCTATAAATTGCAGTTTTAAGTTGACTGAATGAATGACAATATAACAATTTGTTGAAATAACACACAAATTTTAGTTTTTGTCATCAAAACAGACAAAATTGAGTTTAACAATGAAAACTTAAAAGAGAGACTTGAGTGAAATAGTAAAAATAAATTGAAACAACTTTTTGAGGCTGTCATTTATTACAGTGTAAGCATTAGCCTCGATAGTAGTCGTGTCGCCTTCGTTTCCCTTCAGAACCTCCTCATCGAGCTCAACCAGCAACAGCCAAGCATGAGTGCTCCCCCCGCCCGCAGCTGGGCGGAGGTCCGCCTTCCAGACTATCCAAGACCCTTTATAAGACACACCGTGCCGACAAATCAACGTAATATTACCTCAACCGTGTGTCTTATAAACGCACATTAAGCCTTGGCGCACCAACGGGTGGTGTCATGATCACGTGATGAATTAATGCCGCGCTCCGGCCGGGAACTAAAAATGAAAGTAAACACGGGCATAAAAAGTTACATTTTATAAACAGACTCAGCTGAGATGATAGCGATGCAGAGCGCCGGGAGCTTTTCTCCGTTAGAGCTGCCTGCAGCTCAGATCATCTGACAGCTGACAGCTCACAGGGACACCGCATCCCCACCACCGCTCCTCGGATCCACGCGTCCTCGGACGCCGTACCTTCTCCCAAACTCCCAACTCCTTGTTCCCTGCTACGCTTCGCTCAGCGGAGCCGACACTAATATATCCCTCCACTGCATACTGTAGCCCTTTTGCCTCGATCTGGATGATATTGAGGAGAAATTGCTCCAAAATATGTTGCTGACACGCATCTGTCTACTTCTTTCCATCACGGAAATCTGCGGAGCTGCAGTATTTGATCCACTTATTGTCGGACTTGGTAACAGTTACTAAGGGGGGCGGGGCTCGGCGAAAGGTCAATTGGATAGCGCTAGGACCAATCAGAGTAACGAACAACGTGACGTAATCACAGCGACGGGTAAGTGGGAGGCATTAATGGCGTCTAACATCAATGATTTCTGTCGTTTTTGTATGAAAAACATGTGAATATCAGGTGTACTGGGACATTGCACTACTTTGTTTGATAAAAATAAGAAGCCGCTAAGTATAGCCGACAGACTTACGCACGCTGGAGTCTAAATAATCCAATGTTGATGACAAAGCCGTTTCAAACGAACGTGGTTCCTGCGTTGCCACCATGTTGCTTGGGTTCGTGGCCGCAGCGCTGACGTCATCGGCTACTCCCGCGCTGTGATTGGCCCAACCAAAACTATAGCGAGCTGTGATTGGACAGCCACAGCAGCGGATCAGGCTGCGAGGTTTCCAATGAAGCGTGCCTAGACCAAACTCTGCAAAGCAAGAATTTGGTCTAGTACACTAGGCTAATCCTCAGACACAATGTGTGAATCATTTTATTTCATTGTAATATGACCGAGAACCACTAGATGGTGCTACAGCTATGTGTTCGAGGCCTCGAATCATGTATCGGCACATTAGAGAATGCTTCGAAGCGCTTCATGAGGCTTCATTGACACATCACTACCTCTCACACCAGTGGTGTCCTGTTGCTAAACATGCGAGTGGAGGACGCAGGTAAGTGCAGAAGTGCGGCAGTTAAGCCGGACTGACAACCGGATGGTCCAATGGTTGCTTTTGGTTCCGAAACGTGTTAATGGTGGAGGTTTTTAGACAAATACAACAGAACCACTTTATTAATTTTTTTTAAGCTCCACAATATATTTATAGCTATGCAATGTTAGAACTTTGTTGCATGAAAAAACGTTTTTTATTTGTTTTCCAAATTTGCCACTGTAGCTTTAAACAACACAACAGGTGTACCTAATTTAGTGACCTGCACCTGTGTAGAGATTACTACAGGAGGACCAGGTGAGTTAATGAGCCACACAGGTGAGAAGCTGAGAGAAAACCAATAATATTAGACCAGAATGCAAAAATAAAACAAACAGAACTGATTTTTTAAAAGAAACTAAAAATGAAAGTAATTTAAAAAAAACACACCAGAGAAAACCATACTGCCCTGTTTGTTTTGATGCACCTGCTAAGAGCTTTGTGTGTGTGTGTGTGTGTGTGTGTGTGTGTGTGTGTGTGTGTGTGTGTGTGTGTGTGTGTGTGTGTGTGTGTGTGTGTGTGTGTGTGGGCGCGCGTGTGTGTGTTGTATCACAACTTATCATTATCCACAGTAAATTCAAGAGCCCCATATCTTCTACAGAAATAAGTAAACACAGTGAAGAAGCACATGAAGTTACCTCCTCACGAGGTCACGTGAGGAGGTTCAAACTCAGGACAGCAACGTAATGAACATATCAGTCAACAACATCCAGACAAAACGCTCCAGTTAGATCCAACTTACCGCAGACGATAAAAATCAGAATTTAAAAATCCGAACAGACAGCTTGAAGTTTGTTTTGGAAAACTGGCCGACCAGGAAGGACTTTTGTAGCCGTGGAGTGGATGTTTGTACCCCCTCCTCTCTCCAACATCTGGTCCCAGAACTAAAGGAGGTCCTCCCATCCAGGCGGCTTCAGCTGGACTCAGATCAGCCTCTTCAGAGTTTTACTGCCGTTTCACAAGACGAGGGATTCCCTCCGCTGTCTGAGTGAATTATCATCCGTGTCTTTGAAGCTTCGGGTGGAAACAAACTTTACAAGCAAACTCTGAACGCACGTGCGTTTTTAATCAGGCGTTGCGTGTCCAGGTGTCGCCGGCATCCAGCGCGTGCACACAAAGCCCCGCGGTCATTTTAATGTCAAGGTCACTCACATTAATGAGAGCCAACGAGGAACAAAACGTCTGGAAGAATTTATAGGAATAAGAATTAATCCTGACAGCATAAAGAGTGTGTTCAAATCCTGGAATTATCAGACATTTAATGAAAACAGGTAAATATAAAGAAATGACAGGAAGTAAAGGGAAAGGGAAAAGGGTTTCTGAAATTAAGTCAGAAATCTTTTCCCCTCTTAGAGATTTCTTGTCATTTTTAATACGATTTTGCTTCTATTATTAGTTTTTAAAATTAAGAAAATTTTGTTTAATTTTTGCAAAAAGGGTGTGGATATTTTTATTCTATGGGGTGTTGATATTTGCAGAAATCTGTCAATGACTGGTACCTTTACTGTTATTTTGTTGTGGACATTTAATGCAATTACTCCATAAAAAAACAAAAAGCTGCTGAAATCTGCATTTTTATAATATCTACACTTAAAAACATGAGTTAGTTTTTAATCATGTGTAGCCAACGTTATCAAGAGCCACTGTGGAAGGTCCAGAGTGCCTCAGGTTGCAGTCTCCTGATCTAAGATATGCAGGATGAAGCCACTGAAGACCAGGACTGGACTCCCTAAGAGTAAAATCATTGCATAACAATAGAAACTCACTGTGAACGATGACATATTAAACATTTGCTCTTTAAAAAGCTCCTGAATATAAACAAATAAGCTCAGTTTTTCCACTATCTGCACCTATCTTTATTATTTTACTTATTGAATGTGCAATGGTAAACAGTTATGCAAAATATGACAATGATTCCCATTATGGAATAATTAATCCTTGGATTAAATTGAATTGTGAACCTAAGAAAAGAGCAGCCTTTACTTGTTTATGAAATGAGGAAAATATCTTTAAAAGATCTTTATTATTGACTAAAAAACAACCCTTTTAGGACCTTCTTCTGTTGGCTTGGCAACATAACAGCAGTCAGGATCCACAGCTCATGCTGTTTCATTTTATAATGCACGTAAAAGTAAAATTATTTATTCTCTATGAAAAATTGATCCAAAATGGAACAAACCCAAGAGAGTGGGGTGTTTTTAGAGGCTAACATTTCTTGCTTTACTCATGAGATGCGTCTACTGCAACATCACTCCACGGCTGGGATCGCATCTGTTGACCTGAAACACACCGACTCCGGCTCTGAGGAGCTTTGTTTCCACAAAAATAACAGTAACTGATTTATTACCCCAGAGACAAATTGAGTTTGGATATATACTTTTTTTCCCCTTCAACAAGTATGCACACTCGTGTTTGCACATCCTGAGGTAACTCCTCCAGCAGGGTAAAGGCATGCAGGTGATGTCAAGAACACGAGATTGGTATCAGCGTGTTGCTTGAAAGGTCCTGAGGAGGGAGGGAAGGATAACTCGCCTGGTCTCGGTCCGTCACTGCGACTCCGTGCTATCTCATCTTTCCATCCATCATTCATTCCAGTTTTCAGCAGGTTATCTCAGAGGCAGCCAACCAGAAGGGCTGTTCCTATGGCAACCACTCCCGCTGCTGGATGAAGCCCAGAGTTGTAAAAAAGAAGAGCTGGGTTTATTTCCCTTCAAAGTCCAAGATTTAACAGAGGGCTCACTGGCAGGGTTGCAACATTTGAACTCGGCTACGGCGAATGATAAACCCAGCGGACTAGCCAATGAAATATTAGTCTGGCTTGGTGGAGGGTTTTAACGGGGAATAAAAGGCCTTTAACGGGGCTTCCAGAGGAAAACACAAGTTCAATTGGAGTGGAGAAAAATAAGGGAGAGGCAAGATGAAGAGGCCGTTTAAAAAGAGTCGGAGACGGCAGTGACAGACTCAAGAGCAACAAGAGCAAGCAGCCAAGACCATAGAAATTGTTTTATCAAGTTCATTTTTGTCGTCTGGTTCTTATCCTGGTTCCAAAATACACCATTACATCACACAGAGCATGGGAAACACATCCAAACCAACACAAAGAGCCTCGGAGTGTTTTGCTTATCTCCTTTCTGTCTAGAGGCAAATTTATTTAGCATTAGTGAAGCATCACTCAAACAGTACGTCTCCATCTTTAAGGGGAAAATGGAACCATGCAGTACAGAAAGAGATGGGTTTGAAGGAATGTCACAGTTCAAGAATAATAGGGAGAACATAAGCCTCGCACTCAAAACATTAAAAACATGTGAGCTGAGTTTTGTTGTATTTCGTCAGGGCTGTCAACAATACAGTAGTCTGTTCTTATGGTTACTGAAGTTAACATGATACATATTCACTTCAAAACCCAGTGAATAAATTAGCTCAGTATGAAACCTCCAAGACCTCAAACCAAAACTATCATTTCTGAGTCACATCAATCGTCTCTTTGGAGAGGATGAAAGAAAATTCACGACATAAAACACTTTGAAGCCAAATTCTTGTCTAAGGTTGATAAAAATTAAGAGGCAATACAGAAAGGACCAAAATAAAAGCACTTTTATGGAAACCACAAACATGTTTTATTCACAAAAAACGAATCTGACATTCAGACACAAACCGAGGGCGGATAAACAACTTTAAGGTTCCCCTGGCCGTCTACAAGCCTCTTATACCATATACCACTGGCACCATCCCTTCCGTTTATGGTTCTCTTCCAAATTAAAGCTTTCCAAAACTTTCTTTATGTTACAATTACATAAATACAAATAAAAGTGAGGGTTTGAGGGAATATAGATAAGAAAACTAAACCAAAAAAAGTAAAAGCGGGATTCAAAGCAGAGGCTTATATGGATTGAATTGTGATGACTTCGCTTTTTTAATTTAAAACAAACAAACATTATCTGAATCCATTTTCCACTGCTGCGCTGTGGAGACGACGAGAAAAAGAACAGAACTGGTTATCTAAGGAGGGATTTGGAGGTTTGCAGACCTTTCCTTGGGTTTCAGAGTCAGCAAAAGACCTTCGATCCAAATATCATCCATATCTCCAAAGCTTTTTAATTGTCATCTTCCGGTAACTTACGACTCCAGCTCCTCTTGTGACAAAAGCACCAGAAGAATCAGTTTATTTTGAAGTAGTTTACTTTTTTTTCAGGAGGGGGGTGTTTCTTAACATCGCCTCTTTGAGACAAAGTGTTTGCTTGAGTTGAGCCGTCTGCAAAGAAAAACAGAAAAGAACGCTTCTTCCGTCCGTTTCATCAGTGACCTTAAGAGACTTTCTAGCTTGATTGCTTGTCAGACTGCTCCACCGAGGCCCGTCGGGCCATCCTGCGTGGCAGAGTTCACGTCTGTATTACATCCGCTGGGCTCTCAAGTGGCCACAGAAGTTACAATCTGGACAACCTCGCCATTGTCTCCGTGGATGGCACCGTGGATGGCTTCTTTTACCTCCATCTCAGTCTGAAGGGTTGGGGGCAGTTCGGCTCCCTGAGAAAACACAAAAGACGGAGATGATATGATATAAAATCTCACTATCGCAGCACAGCATAAAGATTACTAAATAAAATGGATCTCAGAGTTCTAAACGCTACCCAGGAACATTTTAAACAACTATGTCTTTGTCCGGAGATCTCCACTCAGCAACGTTTGTTTTTGATCAACGTACACATGTGACCTCCTTGGCTGACTTGGAAACTTAGTTACAAACTTTTCCTTATAAACAAAGAACATCAAGGCTGACGTTTTCTGTGCTGTCAGGAATGGACAGACGGAGCTGACAGCATCTTCTACGGGTCCAAGACGGTGATGTTCTGCTGTTTCTCAGAACACTGGGACATTTCAGACAAGATGATTGCTGGTTACAACGACTTTGTACCAAACTACATATTATTGCTTAATTACTTGGGAAATAAAGCTCAAAAACATCAATACTTACAGTACTAGGGATGTAAGAAAATATCGATACGGCAATATATCGTGATATTTTTTCCTGCGATATTTTATTGATATTCAAAAGCCGTGTATCCAATTTTTGGAAGAATTTACATGCAAACATTTGTGTATTTTCTTTTGGTGCAATTCAAATGCCAACCACTAGTTGGCAGCAGTGTTGCCACCTTCACTCTGACGGAAGAAGAAGCTGTCATTCTCCAACCATAATAGACTGTATCCACGTTATTCTCACAGCCCGTGATGCTTTGCGCGAAAGATGCAAGCAACTTCCTGTCCGGTCCGTTTACGGTTACGGTCTGTTTACATTGAGACGAAGCGATTCCTTTATGCTAATCCTCTTTTTCTGGGCTTTTAGAGACTGAAAACATGCATGAACACCAGCTGTCACAGCTCAAACGGGACACGTTACACTCCGTCTGCCTACTGAAGCAGAGAGATGGGGGGGATGATCTTAAAGTCTGGCCAAAGCTAACGTACAGTAGCATTTTAGCTACTTTCTGAACTCAGTTGCGTCTGACAGCGAAGCAATAAACAATCTTAAAAGCTCTGAGGCTTATCAGTACCTACATTGTAATAAGGTTGTCTGTGTTTGGTTGAAAGAGTTGGGACACAATCTTATTTACTTAAAAGCAGACGTAGAGCCGAGTCAGAGCCTTAAATCCCTCGTCAACAACCCTGGGTTTTAGTTCCTACATCAGGTGAAATACAAACAGCAGGATGGCACTTTTAGGTTAATAACAGCAGTCGAAACGCACGTTAAATTATAACTATTCAGAAAATTGTACACATGAAATAATTCCTGTTGTTGTGAGACTGCTGTCAGATCTCTTTACTCTTCTCTGGAGTTTTGTCATATCCAACTACAAAATAGGATGCGGGTGTTCCTCTCTGGGGGTTTTCACAATAAAAAGAAAGGAACGCACAAATAAAGTTTGTGGTGGTTTCAAGTTAAGATTTTTCAGTCACAACCTTCTGGGTTCCTCATCTCTGGAGAGGCGGTGAGAACCGTACCGACGCTCGCAGCTGCACGCTCTCTCACTCTGGAGGTGCAGGTTCAAAACATCGATCTTGTAGCTACAAATTAAATTTTTTCTGGTTGTTAGTACAAGCGCGAACAGCGCAACATCTTCCCGGGGCGCGTGACTACATTTTTCGGGCGTAAATATTTTTTTAAATCCTTGTCAAATGTTCAAATAAACTGCTACTAGCAACGAAACCTCACAATGTAAACCAGTGAGTATGTGCTACTTCCGGTATCTCACCGGATGTTGCTAGCATCAGCGTTTCTCCATGAGGCTACTCAAAAATAACGTGGATATGGCCGACTTACGTTAGCTCACCGATGGCTGAAGAGGAGAAGATTCATCCGCCCCTTCAACTTTCAAAGCTGATGTGTGCAGTTATTTTGGATTCAAGGCAAAGGAAGGCAGTAAAGACTATGACAAGAGCCATGCAGTCTGTAAAATCTGCAGCGCATGTTACGTATCAGTTTGGACTGTTTATTGAATTTTCCTACAATAAATTCAGTCTAAAAAAATTGCTAATATCGTCTGGATGAATGTATCGCAATGTATCGCAATATACCGCGATATATCGTATTGTTTCCCCTGTATCGTGATGCGTATCATATCGCCAGAATTTTTCCAATACACATCCCTATACAGTATGATAATGGGTAAGGTCTTTCAACATATATAGTGACTCATCATTAAAAGGTCAAGGTAATCTGGAAAATCTCATTGTACAAAAGATAAGGATGAAAACCAGTTGGACGCTGGTGACCTTTGAACCTTTAGGCAACACTGCATCACAAACTGTTATGTAACTCTAATCAATGTAGCCACATTAGCTTAAAGGTATTGCAGGAGTTCTTTACTTCTGGATGGAACATCTAAGCCATTGGTCTGCATAACTGTCAATCATGGTGACGCTTTTACGCAAGGCCGTCGTACGTGCTCGCTCCTGGGTTAGTTTTTACTTCCTGCTCATGCACATGTGCAGAGCGATATGCCTTCATCCATTCATTCTAGCTCTCCATTGTCACCAGGTTCTTTTGAAAATGGCTGAGAATCGCAAGAGAAAAAGTGTCTTCGAAGTCTATGATAAGAAGAGAAAGGCCTCCGAAGTGAGAAATAAGACCAGAGATTTTTAGGAGACTCTTTTCAACGATGGAATGCATTTTTCAAAACATGAAGAGGGCGGTTCTTTCCTGAAATTCAGAAACATCGTATGCATTACCATTAAGAACACTTAGAGAGCCTTTGTCACTCAACACGGTTCACTGCCATACTGAACATGTAACCAATACTAAGCAATGAGGAAGACATAAACTAAGTCTGTGGACCAACTCCGAGTTCTCTTCGAATGAGCTCATCTCAGATGGACACGAAGATGGTGGACACATGTTCTGTGGTCAGATGAGTCCACATTCAAGCTTAGTCTTGGGAATAAATGTATCCTATTAAAAAGTGTGACACACCATGAACAGGGGAATCAGACAACACCTATCACACACTATTGAACAGCAACTAGAAAACAGCGAATCCTCTTGAAAAGCTGAAAATGTTATCTTCATTTTTCAAATGAGCTAAAAGTATAAATAAACGAAGGATAACTAAACACAAAGATGAACATGGCTCTCTATGAGAAGCAGCTGTATTACAAGAGAGATCAGAGAGGAAATGTGTCAGAAAAGAAAGAGTTGGTGAAATGAATATGAGGAAGAAAGGTTAAGAGAGACTTAAAAAGAGTTGAAACCTTATTTTAATGCTCTCTGACAATTTCTTTGCTTGATGTCGGACAGAACGAGGCAGCGACTGGATTAAAAAAAAACTCAAAAGAAGAGAGGTTCATGACTCAGACCTGGATGTTGACCATGAAGTGTGACTCACTCCTTCCTTGAACACATGCCAAAGGTTTACGCAAAGACACCTGCAGCATTTATTCCTCCCTTTAGCGCAGCATGTTGTCACTATGCAACATATCTGACTTGAACCCAGCTGCACCGCAGCAGCATACACACTCGTGGGCTCAAAACACACAGGAAACAAATTTAAGTCGAACATTTTTTTTAAAAACTGAAGTTAAACTGTCACAGAACGAATGTTGATCTTAATTAGCAAGCGATGACGAGTAACAGCAACCTGAAAGTTGATGTAAAGCAAATTTGGGATTTGATCTGACACTCATCATACGGCTGCCCAAAGCTTAATTAACTGTAGTAGGGCTGGGTGATAATACAAAAATTTAACGTTATGGAAATTTCTGACTGTAACCGATATAATTTTTCCATGTCAGTAAATTCTCTAATAAAAAAAATGAAAAGTTGTGTGTAGGTTGGCGACGTTCATGTCCACCTCGAGTCACATGTCAACGTGACCCAACGTAATACACGTGACAGCCCCATCTAGTGGACAACTTTTGTTTTTGCGCACACATGTATTTATCGTCCATTTATCGTTATCGAGGTGAACTCCTCAATATACCGCGATATTGATTTTAGGCCATATCGCCCAGCCCTAAACTGTAGTATTGAAATGTTGAGTTTGAATGATTTGCTATCATTTGTATTCAGGTTTTATAAGAAAGTCAAAAAATCTATTCTTATCAGGGAAAATAAAGTTGTACGCAACATGCCTTCATTTGCATTGCTTTTGTTAAAAGCCATGTTATAAACAAACAAAAATTATTCTGAAGAAGTTAAATCTTTAGTCTTAAAGGTAAAAGAAACAGGATTATTTGGAGTGCGAGTGAACCGTTAACTGCTGTTTTTGCTTTGTTTTTAGTTTTTTTGCTGCAGGTGTGACTACTTACTAAAGGACTCTGTGACTTTGGAACAGTATAAACACCCTTCCAGCACATGTGGAAGATCTCTGAGGTTCTGAAAGTGGTTGTGTTGGCTGGCAATTTAATTGTAACGCACAAAAACACAGCTGAGGATGCACATGCTTGTGTTGGCACGGCAGGCTTTGGTGCACGTCAGTGTTTGGGAATAAAGTTAAAATGTTGCGTTGATCCCCAACAGCTTTGTCACGACTGTCACAGGTTGAAACAATGGAAGGACAAGTGTCCTGTTGTCCGTTTATAACGATTTATGTCACATTGGGGCTCTAGATTAAAGACTGATTTTTTTTGCTCATGAGGTTTCAATTGTGAAAAAGGCAGACAGTCACAAATCTGAATGTAAAGTGGGAGTAGAAGCCAAAACAAGCACCGCCTTGTGGCTAGCTCCAGTATAAATTTTAAGTCTGGCCCCTTCCATGTAAAAAAGCAATATCAATGGCCTAAAAATTTAAAACTGTTACGGCAAAACCGCAAACACGGTCATGGAACACTCGCCCCTTCCCTCTCCTATCTTCCCTAAGATACTTCTGCCAGAACCGGAAACTCACGATGCCAGAGGAAACTAGAGACCGCTAAACACCAGTCGATGTTATTTAAATCCAAACGTCTTTTGTTGTCCGTGACTTCAAATGGTGTTTTTCTTATAGGGATTCTGGTAGTTTGTCTTAAAGTTGAAGGGGTAGCAGCTGGCTCTTTCTCCTCTGATATTACTGAGTGGAGAACCGTTCACACCAGTGGTGTTCTGTTGCTAAGTACGTAAGTGCATAATGAGTGGAGGACACAGGGAAGTTTGGAAGTGCTGCGGTTTGGCGAGACCGACAACCGGATGGTCCAATGGGTGCTTTTGGTTCGAAACGTGCAACTGAAAGGCTGCTGCTAGCCACCTCAGAACGCAGTTTCAAAACTCATCAACAAGCATTTTGCACGGACACACTAAACACTGAGCATGATTCATGTCTCTACTGTGAGTGAGCTAAATAGTTTGAGCAAGTAACAAGTGAACGACTCTCTCGTCCTGTCCCTTCCATAGAACATTCTGGATAATATTTGTCATTGTTTTGAATTTTTGCAATAACAAACATACATTTTCATAAATGAAGTATATTTGTTTTATTTATTTAACCTTTATTTATCCAGATGAGTCGATTGAGAACTCATTCTCATTGACGACAACGATCTGGCCAAGAGGCAGCAGCAACAGAAACATAGTTAGCTTTACACCAAAGAAAAACAGATAAGATAAAACAGCTAGACATAAAGACAAAGGACATATATAATATGTACAAGCCATCCAAACAGACTTAAAACAATATTTAAGTACTCAGAACGCAGTCTGCTCATATAGCTCATAAGAGCAATAGAAACATCAAAAATATGTTATGGTACATTTTTTTATTTACTTGTTTACTCTTTAATCTTTTACTCTCCTTTTGGCTCCTGTTGTGATGTAATTGCTGCTGTGACAACACAATTTCCCCACTGAAGGACAATAAAGGGATTTTCTATTCTATTCCATTTCTAATCTGTAAATAATTAACAATTCATCATTAGTTAACTATGAAACTCATGCAATAAATCTCAATTAAAAGTTGTTTTTGATTGACAGCCCTAATTAAAATACATCTCAGGTCATTTTTTGACTCCTGTTGATTGACATAACTGCTGCTAAAATGTTAAAACATTAATTTATCTACTATCGTTAGTTGAAAAAATGTATTTCATGATTAAAGAAAACATGATAATTGTGTGCAGGGGAGTAGCCAGGACTTTAGCAGATGAACCAATAATATTGCTGAATTCATCCCTTTCATAGGCCATAAGGAGGTGCATGCCCTTTGATGTCTGTAAGGTGTGTTAATTGCATTTCTTATAGTAGGTATGGAGTGGCTAAAACGTTTGCATCCACAGAGACTGAAATTTTATACCCAAGTTGTCTGTTCATAAAGAAGTCTGCAGCATTTTTTTGGTTAGTACAGATCAGTTGGACAGGAGTACGAGCCGTCAGTTGCTGTCTACTTGAATAGTTGTTCAGTTCCGTCTATCGCCCTGTTTAAATCTGGTCTTAAAACTCACTACTTCTCTATGGCTTTTGGTGTTTGATTCTATGGACATGACTGTAGCGTGTATGAATGAATGACTTATTTTCTGATTTTATGGTTTTATTGTCTCTTGGTTTTAATTTTTAGTCTTTTATGTTGTTTTTAGTATTTATTTGTTTTTACTTACATTTTTTTTTTTTGATATCTATTAGCTTGTATTTTCTTGTTATTTTAATCTGACCTACGTGTTTTATCGCTGTTTTATATTATTTTATGTTCAGCACTTTGGTCAGCTGTCATGCTGTGGATAAATGTGCTATATAAATAAATCTGGATTGGATTGGATTGGATAGTGTTTCAGAGAAGAGAAGCCTGCTCATTTTTCCAGAGATGTGAAGCCCATAACTGGATGTACTGTACTTTTTCTCTTTTCCCCCAAACCTATTTGTGCAAAAAGTGTGCTGAAATTAAAAACTGATGATAAACCATGTGTCAGAAATTAAAACATCACCAGCTTGCAGAGATGTTCTATGGAAGGCAAAAACGTCACTTTGCATTAGCCCCTACCTTATCTCAGATATGGAAGCAATTAAAGTAAAAAGAGGGAAAATGCAGAGACAAATAAATACATCAGACTGAGTAATTTTTCAGTAAGCTTTATAAATGCAACCACATGTCTGGAAAATGATGAGAGCCTGTTTTTTGATTTAATATTGCTCAAAAAGGGTGAACAAAAGAGCAGCACTAGCCTTTGTCTTAACTTTGACCTATAAAAAATTACAATCCAGGATATCAAAACCCAACTGTGATAACACGCAGGTCAACACATCAATCTTTTTAAATGCTACACTGTTCTGAGTATTTTGCAATGGTTTTAATTATATATGTCAGGAGAATGGTTCACACTGAACCAATAAGACGCATTCTTTGACACTTTTTATTCCTCCAAGGTTACTTTTAGTTACGTCAAACATTTTGGAGTGGTGCACATCGATCAACAAGCACAGCCACATGGCCTTAATGAACCTCCAGCTACACTGAACAGCACATGGATGAATGATCAAACCATTTCTGCTGAGATCTGAGCACTATCCAACGCTGTATCCAGCTAAAAGAAGGGGGCTTTAAAAACTGAAAAGTCTATTTAAACAAATCAGTTGTGTAAACAAACAGTCTGATTGCGCCAAAAAGCATGGAGCACACATCTAGGGAGACAGGGTGGTGATCTTTGTGGATGTGAATGAATACACATAAAAAATCATTTGAGAGTTATCAGTTTGTGTGATCCTCGCCCAAAAACCACCATCAGTATCTGCGTCTTCCCATTCACACAGGCACCGAACCAATTACCTAGTCAACTGAGGACAACAAAAGGACAACAAAACAGGGTCTTAGTGAGCGGGCAAAAACTCTACAGGGAAAATCCAAAACCTGCTTTCTGGCTGGTGAGCACATCTGTTGTCGACGTGAGGTGAAAACGATCAGGCTACAAGATACGTCGTTCCTAAACTAGCGCGGAATTAAAAACTGTCATAAATCATCTTTCAGCTTTGTTTATGTAACAACAGAACAACAAACACTCGACTAAGAATTTAAACAGCACTGATGGCCCTTACTGCTTCACTTAAAGGGAAAAATGAAATGAGACATTTGATATTTTCAGGGAGAACAAAAGAAGAATGAACAATAACAGAGGGCCGTTGTTTTGAATCCCTTGACCACTTCAAAGGCCGGCCTGCCATGTGCCTGCACACCATCCTGATTCAACATGTTGCTCAAAAATGGCTTTCACGAATTTCACTGATTACTACCTGTTTCACTTCACAAGACTTAGTACATTTTAAAAGTTTAATTACTGTTTGACCATCCAACATAATGGCTGAAAATTAAGGGTAATTTCTTGAAGAAAAAAAAAGACAAAAGCAGAATAAAACACAGTAAAGATGATGAGGATCAGCAACTCCAAGTCTAAGGTTCTCGATTGGATAGAGGTGGACTGCCAACTCCAATTCGGGGGAGCGGTCCTACCTCAAGTGGAGGAGTTTGAGCATATTGGGGTCTTGTTCATGTGTGAGTGAAGGAGGGAGTGAGAGATCAACTAACAGATTGGGGCAGCATCTGCTGTGATACGGACACTGAACCAGTCTGTTGAGATGATGAGGCGCAATACAAGAAAGCAAATGTCTCTACTAACTGGTTGACCTTTGTTCCAATCCTCACCAATGGTCATGGTCATTTGGTAATGATTGGATCAGTCTTAATAGGGTGAGGAGCTTGAACATCCAGGAGAGACTCAGAATAGAGCCTTTGCTCCTCCTCATCAATGGGAAACAGCTGAGGTGGTGTTTGATGGTTTTGGTCAGAAAACCTCCTGGATACCTTCCAGGGGAGGTGTTTTGGGCATGTCCTTCCAGCAGGAGGCCCTCGGGTCAATCCAGGACACAATGGAAGGATTATATCTCTACGTTGGCCTGGGAACAGATTAGGATCCCACCGGTGGAGGACGCTGGAGAGAGGACGGTTTGGGTATCTCTGCTGGGGCTGCTACCCCTGCGACCCGTAACCGAATAGGAAAATAAGAATGAACAAACAAAAAACAGTAACGAGTGTAGCTAAAATAATAAAAGCACAATAAACTTTTATCTTGAGAGTAGGGCTGGGTGATATGATAGCAATATAAATTTCAAAATAACTTTAATATAAATAGAGCCACGCGGCTCAGTAGCAGCCAGACGAACGCACTGCTAACGGCTAATGTTAGTGTAGCTTTAGCCTGCTGTGGGTAACATGTTACATGTCTGGTAAAATGAGAAAAAAATGAGCTCCCCAAACGGAAAAAAAGAGACAGACGACACAACGAATGACGTCGTTGAAAATAAAGGACCGAACAGTTCAGTCATGTGTAGTTAGGCTAGCATCGTAGCTGCAAAGCTAATGTGGTGAGTGCAGGGGGGAAACCACTCATAAAGCAGCTCCACCAGCTGGAGCAACAAGATCTAAAACTTTATTATCCCAGATGAGAGCAAGTTTGAAGAGATACTTTAAGAACAATGCTGATAACATTTATTTCACTCCTCTGCAACAAAGTGTTCCAGAACCGAAAGTTAAGACCAAACACAAACAAGTCTCAGTGGACTAAACAAATCGATCCCTGCACAATAGATTGCTACAGCAACTACAGAGGAAATACAGGAATTTATTTCTGTTCCTTCCGAGCATAGATGATGTCTGTTTTATTGTTTTGTTTTTCATTTAAAGTAGCTTAAAATTTCACTGATATAAAATATTGTTTTTTTGTCTTTTGTTTCTTTTTTTATTGCTTATTCTTAAATTAGCTATATTGAAAACAAGCAGAGACATTTTGAGAATTTATATTTCGATGCCTGTTTCATTGAGTTCTGTTAGATTTTAGTTAAAAATAAATATTTATTTATCCAAAAAAGTCATATAATGTTTGATGACATGCTCAGCTTTTGAAAAGAAATCTTTAAAATAAAAAAGTAACCTTCTGATATCTTTATATTTCAATTTAAAGTAACAAAGAACATTAAAAATGGACAAAAATAGCAATTTGCTTTATATCCAATGTCCAATATGAAAACTAATATTGTGATAGGAATTTTTTCCATATCGCCCAGCCCTACTTGAGAATAACAAATCTATTATTACGATGACTATTCTGCCATAATGAGGTTCATCAAAACAAAAGGATAAAAAATATTATACATTTTTCAAAAATGCAAAAACTAGATCATCGTGTCATTTTTATCTTTAAAGTTTATTTTATGTCATCGACTCAGAATTTGAAGCACCTAGTTAACTCTGTATATTCTGTGCTTATAAAGCAGATCAGTTCTTTCTTGATCGCTGTTTTTGCTACACAATTTCAACAACAGGCGAGAGAAAAATATCTACAAAACACATTTACCAAACAAAATACTCAGAATTTACTGGAAACGGAAACTTGTGGCTCCCATTCAAGTCTTAACCAGAAAAAACTCGTGAACCGCACAATAGACTAAAAAAAAAAGTATTTCCTGAGGCTAAGAAAAAAATAACAATAATTACCTAATAACAGAAAAATGATCATTATCAGTAAAATGTACGGTACAAGTCAAAGACATCCTTCACAATCAATAATCCGACTAAAATAGAGTATTTACCATAAATGAAGAACAAGAGGTAAGCAAGACAGCTGTTTTTTTATGAGCTGTCTGAAAAACAAGCATTACATAAGCAGAGGTCTGGTTCATCTGTGGTATTTTAAATGCCTTTCTGCCTGTGATGATATGTACGAGTGCCTAAAACTGTTCTGTTTCGTTCTTTTGGTTTACCTGAACAGCTGATGCATGATCTGCAACAGGAGCTAGCTGGACGTACTGCACCTGGATGTCAGGTGGGAGGGAAGAGCCTTCCACTGCTGCGGCTGCTCCATCAGCTGAAGCTACAGCTATCAACTGAGCTCCACGCAGCACCTGGAACGGTCAGGAAGAGAGCAGAACCGTCAATTAGTTTAGCTTTTTCCTCATCAAATGCAATTTATGGTTTCTGAGACCATTCGACCAGGCTTTTTGATGTAGGTTTTGCCATTTTACTAGTTTGCAGCAGTCTTCCCGGTCTGTGTTGTTTCTGATAAAACAAAACTCTCCTAAAACTTACAAAACAAAGATTAAACTCATTCAAATGTGAGGCCAATACAAAAACACTAGAACAATGTCAAAATCAAAAAAAGATGCAACTATTTTTCTTCTGAATAATAGTTGACGATCATCTTCTTCTGTTAGCTCCGGGTTAGCTCAGTTAGTAAGTAGTAAGTAAGTAAATTTTATCTGTATAGCACTTATCACAGAAAAAGAATCACAAAGTGCTTCACAAAGATCAACAAAACAAAAGATAGTCATCATAAAATTATCTTAAAACAAAACAACAGAATATCATAAAATCATTAGAAATCAGAAAACAGAGTCATAAAATTATAAAAATGATAAAACAAATGAAAGATGATTATAAATACAAGTTAGAAAAAAGCTACATCGACTCAGAGTTTGGGTGTCAATCATTTGCCCCAAATCCTCACAGCCCTGCTCTCAGCTCCATATTTGTATTTTTCAGGAGTGACAAGATGCCTGAGACAGCCAAGATGGCGGCGGTGGGAACAGCCCACTGGGCTTCAATTCAGCTCTTCAGAAACCTACAACGCACAGGGTTCGTCCATAATATATACCGGTAGTCTATGGTTTAAACTGGGAGTGACCAATCATATTTCAAAAAGAACAAGTATTACATGGTTTCTCAATGAACGACCAGGTTAGATGTTTGAGGCACCATCATAGATTAAAGAGACGGTGTGTAGTTTCCTGGCGATAGGGGGATGTACATACATTTCAGGGTAGATTCACACCATATTGCCGTGACTGTTGCTAGTTTAAAAAAAAGCATTACGGTAAATGTTATCTATCGAGCAGAAAGCGTGCAACCTCGGCGTGACTCCTCAGACTTTGATAGTCCTTCAGTTAATTCCATCAAGAGAATGCAATGCTGATGCTAGTTTTCTGGCAGGGTAGGTTCCGAATCTGCTCGGGGTCCTGCGATGACGACAAACTACGGCAATACCACTTAGTCAAAATATATTGCATCTTTTTTTATTCTGTTTTTTCACATAGTTTTGGAAAGAGTTTAGCAGTTTTGTTATTAAATTCATGTTTCTTACTGCCTAAATGTTTTTGAACGTGGCAACAAAACTTCCGTAAGTTGGACGTCCAGCCAATAGTGTGATGTCATCGGCAGGCACAGGACCCCGAGCCGACTCACGTAGAAGGAAACATGGCGTCTAATACGGCGTCCCCCAGAGACTTAGACCCACACCCTATGTATTTTAGAGACGATTTTTATGGTTATATGTTACAAAACCGCCAATATTTTTCAATGACTGGACGTCATTTTATTCATTTTTAACATTTCGATGGATATTTCCAGAGATTAATGGTAAAATCTACACATTGTCACTTTAAATGACAATGCCAGCATTTATTGAGCTAATATTGCAAAAAAGCACAAGACATTAGTTTCACACATGGATCCACCTTCAGAGTTCAGATCTGAACCCCACACAGAGTCTTTGGGATAAGCAGAAGTTTTCACATAGTGTCCAAACTCCGTCATCATTGACAAAAAATGGCTGAGCCTCCATAAAACGAGACATTAAGTAAAACGTATCAAAACAACATCACAAGAGAAAAGTGGGGATTGATTTTTTTTATTTGCCAGAATCTGTACTTGAAGAATTTTGTGCACCAATTTTCCTCTGCTTATCCAAGGTCAGATCATGAAGGTCCAGGAGGAGAATCCAGAACTCTCCAGCTCCTCCTTGGAAATCCCACAGCATTCCCAGGTCTCCTAAGGACATATAAACCCTTTAGCGAGTTCTGGGTCTGCCTTTAGTGAGATGTGCCTGGAAAACCTCCTGAGAAATGCCAACAGGAGGCAAGTTTGTCAGAAGCCCGAAACCACCATCAACTCTCTTATTTACGTGGAGGACTAGTCCCACATCGAGCTCCCTCGGGATGACAGACGTTCCCATAAAGGAACGTGTTTTTCAGGGTTCCTGAAAACAATATGCTATTTAGTTTTATTTTAGGGTTAGTTAGGGTAAATTACATTTAGAAATGAGACCAAACTGGTTGAGGATGGTTAGACTTTGCTGGGGGATCTTAATCTCACACATTGTTGAAAGCTAGGCAAGAAGCTCTGCAGTCCTGTGGATATGATGCACTAATTACAGAGCTGTGGCGTGCAGCAGGATTATCAGACATTCCTATCGGGTTTTTTTTTTTTAGCCATTCTTAAAGATAGACAAAAAATGCACAGAGATGCTGTGAGATTAGCAAAGCACTGCTGTTAATTTAAAACGCATAACTTCTATGTGACAACAGACACACAAATTAGCGTGCAATCATCCTGTCAGCACCAACACACAGAAAGACAGATAGAGGGAAATATTCACTCATCTCTGTGCCGTTGCATGTTCGTTTTAATTAGAGGCCAGAGACAGCACTGCAGACCTTCAGTGTGGCCCAAAGCTTCACAACAATAGGTTTCACCAAGATGGGTTTCACTGCTAACAACATGGTTTCATTTATATTCTTTCGTGGCTTTGAACTAAAACCACAAATCTTTTCTAACATCTTGTGTCTTGCAGGTTTTCATGTGTATTTTGTTATGCGAGGTCTCCATCGCTGCTAAGTTTTGTTACAGCTGTGCTCAGTTCTGGGACTCTCCAGGACATGCTCGCCAGACAATAAAAAAATTTAAGGGGTGAATATTCAAACCCGCAGAAAGAAACCCAAACCCCACGAACCTCAATTGCAGGCGA
Organism: Aphyosemion australe; assembly: GCA_006937985.1. Taxonomy (NCBI): domain Eukaryota; kingdom Metazoa; phylum Chordata; class Actinopteri; order Cyprinodontiformes; family Nothobranchiidae; genus Aphyosemion; species Aphyosemion australe. The sequence goes on from SSNS01000227.1 coordinate 783,772, forward strand.
TGTTTGTTGCCCTAATCCCAGGGTCCCACAGCCTATTCTCCTAACGAAGCTTTGCATTGATGACAGGCCCCAAAGGTTCAGTTTGAATCCACCAGGGCGACACTTAGTCAGCATCACCACAAATTCTGCTGCCTCATCACAATAAGGGTGCCAATCCCACTACGTCTTTTGGAAGCCATTAATGTTCAATGTCTGTCTGACTCATGGGATCACACAAACAAGGATGCTTCAGGATCAGATCAGATCAGATGGAGGTCTGACTGGGTCAGGCTGCCGATAAAACCAAGGACTATTACAACTGGGTCTGGTAAATCAGAGCTTGGTGACCCATAAAACACAATTATTAGGAGGATTACCCCGGAGCATTGGCGTAAACAGTAATCTGACGGTTGAGGAATAATTCACCATGTTGAGAAATACTTTTATTTGCTTTCCTTCCAAGAGTTAGAAGAGGACATCAATACCACTTGTGTCTGCCAGCAGCCGCTTAGTTTTGCATTAACACAGAAACAGCTGCACACAGACTATCTGGATTCGCCCACCCACTTTAACAGTTTTCAACTGCACAAATATGCATAATTTGTCAACAGAGATTAATAGCATTGATCTATATCTCAGCATTGAAGGGAAGCTATGTATTTCCCAGGAAGGAACTGCAATCCTGACATCATCATCATCATCTCTTAAAAACTTAAACCATGTAAGGAGTACTCAATCAGACAACTCACTGGCAACGAGAAAATTGCAAAACCAGATGCCTAAATGTTTCTTTACGGGAGACATCCATAGAGATGCACCCTTATCTTCACTCTGTTAAACTGTTAAGCAATAAACACAAACTTAGCCAAGTCCTCGTCCCTCCGCAATCCATCTTCATGAGGGCAAACTCCAGCATGACGCCGTTTCGGGGGAGAGTCCAAATAGTGTATCTAAGTGTACGATTATGGGGGTTTAAGGGACGCTATGGTTGACATTCAAGATTGTAAACACTTGTCTCACTCAATTAGAGTCTCACCCTCCATTTGAGAGCAGTTTACATTCTCAGCTGCGAGGAGCAGCACACAGAGGTTCACTAAAGCATTTACAGTGTTGGAACGGTGTGTGAGATCTGCGCAGCGATTACACAGGAAATTCTCGGCTCCGCATCCTGTCCCACGACTTTCTTTGACAGAACAGCTTGCCAGAACTCTTTGGGTGTGAGGCTGTCAAACTTGGCATAAAAGCAGGACTTGCATGAAAACAATAATAAGAGGCTTCAGACACCTTCATGAATATATAGCATTTCCATTTTTTGTGTTCTAGTACATTTTGGTTGTAGAAAAACATTTAATGGTTGGTTCTGATGGTATGATTAGACTGAAAGTTCATATAAAAGACTATTGAACACGACTGGGTGATTCTGTGAGAACTGATGATAATTACCTCTCATTGTGCTAATAGGACACAATCATCATTAGGCTTGTTGGCAATGATGCAAAACAAAAACAATTATAATCTTCTATCAAGAAATGGTTTAATGAGCCCAAAAGGATCCTGCTTGTAGATTAGGTTTCATCAACAACAAACTGATCATGGAAACAAATACATTAAATAACAAGGTAACAAATACTTGCAGGATTCTTCTTGGAGCATACAATTCATCTGACACAAGGAAACTTTCAAATCTTGCTTTAATTGTATTATAGTATTTCATTAGGATTGAAATTTACTCACTTTTAATGCAGTCGTTGAAAAATATTGGCAGTTTCATAACATATAACCATAAAAATCAGGTCTAAAATACATAGGGTGCGGGTCTAAGCCTCTGAGGGACGCCATATTAGACGCCATGTTTCCTTCTACGTGAGCCGGCTCGGGGTCCTGTGCCTGCCGATGATGTCACACTAGATGATTGGCTGGACGTACGACTTACAGAAGTTACGTTACCACGTTTGAAAACGTTTAGGCGGTAAGAAACATGAATTTAATAACAAAACTGCTAAACTCTCCAAAACCTATGTGAAAGAACAGAATCAAAAAAGCAATGCACTATATTTTGGCCAAGTGGTATTGCCATATTGTGACGTCATCAACAGGCGCAGGACCCTGAACAGATCCGGAACCTACCCTGCCAGAAAACTAGCATCAGCATTGCATTCTCACGATGGAAATAACTGAAGGACTATCAAAGTCTGAGGAGTCACGCCGAGGTCGCATGCTTTCTGCTCGCCGGGTAACATTTACAGTAATGTTTTTTTTAAACTAGCAACAGTCACAGCAATATGGTGCAAAACTACCCTGAAATATATGTACTGCCCCCTATCGCCAGGAAACTACGCACTAGCTACATTTACATGCACCAAATTTCCCCTATCGGATTCAAATCTTTGTTGATCAGAAATTCCAAATCTCTGTTTAAATGGACACTAACTGAAATGATCCGATCATGCCATGATGCATGCAGCATGGGTTGAGCATGCGCAGAGTTGTCTTTCCTGGAAGAAAATTTGTAAACAAACGCCATCTTGCCCACACGTCTTTTCCCTTGCATTTTATTTTCTTATTCTCTAGCTTCTGTGAATTCCTGCTTCCTGCATCTTTAGATGTACTTGAGTGTATAACTCGGCATTTCTAGCCGTTCGGCCATCGAGACGTTCAATAATAGTGAGCTCCCGTCCCGTAGTGTTTCCAGTAAAAAAAATAGTGTCAGCAACAGACCGCTTCTGTTTACCTCCCGCCATGTTTTCGATCTGTGCTGAGCGTCTGCAAAGGTGGAAAGACGTCAAGCTGAAGCTGCACACATGCACAGTGGGCATTATTTTACTCCGATTCTCCGAATGGCTGTGTACATGGACGCCAATCGGATTGATGATCGGACAAAACCACCTCTCTCAATCAGAATGAAATTTCATTCGGATCAGGCTGAATCAGATCAGAATATTCCGATTGACATGTTTACATGAAGAATTTTTGATCTGATAGGGCATTCATTCCGATTACTTGTGCCCATGTAAACTCTGCTAGTGTCTCTTTAAATAAAACAGGGAAGCAAAGGTAATGATTATGATACTTATTATAATACCACTGCAAAGTAGCAGAGACAAAATACTAAAAAATTAAAAATAATTGTTCTTTTGGCATCGTTAGGGTTTCAAAAGCAGCACCATGATTCTCAGGGAATACAGCAATCAAAGAAAAACAAACTAATAAACTCATATTTTAAAAACTGAAGGAAAATCGCAAACCAAAGATACATGGGTCTTAATTATGTCTCAATCTCTGTTCATCAGTAAGGATTAAAAAGTAATTTCTTCTTTCACTTCTGCTGAAAGTAGTAAACTTGAATCATGAGAACTCTCAGGAAGGTTGTTCAGGAGCAGGAGTCTGAATTCCCCTTCTTTATACTTAGTCACGGTCTCAGAGCAGCACAACAATCAGCTTCTTCTCTGCACGAAATGGTGCAGGCTTACATCGATTTTAAAGAAAATTGGATCTTGTTTAAACTCAACAAAACCCGATTGGAATAAGCTCCGGTCCCTTGTTTAATGTGCATGTGTGGAATTGTGTTTGAGTTGCTTCCCTTGTTTAATTTAAACTGGAACCTGATTCCTCATTTAGATAAAAAACAATTTATGCACACTTTAGGTTATAGGAAACCCAAAGGAATACAACCTCGCCTGTTAGATCTTCTGAAGAACGGGGGCTATAGTTAAAAAAAAAGCCATTTGGACTTTTGAGTGGCTGAAACTTCCTCTCAGCTCAATAGCCATCAACAACATCTGCCACGGCCAATCACAGACAGATGTCAAAGCCGAAACATTAGATCTGGGTGGGTAGCCGAGGTCCATGCGCAGGAGTCAGGAGACGAAGGCTCGTCTGCTGCTTGGCTGTGAAGATACACATTTACACCACAGCCCTCTAAGAGCTTGTTCTGTGTGGGATGGGAAAATGAGAAGACTGCTTTTAATATGCCTCACTGCAGTCATTAAAGCTCTAAGTTACTTGTGTCTTTTATTTTACCCCTGAAGCTGAGAGCTTGTCTCACTGTAGCTGGGCGTCAACCCATAACACTGAGTGACTAAATGGAAAATGATCAAGAATTACAGAAATTAAAGTTAAACTGCAGACAAATACCTTTTTCTCTAAGGGGTATTAAAGAAATGGTAGTCTTTCACTTGCAGATGCATGTTTAATGGTCGGTGCACTAATGCATCTGTTTTGTACATGAATCTTTGAAATACGGGCTTGTTTTTAAATGAACTTATGACCTGAACACTTCCCATCTCCACCCCCTCCATGACACTGTTTTTACACCACAGCGCAACACCTGCAACCAATCAAACCCTCCCTTACATCCTTTGCTGCTTCACAACTCCCACTAGCATACTGTGAGGCGCAGTGAGGTTTTAAAACAAAAACCCGTTTGGCTCGATTCCTGATCCAGACCTGCAAATCAAAAAGGGACTGATGACAAAATTAACAGCCAGTCAAAAAGCAAAAGAAATAAAATAAAAAAAATGCTCCATTGAAGACTTTCTCTGTTCTCTAGCACAAATAAAAAACGTGGTGTGCTTAACTGACGAAGGCATTTTTACAATGTCAGTAAATTTCTTGATTTAAGACGTTGACTTTATCGTGTTTCCAATTATCCTGTTTGATTCAATGGGGCCAAAGGAGATGATATACACAGGTTGTAAAACTCAACTAACAAAATATCACACAACACAACACAACACACTCGTCACCGCAAGTCGCTTTATTTTATACGGAGTCGGAATTTCCAAATGCACAATAATGGCAGCCAAGGCATTTCTTAAATCAGATGTCACTTTCCTGACACGACTGAACTGATACATCCTGTTTTCAGTTCTTGCAGTTCCCAATAAAAAAAATTCATAAACAAGATAAAGTCGTTGCAAAAGAAAAGTCCAAATGACTCGCAGCTGACCTCAGCTCAAACCTTTACAAAAATGCTCTTGATGAGAATTCAAACAAACTGGACGCCTTTGGTTAACGCTGGCCAAGAATCCAACGGTTGTGGTTCAAGTTTCAGCATCTTTAATCTTAATGAGCAGGTAGCTAGGCTGAGGTTTGAAATGATCACATCACGTCTATCTGGTACGCTCCTTTTTACTGCAACCAATAAACCTTCAAGCTCGAGTAAGAGCATACTTGGGTTAAGTCCCATCTCCATTTAAGTCACTCTCTCTGAAATAATTACTAGTTTAATAGTCACAATAACATCCAAACAGATATGTGACGTGAGTTTTACTTTGCTTTTTACTCTTAAAACTTTTAGTGTGGATTAGTGTTACAAAGCAGCTGCAGATTAAGATTTGGAAGCATTTATTTTCCATTGTTCATTTCTGTTTAGAGTCAAAAACCTGTCAGATTAAGATGCCGGTGATTCTATCTGAATCAGGTGAAACCCAAACCAAACCCCGTGCACACTCACGGATAACAAAGCATGGTTTAATCCCCGCCTGTACTGCTTTTGTGAATGTTGACTCACACTAAAATCCATGTAAAACATCTGCTCCCTCTTATTCACAAAGTCAGCATCCTTTACTTCATCCTTAGAGACAAAAGAAAACATGAGTGGGGGTACCCTCCTCTGCATCACTGCAAAATGCTGACTCACAAACCACACTGAGGACTGCAAGTGTTCTCCGATCTTTGGCCCTTTATCTCCAGACCAGAACGCAGGACACAACCAGAACAAAAAACAGACCACCACTGCTTTGAAACAAAATCCTCCAAAAGATCTCTAAATCCTGGAATGTTTATGTACATCCCACTTACACTAAAGATTGGTCATAAAACATCTTGTTTGTATCTTCTCATCTCATTTTTTACCCTCCCAGAACACAGTGAATCACAGGCATCATAACAACCGCTTACACACAAGAAACAACATTCTTAAGCAGAGAGAAAAAGAGGACAAGTGAGCAGCTCAGGCCACAGGCCAGCCGTCTGACTCCAACACATCGTGGCTCGGTGAGGTTAGGCCCACTTATTCCTCATCTGCTTTGTGTTTAGAATTGACAAATCAGAACATACAGTATGTTCATCCCGGACCTGTCTCCACGGAGCTGTCGTTTCTGGCTGTGACACAACAGCAAACAGGAACATCCACTCTGGAGTTTTCAACACGAGTTCGGGACAAACACAGAAATCAATACCTTATCTCCTCGGCTCCCTTTAGTCATTTCTTTCTCTCTTAGAGAGCCTTTCTCATCCTCTCTTTCATCATCCTTCTAACACAACACGGATCGCATTTCTTCCGGGTGATGTGCTTACAGGTCTTGGCAGCGGGGCTAGCAAGACCGGTGCAGAGCTGGACTCTGTTCTGTGACCCAGTTCCCATACTGACCATGAAGAATATCAATTGGGACGGTCCAACAGATGCACAGAAACATGTGCTGACAAGAAAGGATGGCAGAGATTCAACAATGGGAAGGAAATTAAGTGAAGGGGGGGTTCTGTGTTCATACTAAAGAGAAATGCATTTAAAGCCCTTGATGGCTGATATTCAGGTCCAGGCCAATGACAAAACTGGTGAATTTTACACATTTTTTGAGCTGTGATGGATTTCTCAGCTGGTCATGGAAAATAAATGATGACATCTGATAGTGAGAGCTCTATAAAACAGCTGGATTCACTCTTGGTTTCATTAGACCAGTTCGTTACTCACAAACAACTGTTTCTAAATGTTCTAGAGCACATTTCTCCCACAGGTACACAGTTGATAAGCTAGATTTGACAAGAAGATAGCAGGTAAAAGTAGATGATAGATATTACAGAGTCAATTAAAGGGATACTATAAAGTTTTGGCTTGCTTTTAGCACCCCCTAGTGTCCGTTAGTGAAAGCAAAAGTGAAACTTATCTCCTCGCTGTGCGTTCATCTTTTTAACACCTTAATCTAACTGCTGAAATGTCTCCTCAGCCTTCATTAGTGTCTACAGGAGCGGTTCATCACTAAATCAAACAAATCAGCTGTGTTCATGATCTAAACATGCAGGAAACATGCTGGAAGCAGATTGCAGCACCAGGCATATTAGCTCCTTTTTCTAAGTCCAACAGAAACCAGACCGCCACTCTGAAGTTGCAAGTGCAGTATTCTGACCACAGAGGGCGGTGGGGGTCTGAGTGACATTTCATTAACCCTGTAAAGGGTCATTTTATCACATACTGACTCAAGAAAATGATTTTAAAATATGAAAAAGTTGCATAGTATGACTTTAAAGGAGAAGAAGCTTTTTATATTGGTTTTGCGTTTTTAACATATTTTTGCCAATAGTGGCGTTGTTGTGGCGAACTAGCTGGATGAACGTGTACTCATGCTGCAGGATGATGTTTGAAGTCTGCATTGACTACTGTATGTCAAAAAGAGAGCAAAATTATGGACAGGAAGCTCTGCAAAAAAAGCAAAGGTTTCAATCATTGTAAGGGAAATGGGGTGGTGGCTTGATTTGAAATAAACTGAACCATTTTGATTTTTTAATCTCCACAATATATTTATAGCTATACAATGTTAGAATGTTGTTAAGAGGCATGAAAACAATGTTTTAAGCTAATTTGTTTTCCAAATTTGCTATAACAGCTTTAAACCCCTTTGCAGCGACTTGTGCATTTGGTCCCAGCTTTCATCACTCAATAGCGTCAACAATGGTGGCAATATACAGAATGGACAAGACGTTAGAACCACTTTTAGGAGCTTGAGTTTTGTCCAGATGCACAGTAGCCTCATCAAGTCTGAAAAAACTGGAGCCTAAAGTATCCCTTTGGTTGTCCAACCTACAAAATTGATTAATCATGGAAGACAGGCTTTGGTCAATGAGGTTATATAAATTTTGAAAGCTTTAGAAGTCGTTTAGAGAAATGAAGCCATCTCATCTGCCAGTACTGCAACATGGCTATAAACAAGTAATTCTTAAGTTAAAGGCATGACAGCCAGTTTGAAGTTTGCCAAATGACATTGGAGGGACTTTGAGAACAGGGAAAGAGGTTCTCTGGTTTAAGATTACAAAAACTGAACTCCGTGAGAAAACCTCCCGGCACCATCATCCGAGTGCTCTTATAGCTAACGTCAGCCGTATGACAAAATATCACGTACAAACATCTGATTATGACATTCCTTTGGTAGGTGACCCAACAAAATTAAAAGACAAACCCTCATAAAAACACTAAATCTAGAAGAAAACTTGCACCAGAGTGTGCAACCATACAGAGAGGAGCCAGTTCACCTTTCTGAACAAAAGTGACCCAAACAATTCAAAACGGTTGACGAAAACCGCCGACTGTTCTTGAAATGTGCATGTAGCTATAAAAGATGCCCAATTTGAAATAATGCATTTATTATAAGACAAAACATATGCCAAACTTCAAATGGTGTTAACAGATCTTCCTCATTTTTCCCTAATAACAGAAATTTCAACCAAACATTCTGAAGTTGTGTTTAGATCGTATAATAAAGCAGAGAAACAGCAAACGCAAGAGAACAGAAGGTCATTTGAGGGCAACATTTGGCTGAGGCAAATTACCAGCAGAGGGCACAATCATCGCCTGTGTTTCTGCATCACACCCAATAACAGGATTTTGTATGACGGAGTGTTTTTGTGCAATTCACAGCTCAGCTGTTGTCTGTTTATAGTCATCAATGGGACAAAATGTGTCTTCCAGACGGCTTGGGTTTTTCGCTTTTCTCTCCCCATTATTTGTTCCCCCCTTTCTCCCTCCTCCTCATCAGCCTCTCCTTTCATCTTCCAATCCCCCATTTGGTCTGCATCAGCACAGGGTAAGATCACAGCACAGACAGAGAAGGGCACTAGATAAGAGGCTATGAAAGACAGGGAGTGCAGTAAAAGGCTAGTTATTTTATAGTTTCATGGGTCTGCCTTCTCTTTTCCGCCTACATGAGAGCTTTTTTTATAAGCAGGCAGACATTTTTGGATCTCTTTCAAGTAGATCTGCCTTGACTTTCAGTTGGCACCGTCACACTGTTCAGAGTTTGATTGCGTCCGTTTCCATGTCAGGCTGTGCCAAACATCTTCAGGTACGCAAGAAAAATATATTGTGTATATAAGCAATTAGACAAGCACACAAAGTGAACTGTGAGATGAGTTTCACATATTCTGCTCTTTGAATACTGTCTGACAGATGGACACACACGGTTTAGCACAAAGGTTTAACCTCTTTTTTCCTCCCACAGCCTTTTCAAGCAGACAGCAGGTCTTTAAAATAGTACAGAAACAGCACATGAAGACCTAAAGTCTGCTTTATAATAAAGATAAAGGGATACTGTGCAGTTTTGGCTTGCTTTTAGCACCCCCTAGTGTTTGTTAGTGAAACCAAAAGTGAAACTTATCTCCTTCCCTAACTGCTGAAATGTCTCCTCAGCCTTCATTAGTGTCTACAGGAGCGGTTCATCACTAAATCAAACAAATCAGCTGTGTTCATGATCTAAAACATGCAGGAAACATGTTGGAAGCAGACTGCAGCACCAGGCATGTCAACTCCACTTTACTAAGTCCAACAGGGAACGGACCGGCACTCTGAAGTTGCAAGTGTGGTATTCTGGCCACAGAGGGCGGTAGGGGTCGGAGTCAGTGCGTTTACATGTGCATCAAAAAGCCGAAGTATTGCCCTAGAAAGACTCACGTCGTTTTTTTTTTATATGCATGTAAACGCGTTACGCCTGGTTTATACTCTCTGTGAGCTCTGCAACAAAGAGACGCACACGGAGCGTCAGAAAGGTTTTCACATTCGAACTTCTGTTCAGGCAGCGGAGTGTTGCAAAGCAATTCAACGCCAGGACAACAGAGGGCGTAGCGCTATTCTGTGATATCCTGCCACCATGACACTCATGTATCCGGGTCACGATAGTGTATTTACTCATGTGTTTACATTGTTTTAATGTATTTCAGAGACTTTTTAACACGGACTAATTTGTCCTTCATTCTCCTCCACCTCTTCATCCAGTCGCCACCTCTAAACCCACGTTTCCCGTCGTTTCCATCCACGTTTGCTTCGTATTTTGCACTCCTTCAGTCACGGGTGAATAAACGTTCATATTTTCGGACTTTTCTGCGATGCGTTCTTCAATCTATTTTGGGTCTACCGCTAAATATTTTTTTTACTTATTAACGGAGCAACGGCGGTGCTGGTGACGAAGTTACAGGAAGCGTCATCCTGACCAATCACAAGCTTGTGGTCTCCATCACTTTTGACGGATGTTTAAAATTTGGGGCATGTCTCTGTCACCCTCTGGGAGCCTGTCGGAGAGCCCTTGCGCCGACGCAAAATGGCGTTGCGTGCGTCCGTTCCACGCAGACGGACCTAGTATAAACCAGGCTTTAGTCTGGCTGAAGGTGAACTGCTTCTAATCAGGCTGAAGCACCCAGATAATGCGGTAGTTATCTGAATTCATTCTGCATGTAAACGGGTCAGCCGAACTGCACCGATTGGACGCTCGCATTCCAGAAGTGACGAGACCACGGAAGCAATCTTCTGATAATATCACTGCCACAAGGTAACACGCTAACACCATCAAACAGTACAGTTTGTACCAAATAAGCTGTGCTGCAGCGTTGTTGTTGTCCATTCCTTCAGCCATTGTGCATATCCTGTTTCAATTCCGTCTGCTTCACTCCCACCAGCATTTGTTTACTATTTGTTTTGATACAAGCTAACAGGAAAAATGCAGACATGAAAGGGCGCATATCACCACCTACTGTACCGGAGTGGAAGGAACTTCATTTGAGAGGTCGGTTTTCTAATGTGCATGTAAACTAAAGACTCCCAGTTTATTACCATTAGATCGACTTAGATGTTGATACTGCGCATGTAACCGCACTGAGTGACATTTCATTAACTCTGTAAAGGGTCATTTTAGCACATACTGGCTCAAGAAAATGATTTTCAAATATGTAAAAGTTGCTTACTATGCCTTTAAATTGCTTTAATTTGTGAATCAGTTCTTCTGACAAAGGTGCCTCATAATTACAGTCTAGACGTGGCAAATGTTAAACATTATATTTAAGCTATAGCCCTAAACATTTTAACAAGGGAAAACTACCAATAAAATGTTGACAATACAATAATAGATCTGAATATATATATATTTAAAGACAATAAGATTGATTTGGCACCAACACAATTAAAAGAGCAATTACCCAAACCTATCACTGGTGGTGGTGGTGGTGTGTGTGTGTGTGTGCATGTGTGTGTGTTGGGGGTGGGGGATTCAATCAGCAGGAGTAATTATTAAATCTCTCTGACGATGCTGAACCTTTTAAGCTCTTAAAGCCATTTTCTCCATGAAACACAACACCTTAATTTGACATTTTTGTGAATGATGCTTGAGATCTGAGAACAAGGCCAGATAAATGTCAAATGCCACCCACCCAAGTAAGACCTGACAGAGGAATGCTAGCCAACGTGTGTTTCAGCACTTAATCTCAGTGGAATAAATACTGCAGATAGACAAAAAAACAGCCAAAGGATCCTTCTCTCAGCTTACACGACCTCTGAAGGCGCTTGAAAAACACGTAGAAAGCTGTTAAAACATAAACCCTGGGAATGTGACAACAATGTTTTTAGGCAACGGGTGTGACTTCAGCCAGGGTTTGTCACGGGAGCAAAAAATTTGGGGCTAGTTTATGTAACGTAGTGCGACTAGCTGAAGCAGGTGGCCTTTAAAAAACAAGACAGGTGTGACCACGACTTCACCGCGATATTACACAAACAGCCTCAGCAGCTTTTTGCTGTTACAAAAACAGTGACACGCACAGCCGAACTGATCCATGCCGCTACATAAACAGATAAATCAGATATTTAAGGAGGCATAACAGGATTTTTATTGGCTGTCTCAGGTTTTGATGAATTTTGTTCCAAGATACACAACAGAAATCCTGATAAGGACATAATATTTTATCTGTATGCAATTTGAACCAGATTTGGTCAAAGTGGCTTATCTCTTTTCAACAAACAAAAATGTTGTGTTCATGCTTGCTTAGGCTGAGATTCATTTTGATGTCACTGCAATCTTTCTGTGTTTTATCAGATTTAAGGGTTGAAATTAAGACTTCCTTGCCCTTCAGTCCATGAGAATATGAGAACAGAGATGCTGCTATTGTTGTGTTTCACTGCGATGGAAGTTTGAGAAAAAAATAAGTCTGATTCGGTCTGAGTTTTATGAGTGTGGAGCCAAAACAAACAAAAAGTATGAAGTTCTTAAAAAAAGAAAGAAGAGAGCGTTTTATTGGATAAAGCTCCCAGACTCTACCAAGGGAATAGAGCCCTTTAGAGCAGATTCCTGGTTCTCATATCCTGGGAAAACTAAAACATAAAAACATTAGAAACTATATCTCTAAAAAACCCAACACATGCAGTTCATGTCATGACATTAACCACACAGGGCTGCTCTACCTGACAGGAGCTGTCGGAAATCGTAGGAGTCGTTCGTGAACTCATGTGAACACTTAGTGCAAACGAGCGCTGCGGCACAAAAATCTAAACCAAACTTTGAAACTTTGGTTGAGATCCTAGAAACAGAGACGCAGAGGAATGCTGCCGTCAGACTCGGCGAGCGGGTCATTCGAGGACAGCAGCTTGTTCTGCGTGTGTGTGAGAGGGAGGGGAGCTCCAGGATGTGGGGTGACTACCTCGATCAATTGAAAACACACGCCAAACAGAACAGCCAATAAAGGAATACAAACAACAACAAAACCCCCTCATATAAAGCAGATGCATTCACACATGACAAATGTGGACACAAAAATACCGCTAATAGCATCTTGAACCTATAGGAGAACTTAATGATGGAGATCTTAGAAAGGCTGTAAAAGCTAAAAGTGCACGGATGCACTCAGTGGGTGGTTTTTCTGCGCCCCAACATAGGAGGTCAGCTAATTCTTTAAAACATTATTAGAATATTTAAACAACAGAAAATCATAAATTCACTAACCTTCTCAGAGGGGTGTGCGTGCACTAATGACATACAGAGGTGCCACTGCTTCGTATTAAAAGTTAAGCAAGGATCCAGTTTTGTGTGAACAAAGCGGACTGTTCTGGACTCACACTGTGCCAACAAAACAACACAGTGTGGCTGCAGAATAACACGACCTCAAGGAGAGTCAGGGAATAATCCACCTCCGTTTCTAAAATAAAGGAGGTCAGTTGGAATTCATTGCCATTAAAAATAAATTGCTGTGTATTATTTTAGTCAGGACTCCAGCAGGGAATATGTGCAGCCCCATTCAAGAAAAAAGACCGTGTACAGCTGTTACATAAAACACCTGTTGAGACGAAATAACACAAAACAGCCAAGCCAGCAGACGAGCAGCATGAGAAAGGACTTCCTTCCCTAAAGCCTCCTCTCTAGACAAACAGGATCAAATCATGAATGAGACATTGTGGCTGTCTTCAGGCGTCCATATGTGTCCAGCTTAAGGGCTCGTTTGGCTTTGATCGACACCGACTGATCTTAGAGGGAAGTATGGAAAAAACGGCGCCCAGAAATGTAGGGAAGAGGATGATGAACAATATCAAACGCAGCAGGATGACGCGATTCCTACATCACATATTTATGATCATAGTTGCACACTGCAGCCTTAATAGTTTAATCGTAACAAAAGTCTGGAAGGAGCTATTATCTATTTCATAACTGAAATTGTTAGGGGAAAAAAACAAATTTTAGAAATCAAACTCACCTGTCCATCCTGACTCAAATGCACCTGGTGAATCTGAAGGTTTCCCTAAAAAAAAAAAAGAGACACATGAGTCTACAGACATGAAAACGGGTCAAGGGTGAAAAAGGT
>SSNS01000227.1:797846-948768 GCA_006937985.1 Aphyosemion australe
CCCCCCCCCGGCGAGACTCTAAATTGGGGAAAGTATCCACTAACAAACGCGCACACACACACTCCCCAGCAAGTAAGCCCTCTGCAGATTTGAAGGCATCAACCTGGTGAACTTTATGGAATAAAATAATCAAGCAGAGTTACATGCTACACATTAAGCATTACAAGAAATAAGACCAACCTCCATACTTTAACAGGGGGATCAGACCTGGTCCTTGAAGGCCACAGTGGCTGCATGTTTTCTACGTGTCCCTGCTCAGACACACCTGATTCTATATCAAGTTGGGGTTCTATTTTAACACAGAGTAGCAGAGCCTTTGTTTACCTTCTGCTAACAAGTTTCTGCTCCTCCTGAGACGAGGACAAGGCTGAGACGTGTTTAACCACATGTCCCAGCTTTGTCCTCAGCTCTGAGGACGGAGACAGACAGAGAGGGTCTAGGGTGATGGGGGGGTTGGTCTGGAGGCCACAGAAACATTTTAGTGAAGTAGATGTCACTTCCTGCATTCTAGTACTTTTTAACAGGTTGTTTTATTAGATTGAAATGATTGTTTATAAATGAACAACTTAAACAAGTAAAGCTTTAAAAACTAAACCAGTTATCAATGAAATCAGATCAACATCAGCATGAAATGACAGGTTTGGTCTGGTTTATTTTGTTAGAACCCAATAGTCTCGTTCAGAAATGTGATGGAGAATGAACCCAGCTCTGCTGCTGCTGAAGATACTAAAACCATAAAGAATCCTAAACTTCCAATAAAAATGTTGGATGTTTGTTTTGTATTTGCTGATAATAATAATAATAATAATAATAATAACACCAGCAGGAGGCTGTGGGCTGAATCAGGATTTAATGACAGCTAGCTACCTGATGGATCGAGTAACCAGCTAACTAACCCTCCCAACTCCTGTCCTTTGGGGAAATTTTGACTTTTATTATCTCCTCATGCCCATTAATTGTGTTTCTGAGGAGCAGATAAAACAAACAGCAAAAGGTAAACAAAAGCTTTCTCCCAGTTTTCTTTAAGTTGAATTTAACATCATTTGAAGTCATCCTTGTTCATGAAACAATAAAGTTTAGCAAGAACTTCTACAGGCCGACACATCAGAACAATATTGTTATTATTTCAACTGGCCGTTCTCTTGTTGAGCGCTCTCCTCTCCTCCACCTCCCTCCCCCCACCTCGGAGCAGCGCAGTAGAGTCTCCAAAATCCCCAGACTGAAACCGAAATGACCCGACGGAGTTTAAGTTCGCCCGATATCATTACAGACACATTTTTTCTTTACCACCATGGAGGAATAACAATGATTCCACTGCGTTTGGTTTGAGGCGCGTCCTCATCTCCTCATATTGTGCGGCCGCCATCTCTCTCTCTCTCTCTCTCTCTCTCTCTCTCTCACTCCTGCTGTCCATCGCGACTCAACGCGCTCAAATTATTAATCGACCCAAATCCGACCCGAGCAGTCGGGCTCACTTAGTTCGGGCTCGGATCGTAAGAGCGGGGAAGAGCCCTTCACCTGAGGTACACAGGTGACCTTCAGACGAGATGCGCTCGGGTCGCGCGTCACCGGTTCTGACGGACTTATTTATTTATTCTACAGTTTGTGGTGTTTGGTGCATGTTAAAATCATCTGGTATATTACCCCCCGTAGTTAATAGTGAAACTGGTCAAACTGCAAAACCCTGCCTTGCTGAATAAGCGCATCACCCCCCCCCCCTCCCCCCAAATATTTTCTCATCGGATCTGCACGAATCACGTAGGTCACCCAATTTGGATTCAAAACGGCGAATTTCGCCGAAAGGTGAGGGATTTTCATGTCTGGTCTACCAAATGGCAATAAATGATTCGATTTTAATGCCGTGTCATATATTGATCCAAATCATTATTCAGTGCAGAGCGGATCTCCTGCATGTAGAAAGCCAACGTCTATAACCAAGAAGCACCAAAATGTCGTTTTCTGCCATTCCCTGCATGATCAGACGTTTCTAAGCATGCAGATGTTGGCGGTGTTTACGCTGTTCCTAATGAGAGGTGAATGACACGCCCTTGTGTTGATGTCAATGGCTGAATTATATCTGGCTGCAGCAAAGGCTTTTGTAAACAAAAATAATCTGCTTATGATGCCGTAACAATCACGTTAACATGAAAAAGGATATCCCCATGTTTTTTCTCACATGCTAATGGTGTTTTGTGTATATTTGCTGTTCTGTCTGATTTTCCATAAGCTCAGAGAGGGCAGTGCAATCTCTGAAGCAGTTAATTTCCTTCTCAAGCACGCCGAAACCGTCTTTGATGAAAGGGGCCCGTTTCTAATGAAAACATATTCTGTGAGTGGCAGCTGGCAGAAGTGGGATTTTGTTGCTAAGCTTTGAACTCCGAAAAAACAAATAATATCTCGGAATAGGAAGGAGACGGGAGAAGAAGAAAAAAAAAATCTGGACTCGGCCACAAAGAGCAGGAAAAGCTTTAGAGGTTTTTCTGCCTTCAATTTATTGTGTCTCCCTCTCTCTCGGTTTCTTCCAAAAGGTCCTTTACCACTACGACTGCAGAGGAAATGAGAAAAACATTTGGTTAAGGTGTCAATTGCTTCTGCACAAATGTCAAACCGTCACCCATGTATGACATGTATCATGTTGAGTATTTGATTACATGTATGAGTGTGTACATAGACTGGCGCCTTGAAATAAATCTCTCTCCCACATCCTTGAAAAATCATTAACAGTGATGCTGATGCAGAAATTCCTTTTAAACAGTGAGTGTGGTTGGGAGGTAAATTATAATGTTAACTGGCAGGTTGTGTGTATATGGAACCATGTCTTATGGCCTACAATGAGTCACCTGAGCATTATATGGAAACAGCTCTGTGCACAAGCTGTTAATTATACTGCATAAATAATACTAGGTTCCACATAAAGGATTTTCTTTTTCCGGTTTTCACTAATGTCTTAAACACGGTCAGAAAATTACTGGGTGAAGCTTGTTTTATTGTGATTTTTGAAAAGAAAACAGAAACTGACAATGTTGAAAAATGTGAGGTACACCCTGGATTAATCCCACCAAAGTAATACACTCTGCACTCTGACTGTCATTAGCAAGTCTGCAAACAGGCCATTAAGGAAGTGATCTACAATGGTGATCATCATTTTTACACAAAAACACAATTTAAACTAGAGGTGCCTGAAAAAATCGATTCGCATTCGAATCGTGATTCTTACTTATAAAGATTCAGAATCGATTCATAAAGATTCGGAATCGATTCTGTCTGAAAGCATTTATGTAAACTGCCGTATTTCCGAGCGTCCCTGAACACATCATCGCTGGCGCACTGGCGCTAGCTGTAGCTGCTCGCTCTGTGTGCTCCTACGCTGCAATCTGCTGAAATACGACAGAGACCTACCTTTATTATTATCCTGTGTGTGTTTTATGAATCATGTAAGTTCATTATGTTTTATGTTTAAATGGCGTTATCCTGTTTAGTTTGACTGTTGTTTCATGCTGAGTGCACCATGCATCATTGATGCCTGTTAACACTAATTAGTGCCTGTTAGTCTTCATAATGTTAAACTTTGTTGCCACACATACTTAAAAAGTATTTGACTGCATTACTTTCAAAGCTACTATTAGGTAACTGTAAAGATTTGTTAAATTTTACAAGGTAAGCAAAAATAAATGTTGCCTTTTCATCAAAAGATTGTCTATGTTTACAGTTTTAGAATCACTTTATTTTACCTTGTAAATTTGCATTTTCTTGAACATAACCAGTTTTTTTTAAAGTAAAATAACAATTTCCCATAGCTTTTTCAAACTTGCAGAAGAAAGTAGTTAATCCTGGAACTGACACTCTGTTAATAATGATTGTAAATCGATTTGAATCGAGAATCGATTCTGAATTGAATCGGCACCCCGAGAATCGGAATCGAATCAAATCGTGAGTTGTTGTAAGATTCACATCCCTAATTTAAACTGTCCAAAATATTCAATCATGTTTGCATTTGTCATTCAGAAGCTTTGTGTTAGAAGGGGGGGGGGGGTGCATCATTAAATTAAATAACTAAAACTTTTTATAAATAGGCATAAAACACATTTTTACTTGTTATCTTTTATGCATAGTTTGCACTAGCAGCTGCTGTTATCGTTATTGTGTTTCTTGTTTTGTTGTTTTCGTAATTATTAGTTATTTTTTGGGCGATTGTATTTTAAATTTTATTTCCACGTGTAGTGTAAAACACTTTGGTTATCCCTCAGATTATTGGAAAGTACTTTGTGAATAAAGTTGATGATGATGCATCGTCATTTAATCGTCAATGAACAAAATGTATTAGTCCACTTCCACAAAATAAAAAGTAATTTCCTTCCTTAAAGACAAAGCCTGCAAAAGCATACCTGCATGATTTTTGTGGATAATTTAAACCATTAAGCAAAACAATGCCTGTCAGTGTGTTACCACACGGTAACTAAATTGCCAACCACCTACAAACTGGCATTCCAAAAAGATTGTAGATATCAGTCATTGAATGCCCTGCCAACCTCTCAAGCATGAATGAACTGTAACAGTTATTCTCTGTTTGGAAACAAATGTCTCTGAGCGAGGTATTTACTGAGAAATTCAATCCATCGGGAGGGAAAACCGGTCAACTGTGTCCCAACCTCTGTCACACATGCACACATAAACACTTGCCTCACTGTCCTGTGTGATCTGCACCTCCTCCCCTTGGGGCACCTGGGCAATGTGCAGCTGTCCCTGTGGAATCTGAGACGCACATAAAGAATTACTCAGAATTACAGCCAATTACACATATGAGCAATTAAGGAAAAATGTTTATGCCAACATAAAGGACAAAAAAGTCTGACTATTACCGGAGAAACAAAAAAATAAAACGTCGCTCACCACCTGAACTTGTCCATCTTCACCAATACGGTGGAACTGAACCTGCTGATTGGCCAGTGTGTAATGCAAGGTCTGCGGGGTAGCCGTCTCAATGTGGGCAGGTTCCTCGTTCGTGTTTTCATCTGTAGGGAAGGACAAGGAGTTCATAAAGAACAATAAAACACAAAAAAGGCTATTAAGGAGAAACTAAATCAACACTGCTAGTAAAGGCAGCCAGTTTCATTCCAGCATGACAAAAGAATCCAGTTTTGTTTACATTAAACTAATCTGAGATAACATATCACATACACAGCTTTACAAAACAAAGCTGTCTTCCATCTGTCACTGATACAGCTGTGTACTGTATTATATAAATACTTCCAATCACCAGATGAAGCAGGAATTGCCAGGTGGCTTTCGGAGGCTAAAGAGTTTGTTTGAACTCGAAGTGATGCAAATTAGTTTGGATTTTTAAAAGCAGAAGAGTTGCCTTTTCCCTGTTCATTTGACATGTAATTTGATTAAAGACCGAAATGATGTTTGGTCTTGTGTGTGTGTGTGTGTGTGTGTGTGTGCGTGCGTGCGTGCGTGCGTGCGTGCGTGCGTGCGTGCGTGCGTTGCATGCTGATGGATGCATCTAAACTACCATTTGTGCTGTGGGGCGTGCGTGGTCAGAAAAGGAAGGGCTTGACGATCTACCCCAAGTGTTTGCTCACAGGATATTTGGGTTTCCCCTGCAGTCCAAAGCTTCCCTGGTCAGAGGTGAGAGGTGATAACTCACAGGGAAGGAGCAGCAGGCGTTGTGTGTGGACAGTGAACATGTGAAGCACCAGACTCCATAACTGGAGGGTCAGACTGCATAATAGGTTTCATATAGCTGATAAAATAAGATGACTTTGAGTTCACTGCCTGTGACTGTGCCAACTGCATAAACTGACAGCACAAGATTAATGGATTTTATCAGCATAAATTATATTCTGCCTCTTTAAAACTAAGAAAACTCAAAGTGAGTGGTGCTGTAACAGGGTGTGGATGAAGCAGACAGGAGGGATTTCTTAATTAGATCCCATGACTTTCTACTTTAACTAGAAACACATCAATACATGCAATCACAATCTATGTGATAGTGTAGCTAATTGTATATTTTTGACATAGTGTTCTCCAGAAACTCAACACCTGCTCTTTTACCTGCGGCTGAACTGCGGGGTGTGCGTTTGGAGAAGCTCTTCACTGCCAGACTCTGGCCGCGCTGCTTACGTCTCCAGGCGGTGCGACACTTGGAGTCGATACTTTGTTTGATGCGATACCAGTCCGACTCCGAGATGCCAAATTTGTGAAACAAGTGGCCTGAAGAGACACGGAAAGTTAGGCAAAATATTATCAAATGAGAACATAGTATATATTAGGGATGCAACGGTCCACTTTCCCCACGGTCCGGTCCGTACCTCGGTTTTTGGGTCACGGTTTCGGTCCACTTTGAATTTCCAGACTTTATTTTATTCACGCAATAATATAACTTTTCAGATGTATTACTTGTAGTCCAGTGTATAATAATATGTCCAGAGACCAACAGAAATGTCACTTTTAAAATGCCTTTTCAATGTGGTGTCAGTGAGAGGCTAGGGCGACCAAAGCGGGACCGGGAGGGATGCGTAATTTGGAATTGTAGGATGTCCGAGGAAGGTCCCGACTCGGGAGTGTGTTGTGTGAGGGGTTGTGGTTGTGGCGTCAAATAAAGTGAGCCTCTGAGTTCACCATTTTATCTCCTCGTCTTTATATTAACCAGAAATGTTCCCACACACGAAATGTTTGTGTAAAGACGGCGCATCGCATGTCGCCGTGGCTGAGTTTATCCCTGTAGCGCTTGTTTTGCTCAAACTTTCAGCTCAGTGGGGCGGGTCAAACCTGTGACTGGATGTTTACTCGCGGGTAGGGAGGGGGTCTGTTGTGAGCAGCTTCAGACGAGACTAGAGCGGGCACACGGAATGAAATTCATCTGCCTGGACAGACAAACGCACACTGGTGCCGTAAAGCATGAAATAAAAGGACCAGCGTGAAAATAATGACAAAACCGAAGTCCCGCTGTACACGAGGGTAGATTGTTCCGTGCAGGGAGGACCGAACGGTTCGGGATTTTACCTCGTACCGTTGCATCCCTAGTATATATCCACAAACTGTATTCAAATATAAATAAAAACCTGAAGAAGATTTGAGCAAAATAGACACACTGCAGTTTCAAAGGTTACTGTCCGTAGAACTCGACGCTGTCATGGTTTAAAATAATGCATTGCACGGAAGGTTCCCCTGCTCAAGTCATCACATGTCCAGGCCCGTCTGGAGTTTGCCAACGACCATCTGGATAATCCAGAGGAGGCGTGGTCAGATGAAACCAAAATAGAACCCTTTGGTCTAAACTCCACTCGCTGTGTTTGGAGGAAAAGGAAGGATGAGATGCATCCCAAGAACACCATCCCTACTGTGAAGCACTGGGGTGGAATAATCATGCTTTGGGGGTGCTTTTCTACGAAGGGGACAGGATGGCTGCACTGTATTAAGAGGATTAATGGGGCCATGTATTGTGAGATTTTGAGCAACTACCTCCTTCCCTCAGTCAGAGCATTGAAGATGGCTGATTTTTAAACAGATGTTTACAAAAGTGGACTCGACTCTGACTGTCCTTGCGAGCCTGTTGGAGAGCCCTTGCAACGACTGATAATGGCGGTGCGTGTTTTCATACCAACGTATACGGACAAGCATATATTAGGCTTTAGTCTTCCAACATGACAATGACCCGAAGCACGCAGCCAGGATAACCAAGAAGTGGCTCTGTAAGAAGAATACCAAGGTTCTGGAGTGGCCTAGCCAGTCTCCAGACCTAAATCCATTAGAAAATTTTCAGAGGAAGCTGAATCTTTGTGTTGCTTAGCGACAGAACCAAAACCTGACAGATCTAGAGGAGATCTGTGTGGAGGAGTGGGCCAAAATCCCTGTTGCAGTGTGCAAACCTGGTCTAGAACTACAGGAAACGTTTGACCTCTGTCATTGCAAACAAAAGCTTCTATACCAAATATTGACACTGATTTTCTCAGGTGTTCAAATACTTCTGTGCAGCAGTGCAATACAAATAAATTCTTTAAAAATCATACAAAGTGATTTCCTGAATTTTTTTAAAAGCCGTCTCTCACAGTGGGAATGCACCTACAGTGTGAATTTCACACCCCTGCATGATTAAGTGGCAGAACTTTTAAAATTGCAGGATGTTCAAATACTTCTGTTCCTCACTGTACATATGAACCCAAATAACACTGATCATGATTTTTATCCCTAATCGAACGGCCTTATTGTCAAATACAAAACCAGAGATCTAAAGCCAGTGTTTTCTGGTCTCCAAGATACACGAGCGAGACATAATTTAGCTGCCTAACCGAAAATAAAGCAATTTATTTTTAACAGAGCTGCTTCTTCTGTAATCACACATGCATTTGTAAAAAATTGTATGTAACCACTGTCTGGATTCTGTTTACTTCTCCACTCCTACTGGCAAGTTAACACAGGTCCTGACTGTGTCTAACCCTCTCCTTGCATGTACAGGTGTACTTAGTGGCTGTCTAACCAACATTATAAATTGTTCAGAGGGCGAGAGCCACCTGACAGCTCGTTTTTATTTAAGTTAGCAACCCAGCTACAACCTCTACAACCCGAGGATAGAAAATGAGACGGGGGGGTTATCTGATGGTATTGGGATGACACTATACGGCCGCCCTTTTGCACCTGATGGATCCTGCACAGACAAGCAAGACAGGTGCTCCTTTTTTTAAGACAGGCAGAATGAGTCACCCAAAAGTCAACCAGCTCTGCTCCTCCTGACTCTACATACTTCAGTGTCAGACCAAATCTGCATGTAGACTGCCAAGAGGAAACACAGGTAACAAAGAATAAAAACGCCTTTGTTTATAGATCAAATGCTGAAAAAAAAACTGGAGGAAAAGTCATACTTATGTATGTTTCACTGGGTATTTGATCAAAAAGGAGATGTAATTTCACTAAATCTACAAGTAGACACAGTTGAACAAGGGTGCTTAGTCATGAATGAGACAGAAAAAAGCTAAAATGAGAAGTACAATGCCTGACTTCTTTTTCACCTTTGTACAGCTGGCCAAGTGGACAGGCGTGGGCGTGAAAACAAATCGTTTTCTAGTCAAAACTTACAGCAAATGGCCAACAGACATCCTCTTTCAAAGGCTGTGAAGTATGAGCGGGGGTACGTAACGCTGTCCAATCACATGACACAGAGTTTAGACAGACCCCAGTCCAACTTTATGTCCGTGTACGCCACAAAGAAGTGTTTAATAAAGCTGATTCAACTCCGCTGCATAGGTTAGAGCCAACAGGGCCGCTTTTATTACCGTTATGATCTAACTCAACATAAAGAATATGGCCGATGGGCTCGCACACAGAAAAATGTGTCAACCATCGAAGGCCCTGGAAGGCCTTCCTGGGCTCAAAGAGTTCCTGAATTAACATCTTTCTACCAGACACATGCATGTCATTTAGACATTGGTATGTACCAAAATGTGTTGCAAATTAATGTGAGTATGCTATGATTAATGCATGTTGTTGTAAGACACCATGGGAATACAGACCGTGGCCTATTTCTGTGTTCTATTCAGCTCTGCACTGTAACAGCACAGGAACAGGGAAGGTCTTCGGGAGTTCATTTATGCTAAAGGGACAAAATGTTTTAAGCCCCTAAATTCCTGCAGGACAAAATCTATGATGGAAACCACATAGTATGAAACACACAGTGGTTTCTGGACTCTGACTAGGATGTTATTAGGACATTTTATCCACGTAACCATCACAAACTGGTAAGTTTTAATTAGATCATTTTCTTGTGCCAGTATGTGCTAAAACGACCCTATACAAGATTAATGAAATGTCACTCAGACCTCCATGGCCCTCTGTGGTCAGAATACCGCACTTGCAACGTCAGAGTGGTGGTCCGGTCCCTCTTAGTCTCAGTAAAGCTAATGCTGGTGCTGGTGCTGCAGTCTGCTTCCAACATGTTTCCTGCATGTTTTAGATCATGAACACAGCTGATTTGTTTGATTTAGTGATGAACCGCTCCTGTTGACACTAATGAAGGCTGAGGAGACGTTTCAGCAGTTAGATTAAGGTGTTAAAAAGACGAACGCACAGCAAGGAGATAAGTTTCACTTTTGGTTTCACTAATGGACACTAGGGGGTGCTAAAGCAAGCCAAAACTGCATCGTATCCCTTTAACTCTTGATTTAAAAAATTTTTTTTAAAAGTGCAGGTTTAAGCTGCTTTTCAGTTTTTATGTAGGATAATTCTATTGATTTTCTATGACACAATGACACAAAAAGAACCTGTATCATTTTTAGATCTATTTATGTTTTTTTTACTTTGTTTTCTGCAAATATCAACATTCCATAGAAATAAATATCCATAACATTTTTGCCAATTTAAAACCTTATATTAGAAATAAAATTGGGGTTTTTTTCCCCAAAAATGACAACATTTAAAAAAAATTCTGACTTTAGTCTCAGTAAAAACGTTATAATTCTGATTTTTGTCTGAGAGTTTGAACTTTTTTCTCAAAAATCTGGGACATTTTTCAGTGGCTGTAATCCTATTATGTAGATAAACAAAGTGTATTTATCAAAATTTGACGAAATTGTCTTTTCTCAAGAGGTCTTGTTACAGTTGTGGCTCTAAACTAGTTTTATTTTAGTTGACTGAGGGGAAAACGGCTCTATGGTTGGTAAAGGTTGCTGACCCCTGACTAATACCTACATTTTCTGTCTAGCTGATGCTTGAGGACGTCTGTCACAGCTGGTAACTCATGATTGCAAAGAAGTGGTTATGGACAAAAGTTTATCACCTGATCTACTTCACATGATACAAAAAAGCTGTCAAAAGCAGACGGAAAGGGTTTTTTACTTACAGCGAATACCATAAATCATGAGTGGGTCTAGCTGCTTCTTTCCATGTTTCCCCTGCCCAGAGAGATTGGACATGGCCTGGACTTCCCGGTGGAACAGGTAGTCCAACAGCGTCAGCGCCATCTTTTCTGCCGTGCGGCAGTTTGTGCTGATATAGAGCATATCAGATGAAGAGATCGGACAGCGAACTCGCATCTCTGAGTTGTTCTCATCTCCCAGCCAGGTGCCCTCTGGATAATCATCTAAGAGGAAATGAGAAGAGAGAAATAAATTCCTCACCCACCAGCTTCAAGTGGAATTTGTTAATAACATTGAGATGTAGAGCACTTTGGTAGCTTTATTTAGCCTGATACCATTAAAACCCAGCTAAATATATTCATTCTATCAAGCTTTGACTCACAGGTTGACAAAAATCACAAACCCCACGTTTCCTTGATGCGATACAACAGCACCCCCATGTGGCTGTCCGCAGGAAGTGAATGAATTCAGGATCAAACTGTTGCCTTGGATGTTTGCTCAGAGCATATGTTAGCTGTTAGGTGTACCACATTAACAAGGCCTGGGATGGATGGTACCAGCCAGCTAATGCTGATTACAGCACAGCTGAAAATAAAAGAAAATTTTAACTTTGAGGTTACCCCCAAAACTTCCGTCTCTTAAAATTACCAACCAAGAACCACAGGAAAAAATTAAAAACATGGATTTTATTTAGTTTTGCAGTTTAAAAAAAGGGTAATCGTCTTCTGGGTTTGACCGAGCTGCTCGATGGCGTGCATTAATACGATCTAAGCCGGAAACATCAACAGATCTTAACTTTTTTATGTTCTGTTATTTATGAGGATTATGTGCCCCTAACTAATCAGAACAAAACAATAAAAATAAATCAAACCCATTAGGTCTAGAGATTCTGACGCAGCTGATGGTCATACATGAGATTTAAAACCCTCAAGCAGAAAAAAAACATGGTTAATCACATGTTTTAATTCCATTTCTAACCAAACAGATGAGAGAAACAACATATATTAAACGTTTACCTGCAGTCAAGTCCTACCTTCTGAATTGAGTGTGATGAGGGTGATATTTTGGCCGTTTTGCGCGCTGCCTGACTGACCGCTGTTAGAAACCGAGTCGCTGGCCTCTGACCCACTATCCTGCTCCTCCTGACTCTCATCAGGCCCCGGCACCTTCACCAGGAATGTGTTCTGACGCCTCCTGGACACTGTGCTGTAAACACAAGTTTAATTTGTAATACACCAACCAAAAACCCAGTTACACCTGATTAAAGCAGGTAGTGAAACCAAAAAGGAGAAATAACTACTGACATTAGGACAGACTTGTGTTAGACGCTGAACTGTGAAAGTGAGACACGTACTTGCTGAGCAGGTTGTCTAGCGGAGTGTCCTCCTGAGCGGCGATCTTCGGGTGTTCTCTGCTCACAATCACATTTGTTTGTGGGACAACGCTAAAAAAGAAAATCCAAACAATTTAGTAACAAAATGGCTAAAATTCCATAAAATGACCATTTATCTTGTTGACATGGAAATGCCGTATTTCGAGCTTACCAGCGGACTTTGTTCCACGTCTGAGTGGCCCCCTGAGGTGACCCTGCAACCATAGAGACCTGGACAGGACTCTTGCTGCAGGAGGTCATGCTGTCTAGTTTGCGTGCGAGAGATTTACACGTAGCATCTAACGACTGTAGCTTTGACTCAATTCCTTCCAGCCGCTGGCAGAGTGAGTCGTTAAATGAAACCAAAAGATTCTGGAAATGGGGATCAAAAAGCAAAATGTTTGGGATTTCAGAAATAATTGATTGTGTAAATGAGGATTTTGAATACATCCATTTAGGGTTGATACCTTAATAAAAGTTAAGTCCTGGCTGCTGTTATTGTTCTCTTGGATGTTGCTTAATTTTCTCTTCTTCTTCTGGGTTCTTTCTTCAGCGTCTTCATGATTGCCCAGCATGTCTGGCACGAATGAGACACAAAGACACCCTCAAACCAACACACTCGTTGCTGATTTTAGCTGTTGTCCAGACATGTTTTATTCATGCTCTAATCAGCAGGAGTTCTGAGCAGAAGCTGAATCCCAATTCCATATGCAAGGCTGGTAGAGGCTATTTTATAATAAAGCTGTGCAGCAAACACTCGGCAAAGAGTAAAACAGCAAAGAAACCTAATTTAGACTCAATTTAACACGATTTTTGCTGATTAAATGTTAATGCTTTCTAATGCTGCATTAGAGAATATAACTATCTGAGAAAAAAGAAAGACAAAAACTTAAATATTGATTAATTCGCTGCAAAAATGTTGCATAAAAAGATCAACAATGCAAGAAATCTTACCAGTGCGGTTGCTGTGATCAAAATCTTCCACTGTTATTTGAACAATTTCATCCAACTCTTGCCCAGACATTGTTCACAGCTGGCATAAAAAGAAGAGAATATGTATTATATAACATATTCCTGTTAAGCTGATTATTTATACACAATGTGTTCATACTTCTGCTTTTGTTTGAAATAGTGGAATACACTAAAGCTCTTAAAGTGATACTTTACTCATATTTTTAATACATTTGCAGTGGTTTCTAGTAGAAATGAATGCCTTGTAAGTCATACTCAGGGGGGAGATAAAGCTCCAGTGCGCCTGTTTCAGGAACTAGAAGTGAGCCAGATCAGAGTTGATCTGAAGACGGCGAGATTTGGAGTCTTATTTCCTGATATTTGGACATCTCGCTTCTGATTGAACATGACTCTACCACTGACTCTGTTTGCTCTGCAATGTTGATGTTTTATCTCCACAGATAAAAGAGCCTGAAGGAGTTCTGCTGTGTGGTGGAGTTGCCAATGCTAACGGTTAGCTTCTACTATCCGAGACGTTCTCTGCTGTTTCCTGGACGCTAAACCAACAGTCTTCCCCGACGTGAGTCAAGATGGGTGAGAATGTTAAGTGACAGTGTGATCTGACAGGAGTTTCAAATCCTAGCGTTTCACCGTCTATTTTCTATTAGAAGCTAATGCAGGAGATAGGTGTAGGAGACAATTTTCATGTTCAGCCTGCATGAAATACTCCGATTATAATCAGAAACAACAATTTAAAAAGGCTTTTTCAGTGAAGTACCACTTTAACATAACTCCACATAAAAGTCTGGGTGACCAAAAACTTGTATCATGCCTGAAGGCAAAGCTGTTTTCTCTGCTCATACTGTCGATTTGTTTGAGCGCAGAAAAAAAATAAGTTTTAGTAACAGAAGCAGCAGAAACATCTGAGGACAAAATGGAAAAAAAACCAAGCCTTAAGCTATCAAAGGCAGTAGTGGAGCAGAAATATGGGTGTGAGAGAGAGGGTGTGACAAATGGTGCGAGATCTTGTGATATTGCTTGAGCTTGCCCGTAATGTGATTTTCAACATTAAACCAAGCTGCAACTCCAACAGTTCTCCCCAAAAAAGAAGAGGACTTTAAATAAGATTCTAGCATGAATGATGGAATCTGATGTGCATTCCTTCAAGGAATGCTAAGCTTTTAATTTTCTGGAGATTTGTATATTCTATCTGTCCTTTGAAGTCATCTTCTCACGTCATTTCTTTAAAAGGTCAATTTTCTAAATGATGCAGCATGAATATCTCCACACTGGGGCAGCAATAATAATAATATTCTATTCCGACATATTACTTTCTAAAGTTGAGCAGATAGTGGTAAGAATATTACAATTTCTCATTCCATCCACTATTTTGAATAACCTGTTATCTTCTTGATGTGTTGCTTTCCTGTACTTAGCTAGGACCTCCATGCAACTCAACTGCTGCATGAACAAAAATGTAGAAATGTATCAATAAATTCTTTATATAATTTGTATAAAACAGACAAAAACAGACACATATTCACACATTATGTACAAAACTACTTGCATTTATGACTACACCAGTAAACAATAAACGGGGGGGGGGGGTTGATGACATGCAGCGTTAGGCCTGCAGGCTGCAAATGTCTCGCTGATGGGAGAGCTAATTAATTCTGGCCAATCTTCGCAGTTAAGCATCCTTACTCATTAATATATAGAAAATGAGAAAAATCTTATTTCTAGAGTGGCTTGCAACGTTTATACTGCAAACAGCAATCGTTAGCTGTAATTTAGAGATCGGAAGTCTCTAAACGAAGCAGAAAATACCACTTATTTAGCAGCAATGTTGTGTATTATAACTAATTTTACTGCAACAGCATTTTGTTCAACTTTGCATTTTCATTTGCAGGCTGAAAATGGTTAGGTAGCTGGTGGCTAATGTTAGCTGAAGCTACACAATCCGACTTGTGAGCTATGTCGATGTATGCCACCGATAAAGCTAGATGCGCGAAAGGAGACGCTATTTAAGCTAGCTTAGTAGTTAGCATGCTAGTTAGGCCTTATGGCTGCTTGATCGCAGATGAAGAATTGTTGAAAGTTGAATACAGCAAATAAAGATCATTTTGATTAAGCCTCTTCTTCTTTTGCTCTCACGCAACAACATGCACCGTGTAAGATTGGGTTATATTACCGTGTGAATGACGAATTCTCGTGTTGTTTGTAGGGATTCCGATAACGGCGTCGTTCCTCGCGAGAGATGAGGCTGCGTCCGCTCCTCTGTTCCTGAATTAGGCCAGGGTATATCATGGCCGCCTGTAGAGGGCGCTCGAGACCAACTGAGATACTGAAAACGAAGTCTGAGTTCTATTTTTAAAATACCCGTTATGTGTTTTAATATATTTTTTTGTCATGCGATGAAAATCAAATACTGTATGTATCCCTGCAAAGGTAAAAAGAATATCCTTCAGTATTTTTCTTTTATATTCAGAAAATTGGGCTGCATTCCATATCTCGGGCCAGTGGCGCAATGGATAACGCGTCTGACTACGGATCAGAAGATTCTAGGTTCGACTCCTGGCTGGCTCGAATTGTTTTTTCAGTTTCAAACTCTCCAATTTAACTCTTTGCACTGCATTTAGTTTTTATTTTACTTATTTAGTTTTTATTTTATTTAACTAATCTTTTTGTTTCATAAAACTGATAGACCCCTTGACATGTGACATCACATGCCCAAGGGCCCCTTGGGGGGGACTTTTCTACAGTTGATGGGCTGGAGGGCAAAAAGACAGCACTCCCACTGACCACCACTGTTATCTGTTAGTTAGCTGTCAATAAATTGAGTTAAATAGTGGCAAGATAAAATATATCAGCATGGTTTACACATGCAGCATTGTAGGCTGCACAAATAGAGTAACATAAAATTTTACAGGTTTCCAGCTGATAAAATACGCTGAAGGCAATGGTTAACAGCCATGAATAGAGTTTGAGTAGATGAACCATCCACATCTTGGCAGCCAAAGTCTCATGACAAAATAAAAAAGTAAAATATCTGCCCCATATGTCCAGACATGAACAAGTTACAGCCATCTAATTACTTGTATGCCTTTGTAAATGGGTTAAATTAGTTTATTTTTATGTAATTACACAAAATGTGTTCTGGAATTAGAGCAGGCAGCCTTTAAAGGGATACTTTGCAACGTTTTTATATTTTTAAATAATT
The DNA here is from genome assembly GCA_006937985.1 of Aphyosemion australe. Taxonomy (NCBI): domain Eukaryota; kingdom Metazoa; phylum Chordata; class Actinopteri; order Cyprinodontiformes; family Nothobranchiidae; genus Aphyosemion; species Aphyosemion australe. The sequence goes on from SSNS01000227.1 coordinate 814,243, forward strand.
TTCTTGAGCTAGTATGTGCTAAAATGACCCTTTTTGCATCCAGTTAACTTCCCTTTCACTTTCCAGAGCCTTTCGAGCCCGAGACTATCACCACACATTGTGTGCATCCTCAGTTCTCCTTAAATAAACTGTTTGCTTTGATTTTTGTGTCCGACACTGATTCTTCATGTCTTGGGTCAAAAAACTCAACCCGAACATGACAAGGAGGGGAGAAATTAAATAAACTATCCATGATTCAATGTACATGATTAGACCTTTTGCTACACCAGCCTTCATTTAAATCCCTACTAAATTATAAGCTAAATTTACTGTTGTTATCATACTTGTACAAGGTTCACCCGTGAGTTTCCTGCCTCTTTGAAATATCTGACTTCAAAGTCACATAGGTGGACCACAGTTATGATCAACCCAATTTGTCACAATGCCAAACAGAGGACTCGTTTTTACCAAATATTAATAATAATGAGAAATGGTTTGTGATGGTTACTTCACTCTGATGTTATATTTTGGTTGTTAAGCTCTGATGCTATTTAGCATTGTTATTACAGATACTGATGTGTGTTCATTTAATTTAGGGGTAAGAAACTCCCTACTCTTTTTCAAACAAATTATATCACTAATGTGTATAATTTTGCAATCATTTGAATTACTAATTTATATGCATTACCACTTCTTTTTTACATATGTTTTTATTATGCCCTTGTTTTGTCTGCTTTGTTGCAACTAAATATTTAATTGGTTCGAAAGAAAGAACTTCTCTCATGACTAATGTCTTTTTTTCTTTCAACCTCACCTGTGAGCTTCCAGCATCCCCTTCTCCATCTCCTCCAGCCTTTCCTCCTGTACCTCCTTCTGCATCTGGGGTGTCACCTGACAAAAATGTTACGATATCATGTGACCAGATGGACAATATGGGATGCATCAATCATAGATTTTGATAGAATAGATTGATATTTATAGTCTGAGAGGAAAAAAACCTGTTTAACAAATTAACATTAGGCCTATGTGAATTTTACAAAAATATTGCCCATAAGCGGGCCGTGCATTTGGTACCTGAGAAGCTGGGCCCATGCACACATAGGCTACACAGACTCAAACATTAACGGTAAAAACTTCTGAGGATCAAAACTGCCTTAAGAAAAAGTGAGGGGACATGTCCCCTCACTAAAATTACATCAGTGAGTGAGATAATTTATTCACTTTATGATGTATAGTTGTTGGTCACCTCACCTGTTACTGATGGGTGGGACAGCAGATGAGTCACGTGACATCCTGCAGGACAAATACAGATTGGCCCATCGTCAGAGTTCACTTTAAAAGCTCCACAGGAGGCAGCGGGTTTCGGTTCTCTCTGTTTCTGCAGAGTTAATCGGTGTCGCAATCCAGTCCAAGACAACCACCATGAAGTTCCGTGCAAAACAAGCTTGCTTTCCTTTGTTTGTTTCATTCCTCTGTGTTATTGCAGAGCTACACAGTGAGTATGTCAGAGAAATTATTTGCACAACAAGAGATCAGGAACAAGTTATGCAATAATCTAGATCTGTCAAAAGCTAATTAAATATGTCTGAGTTAAAGAACAAATGCATTTGGTAACTTCGTAATGTTGTATTTCATTTGGGGGCGTTAATAGTGGTTACCTTTTACCTCCAGGCTCTCAAGGGCTAAAGGTGAGAGATAACGTTGTGCCAGTCATTATCACTCAGCTTTTTCTGCTGCTGGGATTGGGAAACATACAGAAAAAAAAACAAATTTTAACATCTAAATGGTTTTAGATGTATGCATTTGCGTTACATTTCAGTAGAGCTATTATTGAAAATATGCAACATGCATAAAGGCCCTTTTTACAACTTTAACTGCAGCTTTAACTTCAAGAAAGGCGTGTCATTTCAAAACAGAATATAACTGGTTTAGTGGGTGTGTTTTTCACTACAAAAGCTTACTTACTCCCCTCCCTAGGCCTGCGCCTCTGGTAGGGTCACCCATGGCAAACAGGTTCTAGGTGAGGGATCAGTCAAAGTGCAGCCCAAAGACCCCTAATGATGAATTATATAAATGGAAACAGTGTTCCCTCGCCTGGACCAAAGACTGTATATATAAGAGGCCTGGACGCAGGTCACTGGGGCCCCCCTCTGGAGCCAGGCCTGGAGTTGGGGCACGCTGGCGAGCGCCAGGTGGCCGGGCTTTTACCCATGGAGCCCATCGGGGCACAGCCCGAAGAGGAGACATGGGTCCCCCTTCCCATGGGCTCATCACCCGTGGGAGCACCAAAGGGGTCAGGTGCAGTGTGGAAAAGGTGGTAGCCGAAGGCGGGGACCTTGGCGGTCTGATCCTCGGTTACAGATGCTGGCTCTTGGCATGTGGAATGTCACCTCTCTGGTGGGGAACGAGCCGGAGTTGGTGTGTGAGGTTGAGAGGCTCCGACTAGATATAGTTGGACTCACCTCAACGCATGGCTCTGGCTCTGGAACCAGTTTTCTTCGGATAAGCGAAAGAGAATGGATAGATGGATGAAGTTTACTTATACTCTTTTCAACTTTTGCTCAGACATCAAATTGCTGTTTTTGTAATTTGATCACATAGCCGTTGCATGGTAATATTAGTTTTATTCTTAATGGATAAAATTGTCGAAAATTTGACTCTGTTAAGTGTTGTTCTAACATGACAAAAATCCCTACAGCACCTGAAGTCCACACAAAGCTCGGATGCCTCAGAGGTGAGTACGTGAGTGTGAAAGGAAAGGAGACTGGGGTCCACGCCTTCCTCGGCGTCCCCTTTGCCAAACCCCCACTTGGACCCTCCCTGAGACTGACTGCACCTCAACCTGTGGAGAAATGGGACGGAGTGAGAAATGCCACCAAGCAGCCCAACATGTAGGACCTCTGGTTTTAACAAATCATACGATGAAGTTCTTGTTGGCAAAAAAAACTTCTCCTTTGCAGGTGCATTCAGGACATGCAGGCTGTTGAGTATCTGCTTGAAAAACTTGGAGGCATGTCGATGGACATCCCAGCTGTATCAGAGGACTGTCTTTACCTCAACATTTACGCTCCTGCAAACAGAGCCCCCGATACCAAGCTCCCAGTAAGTAATTGTGTTTAATTTTTATGTTTTTATATTCAGCCTCTAAAATTCAGCTTTGGGATGGTCCAGAGCTCCTACAGCAGTTTTTATTTTCTGTTTTTCACTAGCTGACACAACGTCCTGAATGAGGCCGTATCCAAATTTCTGTGACACACAAAGACAAAGTGCATTAATGCATTTTATCTAATTCAATCCGTGGAGTCTTTTCTTTGCAGGTTATGGCAGATGCATTGAAGCATTTAGTAGCTACTCTGCATGCATCGTTGCAATTTCTCCACCCCATATTGACAGAGTCATTTGGTTGTTTTGTGGATCAGATCCATTTGTGGTGAATTTGGTTGGGGAAAAAAATTTTGAGGCCTTTCATCAATTTTCCAGGTCATGGTGTGGATCCATGGTGGAGGCTTTGTTTCAGGGTCTGCTTCTATGTTTGACGGTTCTGCCCTGGCTGCCTACCAGGATGTGGTTGTGGTTCTGATCCAGTATCGACTGGGACTCCTGGGATTTTTCAGGTAAATGCATTAATAAGCATTTACAACAAGGAGTAAATAAACTCTCATGATTTAATCAGATCTGTACCACGTGTCAAGTATTCGTAAATGTGATCTATGCAGCACTGGAGACGAACAAGTTTCAGGGAACTTTGGTCTTTTGGACCAGATGCAAGCTCTGAGGTGGGTCAAGGAGCACATTCACAACTTTGGAGGAGATCCAGATTTAGTCACCATTTTTGGGGAGTCTGCTGGTGGAATGAGCGTGTCCCTTCTGGTAAGAACTCATCTGGAGAGCTAAAGTAACGTTTGAAAGATTTTCAAATGCCATCACAAAGAGGACCACTGTAACTATATTGTTATGTAAATCTGCAGCTTCTCTCTCCATTGTCTGATGGTTTGTTCCACCGAGCCATTGCTGAGAGTGGGACAGCTGCACTGGATTTCCTTCACACAAGTGATCCTACACCAACCATGCAGGTTAGTCATCAGATATATTGCAAGTAATTCTTCTGCAGCATGCTTAATTGATTCTAAATCAACGAGGTTGCATCTTCTATTAGATGGTTGCAAAAGCATCTGGCTGCAGCCTCGAGAGCACAGAGACGATCGGCGACTGCGTGAGAAACCTCAATATTGATACCATTCTGGAAATTGTGAAGGTGAGATTCTAGATTTTAAAAATGAATGATAACAGTTGTCTAGTCCTTGATCTTTCATTTCTCAAATGTTATTGCTGTTTTTCACACTAACTCATTTTTTTATTCACTTTATAATCAAGAATAAAAGTTTAACATTTCCTATAAATACTGACGGACACTTCCTGATAAAATCAGCTCATGAGCTGCTTCATAAACACAAACTCCTCCCTGTACCATTTATGACCGGCGTAAATAACGATGAAGGGGGATTCATCATGGCTGAGGTGAGTTAGAATTAAATATACATTCTGATTAAGTTTATTTATCATTAGCTATGTCTTCTTTCATTTTTTAGTTCTTTGCACCTCCAAACTGGACAGAAGGAATGGATCGGGAGCATATTGTGAACGTATTGTCCATGTTCTACCTAATTGTGAGGCTTGATGTGTCAGAATTAATTTTCTTCTGTGCAAAAACTCAACTTTTACTAACCTTTTCATTCTCTTTAGCCCAAAGATGCAATCATCAGAGATCTGATTGTAAATGAATATGCTGGAAACGGCAACGACCGTGTGAGAAACAGAGATGCCTACACTGAGATGCTCGGAGATTTCTTTTTTACTGTACCAGCCATTAAAACTGTGAATGCTCACAGAGGTAAATTGTGTACCAAATTGTGCAAGATCAGTTCAATTTTCTCAAAAATAACACTTGTTTTTGTACAATTAGACACAGGAGCAGCTGTATATCTGTATGAGTACCAGTATCCTCCAGCATTCTTGCAGAAAAAAAGGCCCAGCTTTGTTAGGAGCGAGCATGGAGACGAGATCTTTACTGTGTTTGGACTTTGCTTCACAACTACTCATGTAAAACTGGCTGGTGGGTGACAAAACTACACCCAGATGTTTAATTTCTCCATTTTTTTTCTAGAATATAAAATATTTCTGTGGTTTATTGTTAATCCAGAGGCGTGTCCTGAAGAGGAGGAGGAGCTAAGCAGGATCATGATGAGCTACTGGGGGAACTTTGCTCGCACGGGGTAGGAATCACTGCTAATAGATTAGATCATTGTTTTAAAACAGATATTTAAAAGTTAGAACTTCTGTGTGTTTAGGTCCCCCAATGGAGACGGCCTTGTCCACTGGCCAAAGTATGGAGCAAAGGAAGAGTACCTGGCTATTGATTTAAAGCAGCAGGTATCGGGTCAACACCTGAAGAAGGACCGGTTCATCTTTGTAACTCAGACTCTGCCGGAGAAGATCAAACAGCACAAAGAGAGTACGGATCAAGCAAATGTGACGCATCATCATCAGTCTGTGGATAACTGCTGATGATATTTTAGTTCAATTATTTATGATCAGGTATATCAAATGTATAAAAAGTATTTATTTATTCCTAAACTGTTCCTTCTGAGACCTGTCCAGCCTCTAATGCCGTTCGTTTCGTGTTCCTTTTTAAGGAGCTTGTGAAAATAAACAAATAATCTGTTAATCTCCAAAGACGAACCGTGTCACTGCGATCCTTCAGCCTTAGTGGAATATCATAGGAGGGGAGAAATTAAATAAACTATCCATAATTCAATGCACATGAATAGACCTTTTGCAACACCAGCCTTCTTATAAATCCCTACTAAAATATAAGCTAAATTTACTGTTGTTATCATACTTGTTCAAGGTTCACCCGTGAGTCTCCAGCCTCTCCAGGGCAGTTTGCTTCTCTCACCTGACAAAAGATGAATGGAAATGAATTTGGAATGCTCTGACTTCAAAGCCACATAGGTGGACCACAGTTATGATCAAGCCACTTTGTCACAATGCTAAACAGAGGACTCATTTTTACCAAATATTAATAATAATTAGAAATGATTTATGACGGTTATACTTCACTCTGTTATATTTTGGTTTTTAAGCTCTGATGTTATTTAGAGCTGTTATTACAGATACAGAAGGTGTGTTCATTTAATTTAGGGGTAAGAAACTTCCTACTCTTTTTCAAACAAATTATATCCCTAATGTGTATAATTTTGCAATCATTTGAATTACTAATTTACATGCGTGCCTCGTGGGGACCGGGCTTTCTCAGCCTTAGCACTGTCGCTCTGGAACCAGCTGCCACCATCAATTAGGCTGTCTACATCTTTGCCAGTTTTTAAGAGTAGGCTGAAAACCCTTTTTTTCGTTTAGCGTTTCCAGAAAACGCTTGAAGTCTGCCTGTTTTCATGCTTTTATGTTTTTATGCTTTTATGTTTTTATGTATTTCTTCTATTGTTCAATGTTTTAATTTTCTTATCATGATTTTATGTTGTTTTCAGCGCCTTGGCCTCCTGTAACGGGTGTGGAAGGCGCAAATAAAGGGTTGATTGATTGATTGATTGATTGATTGATTGACTGATTGATTGATTGATTGACATGCATTACCACTTCTTTTTTATATATGTTTTTGCTTATGCCCTTGTTTTATCTGCTTTGTTGCAACTCAATCTTAATTTGTTCGAAATAAAGAACTTAAATTTCATGACTAATGTTTTTTTTTATCTCACCTGTGAGCTTCCAGCATCCCCTTCTCCATCTCCTCCAGCCTCTCCTCCTGTACCTCCTTTTGCATCTGGGGTGTCATCTGACAAAATGTTACAATATCAGTGACCAGTTGGACAATTTGGGATGCAACAATCATAGATTTTGATAGAATAGATTGATATTTATAGTCTGAGAGGAAAAGCCCAGTTTCGTAAATTAACATTAGGCCTATGTGAATTGTACAATATGCCCTGGCAGGCTGTGCGTTTGGTACCTGAGAAGCTGGACCCACGCACGCGCACACAAAGGCTACACAAACTCAAGCGTTAATGTAAATGAAAGTTCTGATATTAAAGTCCGTCTAGCTGACGTGAGTCAAGCAGAACAACTTACAGGTAGGTGAACACGGACTCCAACTCGTGGCCGACTACTAAAACACCCGTGAACAGGTCCAGATTAAACCAGATGGGAGTGACAGCAGGGACGGCTAATCACACGTTAGCAACAAACTTCAGAGCCAATCGGTGAGCTAGTGGGCGGGTCTAAATGGAAACTGGCTTCACCTTGAGCGGCTGTCTTCCGCACGGTCCTCCTAGTGCCGGACTCATAACTTTTTTATACAGCGTAACGTTGTTTTTGCACGGTAAAAACCTCTGAGGACAAAAACTGCCTTAAGAAAAAGTGAAATTACGTCAGTGAGTGGGATCATTTAATCACTTTATGATGTTTAGATGTTGGTCACCTACTGATGGGTGGGACAGCACATGAGTCACGTGACATCCTGCAGCACAAATACAGGTTGGCTCATCATCGGAGTTCACTTTTAAAGCTCCACAGGAGGCAGCGACCTTCGGTTCTCTCTGTTTCTGCAGAGTTAATCGGTGTCGCAATCCAGCCCAAGACAACCACCATGAAGTTCCGTGCAAAACAGGCTTGCTTTCTTCTGTTTGTTTCATTCCTCGGTGTTATTGCAGATCTGCACAGTGAGTATTTCAGAGAAAACTCTTGCACAACAAGAGATCGGGAACAAGTTATGCAATAATCTAGATCTGTCAAAAACTAATGAAATACGTCTCAGTTAAAGAACAGATGCATTTGGTAACTTCGTGATGTTCTATTATATCATTTGGGGCGTTAATAGTGGTTACCTTTTACCTCCAAGCTCTCCAGGGCTAAAGGTGAGAGATAACGTTGTGCCAGTCATTATCACTCAGCTTTTTCTGCAGCTGGGATTGGGAAACATACGGGGGGATTTTAATGTCTAAATTTGGCTTAGATGTATGCATTTGCATTACGTTTTAGTAGAGCTATTATTGAAAATATGCAACAGGCATAAAGCACATTTTTACAACTTTAACTGCAGCTTTAACTTCAAGTAAGGCGTGTCAGAACAGAATATAACTGGTTTAGTGGTTTACTTTTTTGTAGTCTGATCACCTAGTTATTGCATGGTAATATTAGTTTTATTCTTATAGGATAACATTTTAATCCTTAACTTGTTAAGTGTTGTTCTAACATAACAAAAATCCCTACAGCACCTGAAGTCCACACAAAGCTCGGGAGCATCAGAGGTGAGTATGTGAGTGTGAAAGGAAAGGAGACTGGGGTCCACGCCTTCCTTGGCGTCCCCTTTGCCAAACCCCCACTTGGACCCTCCCTGAGACTGGCTGCACCTCAACCTGTGGAGAAATGGGAGGGAGTGAGAGACGCCACCAAGCAGCCCAACATGTAGGACCTCCTGTTTTAACAAATCATTAATAAGAAGTGCTTGTTGACTAAAAATGTCTCCTTTGCAGGTGCATTCAGGACATGCAGGCTGTTGAGTATCTGCTTGAAAAACTTGGAGGCATGTCGATGGACATCCCAGCTGTATCAGAGGACTGTCTTTACCTCAACATTTACGCTCCTGCAAACAGAGCCCCCGATGCCAAGCTCCCAGTAAGTAATTGTGTTTAATTTTTATGTTTTTATAGTCAGCCTCTAAAATTCAGCTTTGGGATGGTCCAGAGCGCCTACAGCAGTTTTTCTTTAACTTTTTTTTTTTCACTATCTGACACAACGTCCTGAATGAGGCCGTGTCCAAATTTCTGTGACACACAAAGACAAAGTGCATTAATGCATTTTATCTAATCCAATCTGTGGAGCCTTTTCTTTGCAGGTTATAGCAGATGCATTGAAGCATTTAGCAGCTATTCTGCATGAATCATTGCAATTCCTCCAAACCATATTGACTCGATCAACAGAGAGTCATTTGGGTGTTTTGTGTTTAAAGTGTGGATCAGATCCATTTGTGGTGAATTTGGTTTGAGGCCTTTCATCCATTTTCCAGGTCATGGTGTGGATCCATGGTGGAGGCTTCACTTTAGGGTCTGCTTCTATGTTTGATGGTTCTGCCCTAGCTGCCTACCAGGATGTGGTTGTGGTTCTGATCCAGTATCGACTGGGACTCCTGGGATTTTTCAGGTAAATGCATTAATAAGCATTTACAACAAGGAGTAATAAACTCTCATGATTATATCAGATCTGTACCACATGTCAAGTATTCATAAATCTGATCTATGCAGCACCGGAGACGAACAAGTTTCAGGAAACTTTGGTCTTTTGGACCAGATCCAAGCTCTGAGGTGGGTCAAGGAGCACATTCACAACTTTGGAGGAGATCCAGATTTAGTCACCATTTTTGGGGAGTCTGCTGGTGGAATGAGCGTGTCCCTTCTGGTAAGAACTCATCTGGAGAGATAAAGTAACGTTTGAAAGATTTTCAATAATGCCATCACAAAGAGGACCATTGTAACTATCCTGTTATGTAAATCTGCAGCTTCTCTCTCCATTGTCTGATGGTTTGTTCCACCGAGCCATTGCTGAGAGTGGGACAGCTTCACTGGATCTCCTTCTCACAAGTGATCCTACACCAACCATGCAGGTTAGTCAATTCAATTCAGTTTCTTTACATAGCGCCAAATCACGACAAGAGTCATCTCAAGGCACCTCACAAAGTAAAACGTTCTGATTGAGTTCAGTTTATGACAATTATTTAAAAGTTTCCTAAATAAGGAACCCAGCAGATTGCATCAAGTCAGATCTTGATGCAATCCCCATACTAAACAAGCGTGTAGCAACAGTGGAAAAGAAAACTTCCATATTGTAAGTAATTCTTCTGCAGCATGCTTTATTGATTCTAAATCAACACCAATGCATCTTCTATTAGATGGTTGCAAAAGCATCTGGTTGCAGCCTCGAGAGCACAGAGACGATCGGCGACTGCGTGAGAAACCTCAATATTGATACCATTCTGGAAATTGTGAAGGTGAGATTCTAGATTTTAAAAATGGATGATAACAGTTGTCTAGTCCTTGATCTTTCATTTGTCAAATGTTATTGCTGTTTTTTTCACACTAACTCATTTTTATTATTCACTTTTAAATCAAGGATAAAATTTTAAGGTTTTCTATAAATACTGACGGACACTTCCTGATAAAACCAGTTCACGAGCTGCTTCATAAACACGAACTTCTCCATGTACCATTTATGACCGGCGTAAATAACAACGAAGGGGGGTTTGTCCTCGCTGAGGTAAGTTAGAATTAAATATAAATTCTGATTAAGGTTGTTTATCATTAGCTATGTCTTCTTTCATTTTTTAGTTCTTTGTACCTCCAAGCTGGACAGAAGGAATGGATCGGGAGCATATTGTGAACGTATTGTCCATGTTCTACCCAAATGTGAGGCTTGATGTGTCAGAGTTAATTTTTTTCTGTGCAAAAACTCAACTTTTACTAACCTTTTCATTCTCTTTAGCCCAAAGATGCAATCATCAGAGATCTGATTGTAAATGAATATGCTGGAAACGGCTACGACCGTGTGAGAAACAGAGATGCCTACACTGAGATGCTCGGAGATTTATTTTTTACTGTACCAGCCATTAAAACCATAAATGCTCACAGAGGTAAATTGTGTACCAAATTGTGCAAGATCAGTTCAGTTTTCACAAAAATAACACTGTTTTTGTACAATTAGACGCAGGAGCAGCTGTATATCTGTACGAGTACCAGCATCCTACTACATTCCTGCAGAAAAAAAGGCCCAGCTTTGTTAGAAGCGACCATGGAGATGAGATCTTTACTGTGTTTGGACTTTGCTTCACAACTACTCATATAAAACTGGCTGGTGGGTGACGTAAACTACACCCAGATGTTTAATTTCTCCATTTTCTTTCTAGAATATAAAACGTTTCTGTGGTTTATTGTTAATTCAGAGGCGTGTCCTGAAGAGGAGGAGGAGCTGAGCAGGATCATGATGAAGTACTGGGGGAACTTTGCTCGCACGGGGTAGGAATCACTGCTAATAGATAAGATCATTGTTTTAAAACAGATAATTAAAAGTTAGAACTTCTGTGTGTTTAGGTCCCCCAATGGAGACGGCCTTGTCCACTGGCCAAAGTATGGAGCAAAGGAAGAGTACCTGGCTATTGACTTAAAGCAGCAGGTATCGGGTCAACACCTGAAGAAGGACCGGTTCATCTTTGTAACTCAGACTCTGCCGGAGAAGATCAAACAGCACAAAGAGAGTACGGATCACCTAGAGCTGTGATGCATCGTTATTCATCAACATCATCACAAACCCAGAAACTGATTTACCGTCTGACTCAAATCCTAACAGAACTAGAAGTGCACACAAAGCTCGGGAGCCTCAGAGGTGAGTACGTGAGAGTGAAAGGAAAGGAGACCGGGGTCCACGCCTTCCTCGGCATCCCCTTTGCCAAACCCCCACTTGGACCCTCCCTGAGACTGACTGCACCTCAACCTGTGGAGAAATGGGAGGGAGTGAGAGACGCCACCAAGCAGCCCAACATGTAGGACCTCCTGTTTTAACAAATCATTAAGAAGATTTTTTGTTAAGTGCTTGTTGACAAAAAACGTCTCCTTTGCAGGTGCATTCAGGACGTGCAGGATGTTAAGTATCTGCTTGAAAAACTTGGAGGCATGTTGATGGACATCCCAGCTGTATCAGAGGACTGTCTTTACCTCAACATTTACGCTCCTGCAAACAGAGCCCCCGATGCCAAGCTCCCAGTAAGTAATTGTGTTTAATTTTTATGTTTTTATATTCAGTGTCTAAAATTCAACTTTGGGATGGTCCAGAGCTCCTACAGCAGTTTTTATTTTTTGTTTTTCACTAGCTGACACAATGTCCTGACTGAGGCCGTATCCAAATTTCTGTGATGCATAAAGACAAAGTGCATTAATACATTTTATGTAATCCAGTCTGTGGAGTCTTTTCTTTGCAGGTTTTAGCAGATGCATTGAAGCATTTAATAGCCACTCTGCATGCAATGTTGCAATTCCTCCACCACATATTGACTAGATGAACACAGAGTCATTTTGTTCTTTTGTGTTTAAAGTATGGATCAAATCCATTTGTGGTGAATTTGGTTGAGGGAAATAATTTTGAGGCCTTTCATCCATTTTCCAGGTCATGGTGTGGATCCATGGAGGAGGCTTTGCTTCAGGGTCTGCATCTATGTATGACGGTTCTGCCCTGGCTGCCTACCAGGATGTGGTTGTGGTTCTGATCCAGTATCGACTGGGACTCCTGGGATTTTTCAGGTAAATGCATTAATAAGCATTTACAACAAGGAGTAATAAACTCTCATGATTATATCAGATCTGTACCACATGTCACATATTCATAAATCTGATCTATGCAGCACTGGAGATGAACAAGTTTCAGGGAACTTTGGTCTTTTGGACCAAATCCAAGCTCTGAGGTGGGTCAAGGAGCACATTCACAACTTTGGAGGAGATCCAGATTTAGTCACCATTTTTGGGGAGTCTGCTGGTGGAATGAGCGTGTCTTTTCTGGTAAGAACTCATCTGGAGAGATAAAGTAACGTTTGAAAGATTTTCTATAATGCCATCACAAAGAGGCAAGGCAGCTTTATTTATATAGCACATTTCTTACACAGAGGCAATTCTATGTGCTTTCCAATTAGCAAGAATGGCAAGAACAATAAAATCAACGTGACAGCACGATTAAAATACACGCAAATTCAGTTTAGATTTATAAATTAAAAAGAAAATGACTAAGTTAAAGACTGAACAGTTACAGTGCAGAAGGTGCAGCATAAGAAACAGTCATTCAAAGGCTGATGAATACATGAAGGTTTTTAATTTTGATTTGAAAGTTTCTAGAGTTGGGGCACATTTGAGGTCATAAGGAAGCTGATTCCATCTGTGTGCAGCATAGTAGCTAAAAGCAGCTTCACCCTGTTTGGTTCTGACCCGGGGTTCTACCAGCTGACTGCTTCCTAAGGATCTCAGAGCCCTGCTGGGTGTAGATACTGCAAGGAGATCCAACATGTATTATGGCCCCATGCCATTGAGTGATTTATAAACTAGTAGAAGCACTTTGAAATGGATTCTGTAGTTTACTGGTAACCAGTGTAGAGGTTTAAGAACAGGAGTGATGTGTTCGGTTCTCTTGGTTCTTGTTAAGACTCTAGCAGCAGCATTCTGAATAAGCTGCAGTTGCTTCACAGCTTTTTTGGGAAGACCAGACAAAAGACCATTGCAATAGTCCAGCCTGCTGGAGATGAATGCATGAATGAGTTTCTCTAGGTCTGGTCTGGACATGAGACCTCTGAGTCTTGATAACTGATGAAGATGATAAAACGCTGATCTAGTTATAGCCTTAATGTGACCAGTGAAGCTCAGGTCTGAATCAATTATGACACCAAGATTTCTAACCTGAGTCTTTGTTTTTATGCCTCTGGAGCCAAGTTGTGCAATAACCTCCATCATATCCTTATTTCCAAACACAATAACTTCAGTCTTGTCTTTGTTTAACTGGAGGAAGTTTGACTGCATCCAGTCATAAACTTGCTCCAAACACTGACAGAGTGAGTCTAGGGGATCACAGTCACTAGGTGATAGAGCTAGGTAGATCTGAGCGTCATCTGCATAACTATGATAGGCAATGTTGTTATTGTTATTGAGAAGTATAGAGAACCATTGTAACTATCCTGTTATAAAAATCTGCAGCTTCTCTCTCCATTGTCTGATGGTTTGTTCCACCGAGCCATTGCTGAGAGTGGGACAGCTGCAATGGATTTCTTTCTCACAAGTGATCCTACACCAACCATGCAGGTTACTCATCAGATATATTGCAAGCAATTCTTCTGCAGCATGCTTAATTGATTCTAAATCAACACCAATGCATCTTCTATTAGATGGTTGCAAAAGCATCTGGCTGCAGCCTCGAGAGCACAGAGACTATCGGCGACTGCGTGAGAAACCTCAATATTGATACCATTCTGGAATTTGGGAAGGTGAGATTCTAGATTTTAAAAATGGATGATAACAGTTGTCTAGTCCTTGATATTTCATTTCTCAAATGTTATTGCTGTTTTTTCACACTAACTCCATTTTTATTATTCACTTTTTAATCAAGGATAAAAGGTTATGGTTTCATATAAATACTGACGGACACTTCCTGATAAAACCAGTTCACGAGCTGCTTCATAAACACGAACTCCTCCCTGTACCATTTATGACCGGCGTAAATAACAACGAAGGGGGATTCATCATGGCTGAGGTGAGTTAGAATTAAATATAAATTCTGATTAAGTTTATTTATCATTAGCTATGTCTTCTTTCACTTTTTAGTTCTTTGCACCTCCAAACTGGACAGAAGGAATGGATCGGGAGCATATTGTGAACGTATTGTCCATGTTCTACCCAAATGTGAGGCTTGATGTGTCAGAGTTAATTTTCTTCTGATCAAAAACTCAACTATTACTAACCTTTTCATTCTCTTTAGCCCAAAGATGCAATCATCAGAGATCTGATTGTAAATGAATATGCTGGAAACGGCAACGACCGTGTGAGAAACAGAGATGCCTACACTGAGATGCTCGGAGATTTATTTTTTACTGTACCAGCCATTAAAACTGTGAATGCTCACAGAGGTAAATTGTGTACTAAATTGTTCAAGATCAGTTCAGTTTTCTTAAAAATAACACTGTTTTTTTACAATTAGACGCAGGAGCAGCTGTATATCTGTACGAGTACCAGCATCCTCCAGCATTCCTGCAGAAACAAAGGCCCAGCTTTGTTAGAAGCGACCATGGAGATGAGCTCTTTACTGTGTTTGGACTTTGCTTCACAACTACTCATGTAAAACTGGCTGGTGGGTGACAAAACTACACCCAGATGTTTAATTTCTCCATTTTTTTCCCTGAAATATAAAACGTTTCTGTGGTTTATTGTTAATCCAGAGGCGTGTCCTGAAGAGGAGGAGGAGCTGAGCAGGATCATGATGAGCTACTGGGGGAACTTTGCTCGCACGGGGTAGGAATCACTGTTAATAGATAAGATCATTGTTTTAAAACAGATATTTAAAAGTTAGAACTTCTGTGTGTTTAGGTCCCCCAATGGAGACGGCCATGTCCACTGGCCAAAGTATGGAGCAAAGGAAGAGTACCTGGCTATTGATTTAAAGCAGCAGGTATCGGGTCAACACCTGAAGAAGGACCGGTTCATCTTTGTAACTCAGACTCTGCCGGAGAAGATCAAACAGCACAAAGAGAGTACGGATCACCTAGAGCTGTGATGCATCGTTATTCATCAACATCATCACAAACCCAGAAACTGATTTACCGTCTGACTCAAATCCTAACAGAACTAGAAGTCCACACAAAGCTCGGGAGCCTCAGAGGTGAGTATGTGAGAGTGAAAGGACAGGAGACCGGGGTCCACGCCTTCCTCGGCATCCCCTTTGCCAAACCCCCACTTGGACCCTCCCTGAGACTGACTGCACCTCAACCTGTGGAGAAATGGGAGGGAGTGAGAGACGCCACCAAGCATCCCAATGTGTAGGACCTCCAGTTTTAGCACGATAAAAAAGTTTTGTTTATAAATGCTGTCAACAATGACTCCTTTCTGCAGATGCATTCAGAACCTGGATGTCATTAAGCCTTTTCTTGATAAAATTGTTGGCATGCCGAAGAATTTCCCAGATGATTCAGAGGACTGTCTTTACCTCAACATCTACTCTCCTGCTAACAGAGCTCCTGATGCCAAGCTCCCAGTAAGACATTAGATCAAGTTTAAGTTGAACGTAATAATTTTCTATTAGCTGATGGTGCATTTATGAGAAGTAGGAAATCAGAAATTCCAGATTCCATTTGCAAGAAAGGGGTGTGATTATAGGTCAGATTTCTTAGTCAATATTAGCAGATTTCTTTTTTTTATGCTGATTAAATTTAGGACTTCATGCAAATATTGGAATTATAAGAGTTTTGGAAAATAAATGTTGAGACTTGTTTGTTGAATTCAGTTGATAAAAATGTTTGAAGAACACATCGAGACTTCATTATTTTCCAGGTCATGGTGTGGATCCATGGTGGAGGCTTCACTTTAGGGTCTGCATCTATGTTTGATGGTTCTGTCATGGCTGCCTACCAGGATGTGGTGGTAGTTATGATCCAGTATCGACTGGGACTCCTGGGATTTTTCAGGTAAATGCATTAGTAAGCATTTACAACAGGAGTAAATAAACTCATGATTATATCAGAGCTATGGAAGCCCATTCCTGCCACTCAGTTAAAAAAAAAAAAATATTATCTCATAATTATGACTTAGTATCTCATAATTATGAGATACTAAGTCATAATTATGAGATAGCTAAGTCATTATAATGAGATAGCTAAGTCATAATTATGAGATAATATTTTTTTTTTAACTGAGTGGCGGGAATGGGCTTCCATACAGATCTGTACCACATGTCAAGTAAATAAATCTGATCTATGCAGCACCGGAGACGAACAAGTTTCAGGGAACTTTGGTCTTTTGGACCAGATCCAAGCTCTGAGGTGGGTCAAGGAGCACATTCACAACTTTGGAGGAGATCCAGATTTAGTCACCATTTTTGGGGAGTCTGCTGGTGGAATGAGCGTGTCTTTTCTGGTAAGACTCAACCTTTTTAAAAGCAATTATGTTGTTGCAAATAAACCCTTTAAAATTGTCTTTAATTTATTTTTTAATCTGCAGCTTCTGTCACCTTTATCTGATGGCCTGCTGCACCGTGCCATTGCTCAGAGTGGTACAGCTCCTGTGGACGGAGTCCTCATGAGGGATCCTGTTCCAGTAATGAGGGTTAGCTTTTTTGTGTGAAAGGATTATTCGGTGCATAATATAGTTTATTCTGAACGAGTGAGGTGTCTCTCACCAGGAAACTGCAAAAACATCAGGCTGCAACCTCGAGAGCACAAAAACCATCGGTGACTGCATGAGAAACCTCGATTTAGAGATCATACGAGGATTGGGGAAGGTGAGCTGAAAGAGTTGTGGTTTTTACTCCCTTAATGCTGTTTGTTTTTTTTGTTTAACATGTTTTTTTTTCCTTTTAAGGATGTAATTGCGAGTTTTCCTATAACTGTTGACGGACACTTTCTGCCTAAACCTGTGTCTGAGCTTTTCCATCAACATGAGCTCCTCACTGTACCGTTCATGACCGGCGTAAATAATGATGAAGGGGGATTCATCCTTCCTCAAGTAAGTTATGCATATTTACATGAATTAGAGAAGTAGGCTTCCTCTTTTTAACCACTAAAACTGGATTAAAATCTTCAAATTTGATGTTTTCTTTAGTTATTTGAACCTCCAAACTGGACAGAAGGAATGGATCGGGAGCAGTTGGTGAACATGATGTCCTCATTTTACCCAAATGTGAGAAACTCCCAACCTAATGTGTTTTAATTTGCACGGTCAGTCATTATTTATTACCTTTTTCGTTCTCTTTAGCCCAAAGATGCAATCATCAAAGATCTGATTGTAAATGAATATGCTGGAAACGGCAACGACCGTGTGAGAAACAGAGATGCCTACACCGAGCTGTTCGGAGATTTCTTTTTTACTATACCAGCCGTTAAAACCGTGAATGCTCACACAGGTAAATTGTGTACAAAATTGTCCAAATTAGTTTTGTTTTCACAAAATAACACTTGCTATTGTACCGTTAGACGCAGGCGCTGCTGTATATCTGTACGAGTACCAGCATCCTCCTACGTTCCAGCAGAAACACAGGCCCGGCTTCGTTAAGTGTGACCATGGAGACGAGATCTTCACCGTGCACGGGATGTGTTTCCTAACTACTGATGTAAATTTACCTGGTAGGTGCAGTAAACTCAGAACCATAAAGATACAGCTTGTGCTTGTTTTAAAGTCTCTCTGGTTTATTGATGATGATGACGACATTTATAGGCAGCGCTGTAGGCTCTATGCTCAGGCTAATACTACTGCTTTCAAGTTTAGTTTTGTTCACCCCATGTTAAAGTGGCTCTGTTTAATGCATATTGCACTCCACTCTGTGCTGCCCAATTGTGGGCATCATACAGACAAAGCAGCTTGAGGAAGTTGCATGTTGCGTACAATGATGCACTGCGAATTGTTCTTAAAGTACCTAGGGGTGGGAGCGCCAGTCGGTTGTTTGTAAATGCTGGTGTGTGCACCTTTAGAGCCCTTTTGAGGAAATTGATGTTTGCTTTTAGACAACATGTTGATGCCTCAGATAACAGTATTATTGTAGCAATCTCTGATCCTACTGTTGGCTGTTGTCGTTACACATCAGGGTTAAGAAAGCACTGGCTGATGAGTTTAAGTTCTGTATCTTTTTAAGTATATGGGTCAGATTGTGGTATGTTTCTTTTCTTTTCTTTTTTATCAGTTGTGTGTTTTTTTATCTGTACCATTTTGTAGGATGTTCTTTTAATTTTTTTTATATTGTTCTTACTTGATGGTAGTGATCTGGTTTTAGGTGTTTTATTTTTTTAGGTGATGTATTGGTGTTTTGTATACTCTGGACCTTTGAGTCTCTTAATAAAGTCTATATATCTATCTATTGTTAATTCAGAGTCGTGGTCTGAAGAGGAGGAGGAGCTGAGCAGGATCATGATGAGCTACTGGGGGAACTTTGCTCGCACGGGGTAGGAATCACTGCTAATAGATAAGATAATCATTTTTACACAGATATTTAAAAGTTAGAACTTCTGTGTGTTTAGGTCCCCCAATGGAGACGGCCTTGTCCACTGGCCAAAGTATGGAGCAAAGGAAGAGTACCTGGCTATTGATTTAAAGCAGCAGGTATCGGGTCAACCCCTGAAGAAGGACCGGTTCATCTTTGTAACTCAGACTCTGCCGGAGAAGATCAAACAACACAAAGAGAGTACGGATCACCTAGAGCTGTGATGTATCGTTATTCATCAACATCATCACAAACCCAGAAATTGATTTAACCTTTTGACTCAAATCCTAACAGAACTAGAAGTGCACACAAAGATCGGGAGCCTCAGAGGTGAGTATGTGCGTGTCAAAGGAAAGCAGACTGGGGTCCACGCCTTCCTCGGCGTCCCCTTTGCCAAACCCCCACTTGGACCCTCCCTGAGACTGACTGCACCTCAACCTGTGGAGAAATGGGAGGGAGTGAGAGACGCCACCAAGCAGCCCAACATGTAGGAGCTCCTGTTTTAGCAAGATTATTCCAAAAGTTTTGTTTATAACAATTGTTGATTAAAAATGACTCCTTTTTGCAGGTGCATTCAGAACCTGGATATAATTCAGCCTTTGCTTGATAAAATTGTTGGCATGGAGATGGATGTTCCAGACATTTCAGAGGACTGCCTTTACCTCAACATCTACTCTCCTGCTAACAGAGCCCCTGATGCCAAGCTCCCAGTAAGACATTAGATTAACTTTGAATTAAATTTAATTATTATTCTGTTGGTAAACCGAAGTAGGACATCAGAAATTCCAGCATCCGTTTTCAGGAAAAGGGGCATGATTAAAGTTCAGTTTCTTTTTTATGATAATTAAATCTTAGACTTCATGTAAATATTGGAATAAGAGTTTATGAAATTTTGATACTTGTTTGTTGAATCAGTTGATAAAAATGTTTAAAGAACACATCGAGACTTTTCATTATCTTCCAGGTCATGGTGTGGATCCACGGTGGAGGCTTCACTTTAGGGTCTGCATCCATGTATGATGGTTCTGCCCTGGCTGCATACCAGGATGTGGTTGTGGTTATGATCCAGTATCGACTGGGACTCCTGGGATTTTTCAGGTAAACATCAATTACAACAAGGTGTGATTAAACTCTCCTGATTTATATCGGATCTGTGCCACACGTCAACAAGTGTCCTGTTACTCTGATCTATGCAGCACCGGAGACGAACAAGTTTCAGGAAACTTTGGTCTTTTGGACCAGATCCAAGCTCTGAGGTGGGTCAAGGAGCACATTCACAACTTTGGAGGAGATCCAGATTTAGTCACCATTTTTGGGGAGTCTGCTGGTGGAATTAGTGTTTCTCTTTTGGTAAGAACCAACCTTTTAAAAATCAAATACAGCAGGGCAAAAATGTATTTAGTCAGCCTGTAACTGTGCAAGTTCTCCCACCTAAAGAGGCCTGTAATTTTCATCACAGGTATACCTCAACTATGAGAGACAAAATGAGAAAAAAATCTAGAAAAATCACATTGTCTGATTTTTAAACAATTTATTTGCAAATTATGGTAAAAAAAAAATAAGTATTTGGTCAATAACAAAATTTTATCTCAATACTTTGTTATATACCCTTTGTTGGCAATGACAGAGGTCAAACGTTTTCTGTAAGTCTTCGCAAGGTTTTCACACACTGTTGCTGGTATTTTGGCCCATTCCTCCATGCAGGGATGTTTTGACGCTTTCGCTGGGCAACAAGAACTTTTAACTTCCTCCAAAGATTTTCTATGGGTTGAGATCTGGAGACTGGCTAGGCCACTCCAAGACCTTGAAATGCTTCTTTGAAGCCACTCCATTACCCAGGCGGTGTGTTTGGGATCATTGTCATGCTTTAAGACCCAGCCACGTTTCATCTTCTATGCCCTTGCTGATGGAAGGAGGTTTCCACTCAAAATCTGACGATACATGGCCCCATTCATTCTTTTACACGGATCAGTCGTCCTGGTCTCTTTGCAGAAAAACAGCCCCAAAGCATGATGTTTCCACCCCCATGCTTTACAGTAGGTATGGTGTTCTTTGGATGCAACTCAACATTCTTTCTCCACCAAACACGACAAGTAGAGTTTTTACCAAAAAGTTCTATTTTGGTTTCATCTGACCATATGACGTTCTCCCAGTCCTCTTTTGGATCATCCAAATGCTCTCTAGGAAACTTCAGACGGTCCTGCACATGTACTGGCTTAAGCAGGGGGACACGTCTGGCACTGCAGGACTTGGGTCACTGTAGTGTGTTACTGTTGGTAGCTTTTATAACTGTTGTCCCAGCTCTCTGCAGGTCATTCACCAGGTCCCCCCGTGTAGTTCTGGGACTTTTGCTCACCGTTCTTGGGATCATTTTGACCCCACGGGGTGAGATCTGACGTGGAGCCCCTGATCGAGGGAGATTATCAGTGGTCATGTATGTCTTCCACTTTCAAATAGTTGCTCCCACAGTTGGTTTCTTCACACCAAGCTGCTATTGCAGATTCAGTCTTCCCAGCCTGGTGCAGGTCTACAATTTTGTTTCTGGTGTCCTTTGACAGCTCTTTGGTCTTGGCCATAGTGTAGTTTGGAGTGTGACTGTTTGAGGTTGTGGACAGGTGTCTTTTATACTGATAACGAGTTCCAACAGGTGCCATTAATACAGGTAACGAGTGGAGGACAGAGTAGCCTCTCACAGAAGAAGTTGCAGGTCTGTGAGAGCCAGAAGTATTGTTTGTTTGTAGGAGACCAATTACTTATTTTCCAACACAATTTGCTAATAAATTCTGTAAAAAAATCAGACAATGTGATTTTCTGGATATGTTTTTTTCTCATTTTGTCTCTCATAGTTGAGGTAGACCTATGATGAAAATTACAGGCCTCTCTTATCTTTTAAAGTGGAAGAACTTGCACAATTGGTGGCTGACTAAATACTTTTTGCCCCTAATGTTGTAAATAAACCCTTTAAATTGTCTTTAATTTATTTTTTAATCTGCAGCTTCTGTCACCTTTATCTGATGGCCTGCTGCACCGTGCCATTGCTCAGAGTGGTACAGCTCCTGTGGACGGAGTCCTCATGAAGGATCCTGTTCCAGTAATGAGGGTTAGCTAAAAATCTTTTTTGTGTGAAAGGATTATTTGGTGCATAATATCATTTATTTTGAATGAGTGAGGTGTCTCTCACCAGGAAACTGCAAAAACATCAGGCTGCAGCCTGGAGAGCACAAAAACCATCGGTGACTGCATGAGAAACCTCGATTTAGAGATCATACGAGGATTTGGCAAGGTGAGCTAAAGGTTTTGATTTTTACTCCCTTAATGCTGTTTGTTCTTTATGTTTAACATGTTTTTTTTTCCTTTTAAGGATCTGGTTTTGAGTTTTCCTATAACTGTTGACGGACACTTTCTGCCTAAACCTGTGTCTGAGCTTTTCCATCAACATGAGCTCCTCACTGTACCGTTCATGACCGGCGTAAATAATGATGAAGGGGGATTCATCCTTCCTCAAGTAAGTTATGCATATTTACATGAATTAGAGAAGTAGGCTTCCCCTTTTTAACCACTAAAACTGCATTTATCTCATTTTTTTCATTCGATGTTTTCTTTAGTTCTTTGTACCTGCAAACTGGACAGAAGGAATGGATCGGGAACAGTTGTTGAACCTGTTGTCTATGTTTTACCCAAATGTGAGAAACTCCCAACCTGATGCATTTTATTTTGCACGGTCAGTCATTATTTATTAACGCTTTTGTTCTCTTTAGCCCAAAGATGCAGTCATCAAAGATCTGATTGTAAATGAATATGCTGGAAACGGCAAAGACCGTGTGAGAAACAGAGATGCCTACACCGAGCTGCTCGGAGATTTCTTTTTTACTATACCAGCCATTACAACCGTGAACACTCACAGAGGTAAATTATGCACAAAATTGTCTAAATTAGTTTTGTTTTCACAAAATAACACTTGCTATTGTACCGTTAGACGCAGGCGCTGCTGTATATCTGTACGAGTACCAGCATCCTCCTACGTTCCAGCAGAAACACAGGCCCAGCTTCGTTAAGTGTGACCATACAGACGAGATCTTCACCGTGCACGGGATGTGTTTCCTAGCTTCTAGTGTAAAATTACCTGGTAGGTAAACTCAGAACCATAATGATCCAGCTTGTGCTTGTTTTAAAGTCTGGTTTATTGTTAATTCAGAGGCGTGTCCTAAAGAGGAGGAGGAGCTGAGCAGGATCATGATGAGCTACTGGGGGAACTTTGCTCGCACGGGGTAGGAATCACTGCTAACAGATAAGATAATCGTTTTTACACAGATATTTAAAAGTTAGAACTTCTGTGTGTTTAGGTCCCCCAATGGAGACGGCCTTGTCCACTGGCCAAAGTATGGAGCAAAGGAAGAGTACCTGGCTATTGATTTAAAGCAGCAGGTATCGGGTCAACACCTGAAGAAGGACCGGTTCATCTTTGTAACTCAGACTCTGCCGGAGAAGATCAAACAGCACAACAAGAGTACGGATCACCTAGAGCTGTAAACCATGTGAACACATCTGGCTTCTTATATTACAGAAACATATGGGATTCACTTCAAAAACAATAAAAAAGCCAACTTTTCTGAATGAATGAGATAATAAATACCTGTAAACTGTAGACACTATTAGTTTGTCAACTTTGCATTTACACCTGAGGAATTTGCGCCTGTTGAGGCGTAAAGCCCCATCGGATCTTCTGGACATGGCCATTTAATTTTTTTTTTTGCCTTGATGGAATAATTTTTTCCACTTTTTTTAATATTGTGAAGCAACTAGAATCATGAGTAGTGCACTCAAACGCTCCTTCTTAAAGCGGACCTAGAATGTAAACCAACATTTTTCTTGTTGTTGAATAAGACAGCTTGGGTGGTCAACAGCAGCACGCCAAAAAGTCAAAGCCGTGTTTGACCTACTTTTTATGTAAATTAGAAAGTTGAAAAAGGCGAGAGAAAACCTCCTGTTCTGAGAAAGCCTTCCTTAACACGTCATAAGGGGGAGCCACGCCTCCTCAAACCTGCATGTGTCTGAGTCCTTCTGGGGAAACCAACCAATCAGCATGTCCTGGCTGAGTGGGAGGGGTCAACAGCTCTTTTCACTGAAGGCCTGAGTAAGGGGGTTTAGAATGGCCTGTATCAGGGCTCCTGGGACAGATGAAAGCCAAAAAAAAAATTCTTATGCTTTTTGAAGGCTCAAAGCTCTGTTTTAGATTGTTGATTAATTGCATTCTAGGACACCTTTAAGGTAAAAGTCAACAAAAGTTTTGAATACTCCCAAACGTTCACAAGGGCCTCAATGTTTTTTGGGTGTTTGCGTCCATGTCTCTGCATTTCATTTCATTGCAATCATTTAAACTGTGGTGCTGATAAAGTGATGAATAACACAAATAAACTGTGACAAAACAAATATTTTCCGTTTTTTATTTTTATTACTGAGAACAGTGCTTAAGCTGAAAAGCTCCCTGAATTCTGATGTGAGCAGTTCAAAAGTTTAAAACTCAAAAGCCTCCATAAAATCGGCCGTTTAGTCGATAACACAAAGCAACACATAAAAGAAAAAAAGGCAAATCATTCAAATAGCTGGATTCACATGTCAGATATAAACAAATATTTATGACGCTAATAAACAAATCAAGAGTGCGTTAGCAGACAATCCTTTTGCAAATTCTAGGAAAGGTGGAGTCTGGTACAAAAGTGCTGGCCGTAATGTTTCCAAATGATTCGATAAACCGCCCAGAAAAGTGCACTTGGAGTAGGAAAGCTACTGGGCATCACCTTCAGGCCGTTATGAGACGTACTTTATGATGCACTTTGAGCTGTTGGTTTGAATAATGATCAGCCTGGAGCAGCTGGAGGTAAGAGTTTAGCGGGAATAAAGCCAGGCGAACACCGCGTCAGCCATTAAAACAAACAACACTGCCACCACATTTCAGAAGAGAACACTGACAGAAGCAGTTAAAAACTATATTTTGGTACTTTGATTAATTACAACTTTTGAGTAGGTTATTTATTCAGTACAGCACATCTTCCCGTCGTACATAATAGGCTAATACGTTGGGTGTAGTGATAATAAATGTGAGGCGTATCACTGGAAGCGATAGCTCTTTTGCTGAAAGGGCAAAAACGTACTGGTCAGGCCTAAAACTGGGTGGATTAACTGCCGTGTTTTATGAGATGAAAGCTCAAAAGTTACAGAAAAATTCTAAATTTCACACTTTTATTTAAATAAATACATTTAATGTAGCTGGATTTGTTTTGTTACACGTGTATTTTGTAGTTTTGTAGCCAAGTGAAGCACCTGAGATGTCTTTTTGTAATATCTGATGTCTCTACAGCCAAAAATATAATAATAATAACAAAAGAGCAAGGCATGCTGCTTTGTTAAAACATGTCCAGATAGTGGTTATGAGTGCAATATGGTTCAATCTAAATAAATGCAGCATGCGCTTGAGCATGTTGGGCACTGACGTTGGTGTAATACTTTTAGCTAGCAGAATACATTTGACACTGTTTTCCCTTTTCAATCGCTTTTGAATATAAATGTGTTGTTTTTTTAATCACAGGCACATAAAGTTTGATTCTCATCAGATATTATAATTGGTACCATTGGGTTTTTTTTTCTGCAAGGGATTTAATAAAATTTATATGACCCGTTATCATGCTGCACTTGAGGTCGGACCAGGTGGAGGCTATAAACGAGGACTTGGGAGGACCTTTAGTGTGGGAACAGATCGGTGAGAGAGCTAGGTCAGTGTGACACAGGTAGGTGAGGTTACACAGTAAAACCCAATTATGGAGAGAACCTGGAGAGTTCCCGTCATGAGAGATCAGCAGAGGCGATTCGTGTGTGACGGTTGCTTCACCTTGAAACACGGGGATGGAGGGGGGCTTAAAGCTTAATGCATCAGGATGTCCAGGACTGCATGTTCCGCAGCATGGCCTCGAATCGCTCCATGCTCGGGGCATGAGCGTGGTCTAAGTGGTCCGTCAGCCGACTGTACAGACTGAAAGACTTCAGCTCCAGCCAGATGAAACCAAAACGGTCCTCATCGAACAGCACAAAGAGCCCCGGGGTGCGCTCTGGACTTGTGAAGCCGTGCCCGGCAATCAGGCCTGTACCGTAGAAGCTGAAACACACATCAGGTATACAACTAATCAGTACATTCATGTAAAAATGCTTTAATATAACTAAATAATGGAGGCACTGATACCACAATGCTCGTTGCAGAATTTGAGTAATTGCTCAGCCCTGGTCCTCACCATTTCCTGCAGGAGCGAGGGTAGACCTCATTGCGTGCCATGACCCCCAGAGGCAGGACGAAGGGCAGGGGCTCAGTAGAGTGGCTACTCCCGCTGGGTTCAGACTGGCAGCTGTCAGAAGCTGCGTCGTGGTCACCCTCTGCTGCTTCTGCTCCGCTGGAACCACCGCAGGCTCCCTCCTCTGCACATTTGGCCGTAGCAGAGGCTCCGCTGGCCTGCTGTTCTGCCTCCCTCTGTACCTCATCGTGTATTCTCATTACAATCTGTGACAGCTCCTCAATTTTGCGCTGCTGCTCCAGCTCCGGGAGGGTCACCGGCCGACTCAGGTCAACGTCTAACGTGAGCTGCCCCGCAGGAACGTTGGGATCTCCCTGGAAGAAGCGTCGGAATTAAAGTCAGGGCTCGTGGACATATGTTGTGTTTATTACAGACTTGAGGGGAATCATTTTGATGACTCTGATGGTGACCATTCACACTCACAGTGAGTTTGGTGGCTCTCGCAGAATTCCCGTGGAAACTGAGCATGACGATCTCCAGGCCGTGGCTGCCGTAGGTGCCTTTGAATAAGCCTGGCTTCAGCAGATCAGAGGGCATCGTGGGAGGCAGGTAGATCCGCCGGTACGTCAAGCAGTTACTGTGGCAGGAAATCATGAGAAACAGCGCATTCACGTCACTGAAGAATTCAGGAATTAGAAATTAACTTCAGAACGGAAACAGAAAGCAGGCATACTCATATTGACTGGTGTAAATAAACTTCATCAGGATGAGCTCCTGCATGTGTTCGTGGAAGATTTCTTCCAGCGTTCGACCCCATTCTTCTTCTAGCCAAGTCCTAAACTCCTGCTCAAACATTCACAAACGTTATAAAATGCTTTAAAAACCAACAATATGGTCCATGAGCTTCAATTTTAGCAGATTTTTAGGAGAATTTAGCAGAAACAGTCAGACCCACCTCCTGTCTGCCTCCTGGCATCCGGTGATAATCAGTCTGGTTACATTTAGTTGAAAACTCGTCCTTCTTTACTGTCTAAAATAACAGAAAGTGACAAATATTATTAGCATGCAAACAAGTTTTTATCCACAAGGAACATCAGATATTAAAAGAGAGTGCGTGTAAATGATTCTAGGACATTTTTTCTGCAAATTATTTACAGCTGGTGCAAATGTTTAGAGCGCTCCTCTAGTTTTGCTTTTTTGGTCTCAGCTAGTGAGCATGAATGCACTGTTTGAGGTCAAAGGTCAGATTCTCCTTCAAAATGTTCTGCTAGAGAGTAGAATGCACGTTCCATCGGTTACAAGTCCCAGCCTA
The DNA here is from genome assembly GCA_006937985.1 of Aphyosemion australe. Lineage (NCBI taxonomy): Eukaryota > Metazoa > Chordata > Actinopteri > Cyprinodontiformes > Nothobranchiidae > Aphyosemion > Aphyosemion australe. The sequence goes on from SSNS01000227.1 coordinate 841,585, forward strand.
TCACACTACCACCACCATGCTTGACTGTTGGTAGGATGTCGTTTCTCTGGAAAACAGGTTTAGATTTATGCCAGATGAAACGTGACTCACACTTCTCCAACCCTGGCCCCGGATTTCGTTAATCCCCTGCTAGGGCACATCTTATTTGAGGTGATTAACAGGCTTCAGTGGAGATTGATGACTGGCTGAACAGGGCTGGAGGACACTGGTCTCTAGTCAGTCTACAGAATCTTTTCTGGGATTGTCGACATGTTTTTTGGTAGGTGTGAGACAAGCCTTGTGTTTATTTTTAACCTTAAAAGCAAATGAGGCCTCGAAGGGAGTGCTTCATATTGTTTTCTTTGTGAATTTCTTTGGAACAGCGCATGACGCGTTGCTTTGTTAAGATCTTTCAGCCTACTTCCTGGTGTCAGGTATTTTCAAATTAATTTTTCACTCTTACATTTTTCTAAAAAGCCTTTTTTCTATTAATAAATTAAATAATTTGAAACCCAAGTGTTGCATTTACTTAGATTATCTTGGTTATATTGACATTCCTTTGCTGATCTGAAACCTTTAAGTGTGACAAAAAGAAATGACTTTTTTTTTCTTTCTATCTTGACCTCACCTGTATGTCTCCTTTGTGTGGGCCTCTATGTCCGTACATGCACTCCACCGTGGCTTTTTTACAGTCCAACAAGTGAATACGGAAGAGCGGCCGCCTTCTCATGGGATCTTCCACACGGGGGTCGTGAGGCGGCAGATACATCCACCCGATGATGAACAGACCGTCCACCTAAGAGACATTCAGTAATGTTAAACACCTTACCCTGACCAAACTCAGCTTTAGGTCATTTGACTTTTTAAAATGGAAAATCTTCATGCAAATAATGTCGGCGAACGTTAAACTGCTGTCATCATGGCTTATCTTACCACAACATTGAGTAATCCACCATACGGGCCGATATCTGGCTGCCACAGGCCCAAGATGTGCCTGTAGGGATGAAGCACTGTAGACAAGAGCACAGCAGCACACCGCACCAATCAGGATTCTGCAACGTCAAACTCAAAACGTACAAAACGTGAAGCTAAAACCACTCGTTAGATTTAGTTTCATAAGCAATGAATCCCTAAAGGTGAAAGCAAAATAACAAATTTCTCTAGGTTAGCCAAGTTTTTAAACAGCACGCCAAATGATCTGGCCTCAAAAATTAAATGATGTGCAAACAAAAAGCATTTAACATGTGAAGCTATTACAACTGTTTGCTTGCAAACTGGATCAGCATAAGTCCCCACACACACACCCTTCATGCTGCAGCTCTGAGGCCTGTGTACATACAGTGTGTGTAAACATCTCTATAGTCCATGTTCTCGTAGTCCGGGAGGAGCTTCATAAAGCGCCCTGACTTCACCCGCGGACTGACACCTGCACAGGCACAACACAGGGTGTGTAGAGCAGCCATGGGCCACGCTGAGGTCAGTCACAAGCAGCGCTCTAATAAAAGCACCTGATTCAAGGAGCCAACAGCTGTCGGCACCACTTGGATATGGTTTACTGGAGTGTTTTTTTTTTTAAAGCAAATGTTGATGAATTAAGAACAGATGGGGGGGAGGGGAACATGACTAATCATTCCTAATAACAGTAAGAATGTGGGACAAAAACTACAAACACAACTTCCTCCTGCAACATTTCTCCATTCTGTTCAGAAAATGATATTTGTTGATGACCACAAATAAGTAGAAATTAACTCAGTTCTGCACCGGATTGGATAAAAATGACAGGAGAGCAGCGAGAACTGACGTTTAACGTAGAGGTCTTGGCTGGAGACGCCTCCTGCTTCCATCTTCCTCAGATCCTCGTTCATGCCGAACTCTGCAGGGGACAAGCATTCCACGGTGAGAACGCAACTTTATTCAACTGAAACAGCATCGGTTTCTAATCCAGATAATATGTAAATGCAAAAAACATTCTTCTAAAAACTAATTCAAAAGCTACTAATCTCAATAATTGATGGTGTGGCCTATCTGATGTTAGCCTGCCTAAATACATAGCATGAAATAACAGTAAATCTTTATTACAACAATGTTCAGAGGGCAGCTTAAGGGTCAAAGTTCATGAGTCTGAGCTGCTCCTCAACTTTGTTGACATGGCACTGAAGGGATGAGGGTCCATGGACAGGATGGGTATTCTGCTGGCTTATATCAGTATAAACATATTATTTATTTTAAATTGAATAATGAGCAATTTATAATTTTCTTTAGTGTATATTTTAATGACTTCAGGTGTAACAAGTGATGTTATGAAGTGTTCCATGGATAGAACCAGGTTTACAGAAAGGCTTTTCTAATGACAGTAAAACCACTGGTCTGTTAGAGCGCTTTCTGTGACGTAACAATAATTACATACAGATCTGTTCCGGGCAATCCAGCTAGGCCTACATGAAGCTGTAAAAACACATTTATTTATGTCACTCCACGCTTTGTTATCAGCTGTGTGTTTACCTTCCATACACCGCTTTCTCCAAATGGTTTCCGTGTTGAGGATTTGTCTGAATTTCCTGCACACAAGCGCGACATTTGGGAGCACTGTTCCAGGAAGCAACGAGAATATCTCCACCAACAGCTCCGGTGGTAAATCCACTAACGACTCCGGGTGTGGAGGTCCGGTGCCTGGAGTTGGATCGCGGCAGCCTCGGTTGAAATGACCGCTGCCATATTCACGAGCGTCACTCGGCCCTGCAGTGGCGACGACGCCCCCTGGGCCTCCGCGGCCACCTGTCTCGTTTTTCCGCTGGCCGACAATCTGCTCCCCTTCCTCCTCGTCCATGTCCGAGTCGCTGCCTTGGTCCTGCTGGTTGTTCCGCTGTCGCCTCCGGCAGCTACGAGACTGACCCACCCCGCAGAGCCTGGCACAAACAGCCATCACCAAACAGGCAACATTACATCACTACATCACATCTATCAGCTGCAGTCTCTAATCCTAACCTCGCGAGTTCGATGTCTTCTGACGTCACGCGAAGTGCGTTTGTTTTTTTATCTGTATGCAACCAAAACATGACTGTTCATACACATAATAGCTGTCAAAACAATTTAAATGCCATTTATTTTTGTGGAATGCTGATAATCTGACAACAACTGGATTTTCTGTATTTTGCATACTTTTATCATACCGTAGCAGCGGCTTTTGTATTTGTGTTGTGGCTTTTCTATTTTGTTGAACTGTATGGGCCACCGTAGTTTGGAACGCAAACTCTTCCTTGAGCACACACTTTAATCAGACAGCGTTAAACTAAAGCATTGTGGTCTAGAATTATAAAGCACAAAAGGATCGTCCATATTCGCGAACGTTTATTCTCGTCAGTGCGCCCCAGGGCAGCTGATGGCTACGTTGTAGCTCATCACCAGCAGTGTATAAATGTGTGGTTGGGTGAATGAATGAATAAATGAATGAATGTAGTGTAAAGTGCTTCGGAATCCTCAGAAAGGCACAATAAAAATGCAATTCATTCATTTATTATTGGTAAAAAAAAAATCAAAAAGAAAACTAAAGGAAAAATTCGAGCCAGCCAGGAGTCGAACCTAGAATCTTCTGATCCGTAGTCAGACGCGTTATCCATTGCGCCACTGGCCCGATGTGAGTGCCATGCAATGGAAGATTTAACAAAGAGGGTCAATCCGCCAGTTTTACTGTAGTTTTGGATGAGTTTTGTCCGCGGAAATAGTTTAAGTATTACACATTTAAAGAGCAAACAAGCACCACAGACGTAAAACATTTTATATGCATTAAAAAGACTAAACCCATGTGTTACTGAGCAACGCAACTTCACATTTTCTCTATGTCAATGCGTACTTTTAACCGATTTGGCAACCCCGAACCAAGCTGCTCTCGAGTCGAATTCAATAATATCAACACCACCATAACATGGATGTCAAAATTTAGATTTATACTAACGTAATATAATCACGTTAAACACATCCAGGCTGTGCCCCTTTTAATAAAAAGCTTTCTGGTTAACTTTTTGCGGATTATTTGAACGCAGAAGCAAACATGGCAACCAAAAAGCAAAACAGGAAGAACTCCATCACGGCGGGAAATTTGCTGCTATGAAAGTACCACCGAGACAAATCGTCCCGTTTTTCTATGGTGTCTCCTTAAACTAAGCCGAATATATGATTGTAGTTGTAGTTAAATTATCGAGAAACAGAAAAGCTCATCCGAGAACGACGCAGTGTACTCAGTTTTTTCTGTAATCTCTGGTAGCTTCGGGTGGAAGTAAACATGAAGGGAGAAATGGATAAACTCGTCTCCCTTTCAGAAGGAGACAATTTCTCCGAACTTCAGAATTACCTTTCCACGTTGACCGATGAAAAGGTAAGTTATCCTAACAAATAAACCCGAATGAGTTTTTGTATAACACAGTAAAACGCGTTACATTTACGACTTCTTCAATGTTTTGGCCGAGTGCTCACTTTTCTATTGATCACGTGGTTTCTAGATCAAAGCATTGATGACCACCAGCGCGTTGAAGGGTAAGAGGGTCGGTGCTATGCTGAAAGGCATATTTAAAGGTAATTATGTCTTATTAGTCAGCAGTTTGCATTCCATTATTCTAATCAGAGCCAGCGTGCTGTCATAAAGTGGTAGTTACACGTCAAGTCAATCCAAGTTAATGCAAATACATTTAGGAAATAAATGTAAATGATGCAACAGTGCATGGAATCTTCTCACCTGATTCAAGCTGTGCCCTGTATTGCTGCTGCTGATTGGCTGTCTTACAGCTGTATTAAAACATATAATACATAGTTGTTACGCCACTGCATTTAGTCAGTTCTTACTTTATTTATAGAAACCATTGTACAAATCAACTTATTTCACTGGACTATGGTCTACAATTACAGAAATGGGCGACTGAAATAACAATAAAGTAATAACTGTGAGTAAAAATAACAAATAATGCCAACGTACAGCAATGAAAAAGAGGAAAAAGCACAATTTGGTAAAAACGTAGATTCTCTAGCTGCAGGAGCTGAAGGCGTGAGTAAAGGCCCTACTGCAGGAGCTTCTAAAGTGCTTCTATTTAAAAGACCATAAAGAGTCACGTTTTACTTTGTCAGTAGCCTACATGAAAAATGTACCTGAAGCAGTTAAACACAACATCATTAATAAAGCAGTTAACTTTTAGTTAACTTAAATAACTTTTTTGTCGAATTAAGCTAGTCCCTCGAGCTAGTCCCGATGGTCCCGATGCGAACTTCACTTTATTTAATGTTAGGAAATACGACATACCTCTACACTGGGACTTTATTTTTCTTCCTTCCCCTTTCTCCGTTTTCCGAAAGCCGCTCCGATGGCGTAGTGTTTTTTAATATAAAAATATCGTGTTTACATCTGTCAACGATGTTTTCAACCTGATGTGAGATCAGATGCGCACCTCTAATTGACGCCCCTCCCCCTCCTGCTGCTGCAGGACACGTTCAGGGTCAGGGCAATTAAGTAGGAAATTACAGGTGTTCTTCTCTTTTATCAATTTTATCCATTTCTGCATTTAATACTGCCTTTCCATTCTTGTCAGCACAACAAAATAGCGCCAGACTGACCATATATGTCGAGTATGGTGACTGATTAGAGACATTTTTTTTCTGTAGGTTCTCCATCCAATTCCTCTGAAGGGGCAAATCGCAGACTTCTTGTGTATGAACACTGCATCCCTCTGTGTGAGTCTGGGGATCTTCAGGCTGAGGTGGCAGCTGATATGATCGGTCTACTGATGCTGGAGGTGCAAATAAATCCCTCGTTATTATCATCAGCCACCTTTCTGATAAGCTTTATGCATGTTTATAGAAACTTCCCAAGTGTAACTTGAGTTGTTTAAATTTCAATTTCCTCTGGGCATAGACTTGTAGACTATTGTTGCAAACTTGCATCAAACTCATTCTGGTTGTAAAGCATCCAGATGGCGCAGTAGTATGGGTCTTTAATCCAGTACCTGTCATATTCAGACCTAATGTTACCTCTATTACTGTTATACTGTTTAATAAATAGATAATAAAGTAAAACACATTTCTATTGTATAGTTGTTAAATAGATCAGAATAAAAACTGATTTTTTTTTAAATTATAATTTCAAATTAGAGGCTTTGAAGTAAAGAAAAAAAGCTACATTGTTGAATCTTTTTGTGTTTTGAATGTTACACACAGACTCACACACTCTCCGGACCGTCTCTTGCAAAACTGGCGTCTTTGTTTGTGGACGCCATTAAAGTAGGAAAAATGGGCAGTGGGAAATCCCTGGAGCTGTTTCCTACTGTTCTTACTGCTCTCGCTGCATGTGAAGCCCTGACGTATGGCAAAGGTAACGTCAAAATAACGTAATTCCTTAAAAAAAAGGTCCAAATTGTAAAATCTCTTGTTATTTATTTATTTTAGGAGAGCTGAGTGGTCAGGAATACAAGAAACAGCTGATCAACAGCCTCTGCTCCAGCAGGTATGAGCGCTGCACCGTTCTGCTCACATTTAAGTTCAAATTACAACAAAAATGTCATAAAGTATTTTACTTTTCTCTTATTTTTATCCAGATGGGACCCACAGTGTGTCATCCACTTGACAACTATGTTCAGGTAAAACCATCTACAAGCTCATCACAAATTATTAAATATAATTCAGAATTTTGTGAGTTTTTCTGAAAAGTTTCACTTTTTGGTGGCTTTTACGTATTTATCACAAGGATGCAGCTTCGTTTTATTTGTTTTGATCTCTGAACCTTAATTTTGTGCACCTATTTTAGGGATGTGCCCTTGTCATTAGAGGAGCTGCAGTTTCTGGTTGAGAAAGTATTGAGGATGTTCGGCAAACTGGATCTGCAGGAGATCCCGCCGCTGGTTTACCAGCTTCTGCTTTTATCTGCTAAAGTACGTCTGGTTTTGCAGATGCAAGTGATTTTTCTCTTTCTGTTAATGATCCTATTGTTGTTTTCCTGATTTCTGTTGTTTTCAGGGTTGCAAGAAACAGGTCCTAGATGGGATCATTAGTTACTTTAAGGAGCAGGACATTCATCAGGAAGAAGAGGAGAAGCATGGAGAGTCAGTGACGTGAGATCTTCAAGCAGCTCTCTCTCGGGATACATTTTATTTCCTCATCGTTAACTTTTATTTCTCTCATCTTTCAGGAATCGGGATTTAGAGGTTCAGTCGATTCCTCAAGACCAGCTGCGGCACGTGGAGGGCACGGTCATCCTCCACGTCGTGTTCGCTATACGACTGGACCATGAGCTCGGGAGAGAGTTCCTTAAACGTTTTAAGGTTATTTGCATTGCAGCTTTTTATGTGGGATTGTAAAACTAGTCATTTAAACACGATCTGTAAGTTGAACCATAATGTTCTTGCTTTTCTGCAGACCTCATATGGGGACTTGTGTCCGTTCAGTGTTGCCCTGTTGCTCTCAGTCGCACGGATCCAGCGTTATGAGGAGCAGGTAGCAAAGCCTCACAGATGTTTTCTTTCATAACTCATTTCTGTTTGATTCATCATTTTCCTCCATTTTTTTAGGTGTTTGACCTTTTGAAAGCAGCTGTAGTGAAGAGCTTTAAGGACAAGCAGCTTCTGCAGGGGTCAAAGTTCCTGCAGGACCTCCAGCTGGGGCAGTGTAGTGTTGCTAAAATGATTCTGGACACAGTCAACAACAGGTTAATAATAAATAATAAAATAAAATATGACCTGATCTGTTTAAAACCTTTAAAATAAATGAAGTAAAAGGTGTGGCTTTTATTCTTCCTCTCCTGCAGTGTATTCGGATGGGATCATGTGACTCAGGGAATGGTCCAGCTGGGATTCTTCCTTATGGACGCATTTGGACCCAAACCTGGACCATTTGGAAAAGCCTCCGAGGGTTCTGTTGGTGTAGCCCGGACCCCCCCTCAGCAGGCCTGTAAGCTGGGAGGACAGGTGCTCCTACAGGGCTTCAAGGTGCACTAACATTTTTGTTTTTATGTAATTTTCACAACTTAAACTCCTGATGTTGACCCCGTGTTTTATTCTGTGTCATCGGACAGATGCATGAGCCAATCAGAGGCGAGATCCTGGAGCAGGTCTTGAATCATCTGGTCACAAAGACGGCCTCGCCTGTCAGTCACTACTTAGGTAACGAGTTTAGATAGAGGTGTCTGCTCTTAGATTTAGGATGGTGGCTGATCAGGGATGGTTGTTTTCATGTTTCTGCATCATCAGAGCTTTTCTCTGACATCGTGGTCTCTGCTCCCATGATCCTCCTGGAGTCGTCCTCTAAGCTGACCGAGACGTTTGACCACTTGTCGTACCTGCCTTTGGCCACCGTTCAGGGCCTGCTGAAGGCCGTACAGGTACAAAGACTAGACGTTTGTAATGTGAAGCGATTTCATTTATCTGACTGGTTTTTTGATTCGTTCTTATCCCCAGCCCCTGCTCAAGGTCAGCATGTCTCTAAAAGATGCCTTAATTCTAGTGCTTCGCAAGGCCATGTTTTCCAGGTACTTTGTTTTACTTCAAGTAAAATATTTTTAAGCTGAATGTGTTTTTTAAATTGAGATTTCTAATTCTGATTTACCTTTTCTTCTATCAGCCAGCTGGATGGCAGGAAGTCTGCGGTGACGGGCTTTTTGCTGCTGCTGAAAAACTTCAAGGTTCTGGGCAGCTTGGCCTCCAGTCAGTGCAGCCAGGCCATTTCCTCCAGCCAGGTATGGATCAAGCTTACCTCTACACACACACACACACACAAACACGAAAAAACAAAACTACAATCTTTGTGTAGGTCCAGGTAGATGTTCATTCTCGCTTCAACTCTGCTGCCAACGAAGCCTTCTGCCTAGAGATCCTCAGCAGCCTGCGTCGCTGCCTTGGCCAGCAGGCAGATGTACGCCTCATGCTCTACGAGGTCAGAGGTCATCCTTCTTAAAAGCCTCGTCTATTAATCTACTGATTAAATCAATGACCTAATAAGGAAGCAAAATATTTTCTTTTGCAGGGTTTCTACGACGTTCTCCGTCGTAACTCCCAACTTGCGAGCTCCATCATGCAGACGCTCCTCTCACAGGTTTGTGTTTGTAGCACTGTGTGTTTGGTTTGCATTCAAAGCTGCATGTGAACTCTCTGTATCTGCAGCTGAGGCGGTACTATGAGCCCGAGCAGGACCTGCTGCCCCCAGTGAAACTAGAGCCGTGCATCACGGCTCACGGGGACCAGATCTACCTTCAGGAGCCGCTGGTACTTCCACCTACTTCATAAAACCTTTGCAGATGTGCTTCGCCTTTTCTTTTTAATCTTGTTTGTTCTGTTCAGGCACATCTGGCGAGCTGCACCGTGCACTGCCTGCTGTGGCTGCAGAACATGCACACGGCCACCGCTGATGATAGCGATGATGATGAAGAAGAGGAGGGATATCGGTCTGACTTGCAGGCCATCTTGGAAAGCACGACGAGACGTATGATCAAAAGTGAGCTGGAGGACTTTGAACTGGTATGAAGCATCAACCTGCATCATAGTTCAAAAATAAACACAGAAGTTGAAGCTGAAACAAAGTAAGCGCCCCCTTGTGGCTGAATCTGGTACATGTAGAATTATTCCTCATATGAGTGTTTCCAGGTGTTCATCTGGTTTAAAAATGCTCAAATATAAATTTTCTAATATGTTTAGTAGTAATTATGTATTTAAAAAAAATGCAGTTAATGCAATCATGTTAGTTTTGGTAACACTTTACAATAAGGGTCCCATTATTAATGTTATTTAGTGCATTATTAAGCATTAATAAACTATTAAATAAAGTGGTAACAACTGCTTAAGCATATTATGTAAGCAAACACCCACCCTTTGTTCTAACCTTAGGGACACTTAAAAGTTAACAATAACCGGAACCCTTAATAAAGGGACCCTTATTGTAAAGATTTACCTTAATAATCAATTTTAACTCGGTGAACATTTCAGGACAAGTCTGCAGAGTTTTCCTTGGGATCCGGTGTTGGAGTGAAGAATAACATCTACGCCGTGCTAGTGATGGGCGTGTATGAAGTCCTGATGGAGTACAACTTCATCAAAGCCAAATACAAGTAAAAAAACTAGTATTTTTGCTGCATTGTTACAGTTTTATGTTCTTAAATCATGATCAGCTTGCCTGTTTTGCAGTAAAAGTCACTTAGAGGGGGTTATTGAGCTGTTCAGCCGCTACCACAAACTGTCTGAGATCTTGAGGGAGAAATCTGGAAAATCCAGAGGGCCCTCCAACAAAACGCCCCGTAGTTTACTCTCCATGGGCTTCGCGTCGACTCTCATCACCGCACTCTTCAGGTAAAATTCTCCACAGGTTTAGCTGCACAGTTTTTAAAGTTTTTGTTATATTTCCAAAATCTCTTTTTCCAGAGACAACGCTCAGAGCAGAGAAGAGGGGCTGTCAGTGCTTCGCTCAAATGGAGAGTTTGTGCGTTACGCTTTGAGCGTAGTTGTGCAGAAGATCCAACAGCTGGAGGAAACGGGACACACGGACGGTCCAGACGGACAGAATGCAGACAGGACTTTCCGCTTCCTCTGTGACATGACCAGGTTTAAAATCCTCCTAACCGTTCCTGTTTCTGTTTTGTTTTCTTAGAGCTGTGAGTGATCTTTGAATGTTCCACCAGTGTGCTGATGTGGCGTTACACCAACATCCCACGAGTGGTGGAGGAGGCGGGGAAGAAGGAGAAGCGCTGCAGCCTGTCCCAGCTTTGTTTAGAGGGTCTGCTCCGGATCTTCACCGCCTGCCAGCAGCGCTTCCCAGACAAGATGTCCCAGCTCCTCTCTGCCATGGGTCAGACAGCTAAAGCATCACATCCTGCTTTTCAGCTGAACAAACGGGTCTCACCCCGTCATGTTGTGTGTGTTTGCTGCAGATGCTGCAGAGGAGGAGGCGGAGCAGGACGACGCCAGTGAGGTGAACTACTTTTACATCCGACAGTTTCAGGTAAGAAGATGAAGTTGTTTTTGTCTGTTCTACTGAATTCGACTGCTACAAGCTGAACATCTTCCTGTCACCAGAGGGCGCTGTTCACCCAGTTAAGTGGAGGTGAGGAGGACTTTAACAGCAGAGAAGCTCAGCTGCTGGTCAGCATTTTGGCTGTTCTCTCACGCCAGCTGCAGCCCTCCTCCAAACAGGTAACGTTCACTCTCACCTGGACTTCATCAGGATAAATAAAGACGTTTTCATCTAACCCGCTCACTTTCAACGACCAGTTTGTTCAGATGATCACCTGGACCGTGAAAATCTGCAAGGAGACTAGTTTTGGTGAGTGATAATCCACTTTATGTTTGCTTAAAGAGGCAAAAAGTGTTTCCTGATCTGTTTTTCTTTCTCTTTCAGAGGATCCCACCTTCTCTAAAGGGCTTCTCTCACTTCTCTTCAGCCTGCATGTTCTCTATAAGAGTCCTGCAGGTCTGCTGTTGGAGCTCTGCCAGGACATTCACAGCCAGCTGGGAGACATCGATCAGGTGTGGGGACTTTATTTCCACCTACATCCTTCCATCAGATTGCAGCTTTGTTTAAATTCATGTTTCTTTCTCTAAAATCAGGATGTGGAGGTGGAAAAGCTGTCTCATTTTGCTCTTATCAACGTGAAAACAGCTACGACAGCAACAGTGAGGCTTTTGATTTGCTTTAAAACTAAAAATGTGAGTGCGTCTGCCATGCACGCTCACCTTCCTCTTTGTTGTTTCATTGTTTCCTAACAGCTGCTGGTCCTGTCTCAAGTTGACAAAGTCCTCGATGAAGTGGACTGGCTTATCGCCAGGAAGAAAAGTCAGACAGCATCTGATAAATCTGGATCTGGTATGCAAACCTGTGTGTGTCTGTGTTGAAGAGCAGGGATGCATCAGAGCGTTAAAACATCTTTGATGTGCAGCTGAGGCTTCCCAGGCTGCAGGGCAGCAGGACCCAGTAGAGAAAGCGGTGACGCTGCAGCTGGGGACCCTCCTGACGGCGCTAAACGAGCTGGTCCAGACGGTCCTTCTGCCTGGAACCGGCACCATCACGCTGCTGAGGGAGCTGAGCCGTACCTACACCACCCTCACCACTCTGGTTAAATATGTGCGTATCTGTCTGCTCGTTAACCACGGTGAGAAGTTCGTTTTTATTTGTAACATTTTCCTTTTTCAGTACATCCAGGTGTGCTCCAACCAGCCTAGGGCGCTACCAGCTAGGTTTGAGAAGCTGGTACGTCTTTAGTGGTCTGTTTTTAGTTTTTTTCTTTTATTTCTTTTATGCTAACTTAATGTTTATTCAATCTTCTGTGCAGGTTAAATTATCTGGCTCCCATCTAACCCCTCAGTGCTACTCCTTCATCACATACGCACAGGTACAGACAGCTCTGGTCCAGTCCTGTTCCACATACAAAAGGAGAATTGTGGCTTTTAAGGGTTTTTTATTTGTATTCAGAGTGGAGAAATTAGTGGAGGTTCGGATGAAAAGAAGAAAAAGAAAAGAAATGAAGCGAACCCAGCTGCCTCGGTGAGAACTTAGCTTTAGCTTTTTATTTAAAAAATATGTACACACAAGAAAATCAGTGCATTATCCTGCCCTCCATAGGCGAAGCTCCTACGTGAGACCAAGGCCATCCCAAACTTGATTTTCAACATCGAACAGTACGAGAAGTACCTCATCATGCTCTCCAAGAAATCAAAGGTGTGTGAGTTGAATTATTTACGAGGATGAACTGAACATTACAAAAATATGGAACTCTTACAGATAAAAATTTAAATGTGCTTGAGAAAAAGTCTTCTTGGTTGGTTCCTTTTTATATTCCAGGTAAACCTGATGCAGTACATGAAGCTGAGCACCTCCAGAGATTTCCGTATCAATGCTGCTACCCTGGATGCTGCCCTGCAGGAGCAGGAGGACCCTCAGGAGGTCAGTGTGAGCTTTTATCACCACAGTATCTCAGCTTTTCTTCTGTTTTCCAGTCTTGAATGTTTCCTCCTCGTGGTGCTTTTAGTCAAAAATAATGCAAATTAAACTTTCCGTTGGCTGAATCTGCAGAGATGCTTACGATGATTGCTGGGATCACTGCCTGTTTGTTCCTCCGTGTTTCTCAGGCTGAAGCATCCCAGGAGGAGACGCAGGAGCCCAAAAAGAAGAAGAGGAAATCGTGAGGTGGTGACTGATGGACAAACGGTTATCTTGCTTTGCTCAGAGAGCCTTTGGTGATGCCGATGATCTGGTAAACGTCCAAAGCCTCGCCTGTGGAAAGTTTAAACACGTCGTTTATCAACCTGCTCCACTTTGTTCAGAAGAAAGGTTCTATTTCTGTTTTTAGATGAGCTTTACTGTCCTGATTTCATCTGGATGTGATGAATGTTGCTCTAAAAACTGTTAAGTTTGTTATTCTAGTGGATCCAGATGCTCCGTGGATTACAACACTAAGCTGGGAGAAGGAAGGATCTGTGCTTTTCTAAAGATTTAGAGAAAATCCCAGAGATTAAAATCCCAAAGTGTCTGAACTGTTCTTTAGTTGTGGCACATTTTCTTTAATATTCTGCTAATTTGTGCAAACGAGCGTTTTTCTGACTCAGGAATGTGACATTAGTGCAATTTCTGAACGTTTTACATTATCCAAGAAAATGTCAGAACATTTTTATGTAATTAGATCAAATTTGAAGGTCATCTACTATAACAAATAGTTACTGGACTAATAATAACTGGTTAGATGATTGTTCTTTTAACATTTGCAGGACTTAGACAGATTTGTCTTGTTTTTCTGTCCTTTCTTTGCATTTTGTCTAATAAACTTTATTTATTAGCAAGAAATCTTATTGCAAATTGCTTAAAACTCACCTGGTGGGAATCCGTATCTCCGTTCCAGGCCTGTGGGGTTGGAGGGGGTCACACAGTCCATGGTGACCTCCTTCCTCAGACACTGGTCCACATCAACCGCACTGAAAAACGCCACGGACTGTGGGAGGTCCTGCATGCCTAACGCGTGGGCAAACATGCACCTGCAAGAAAAACCCGCCCGATTTAACAGACCACCATGATGGTTGTGATAGAGAACATGAGCTGGAAGCTGACCTCGTAAGCAGGTTGGTGATCTGTAGAGCCAACGCCGCTCTGTAACGGTCCTCACTGCGGACCAGGTACCGCACCTCATCGTGGATGCTGATGCAGAAACGCCCGTCGATGCTGTGCTCCTCAAACAGCCACCTCATGGCCACCAGCATCAGATGCAGGTAGTCCACAGCAGAGCTCTGGACCACCCAGTTCACTCTGCTGGTGATAAACTTACATAAAAAACAAACATCTTTAGCTTTCTGGACTCGGATACGTCTAATCTGGTTTTGGGCTCAGCCTCACCTCGTCTCTGACCGCTCTGGGCTCCAGGGCTCTGCTGATCCTGCAGCCGAGGACAGGAGTGGCTGGCTGAGCGGAGTGGGCGATACTCTCCAGCTTATTGAACATGTCCGACTCAGTACCTTCCGCCCAGATGCGTTTCCCAACAATATCCCACTTCTTTCGCCGGGAGCTGAGAGGAACACCAACAAATAAATGAAACGTTCAGGGGAATAAATAAGTCAAAATCCTGACAGTTTCTTTACCTTTGTGAGGCCAGTCTACTGATCCTCCTCACTTCCTCCAACGAGACGCTTCCATCATCCTCTCTGTGCACTTTTATGTCCAGCTCCCTGACCAGCCACTCGCCCTCCTCTGATAGACGATACCTAACAAAAACGCAGGGCTCAGCATCACCGGCGTCGCCTCATCAGAGGTAAAAGCTGCTCTGATCCTACCTGCGTACTCCTTTAGTCATGGCGTACATCTGCCTGGCCTTACTGGCAGCTTCTGTCTGATTCAGGCGGTGGTTGAACTGCATCAGCAGCCTCTCAGCGAATGGCTGCCCTGCACCGTAAATGCGTCCATAATTAAACACCTTGGCGTGCTCGCGGCTGATGCCCACGGCCTCGGCAGTTCGGCTGTGCAGGTCCGTGCCCTGGCTCTTCTTCCCCTGAAGGGTCATCCAGCCAAACGCTGTGCAACCTGAACCGTGCACGGATGAAGTTAGACTCTAAGATCCAAATACACCATGAATATTTAAACACCTTTTCAGAATAAAAGCTGATTTTTACCATGGATGCCTGCAAACTGAGCCTCTCCGAGTACAGCAGCGATCCACAGCTCCTGGGAGTCCACGTCTGCTCCCACCAGGTGATATCCAGGTGGGACCTGCACCATGGCCTTCAGCTCACTGCCTACCCTGTCCCTCTGAGAGGGAAAAATACAACACCAGCTTTATAAACGTAATTCTTTAGGCTGTTAAAGCAATCTGTGACGTCTTACCCTAGCATTACTGGCAGTCAGCCATGTTGGCTCCACAGCCCGACGGGTGACCGTCCCAGCAGTGACCACCTGAGGCAATATGGCTCCATACTGGCCCTCTTCATCAAAGTCTTTGTGTCTTTGGGAAACAACAAAAATTTTTTACTTACAGCAAAGAAAGCTTGGCTCAGACCGATAACCGACGTGTCGAACAGACCTGCTGACAGTCCGGGGAAGCTCTCCTTTCCGTAGCCACAAAACCATCTGAGAGCTAAAAACAGAAGAAAGAACAAACTAAATATTCACACCTGACTGGGATCAGATCAACCACGACAAACAGACCTTATACGCTTGTGGGCGTTCCTCCAGAAGGACATCATCTTGTTAATCTCCAGCGCCCGGGTTGCGTTGGTTCCACCTCTTCCTGCTCTCAGAGTGTCGTCCTCCATCTTGGCCAAGAAGTCTTTAGAAAACGGACTTCCGACGTTGTTGTGGTGACCATCCTGTCAGCACAGAGGTTCAGTCAGACTTAGAAAATAACTCCGAAGCTTTGTAGAGCTGATTAAAGTTTGTTCACCTTGTGAGGTAATTTGAAAAACCAGCAGCCTGGAATGTCGACGTCATCGTACGGGCCGATCCCATGGTGATAGTGACACCGGTTCTCCTCGTTGGTTAAATGTGGATCTTGTGGCTGTTGGTAAAGAGTACCATACAATCCAACAGGGTTAAATGAGCCGTAGGTCATCATAGAAAGTGTTTATGATAATCAGTGATGCTCACCTTCTTTATTTTTGTCCCATTTTCATCTAGGAATCGTTCTAAAGAGCTCAACTCCTCCACCTGTCAAATAGAAATTTCCATCCTAAACCTGATTATCAGAGCTTTGTGTCTTTTGGTGTTTAGTAAGAAAATGCACCTTTGCCCAGACGGTGGTGTCGGTCAACATGAGGTCATCTGAAGGGCTGGAGTCCAGATACTCAGGCTGCTTCTTGCTGTTCTGCTCACAATACTCTCTGTAGATCCCCTCAATAGCTCTGAGGAACACAGCCAGGCTCCATCACACCAGGATCACTAAAAAACAGTTTTTTTCACACAGAAAACCAGGTACCTGTGTGGGCACACAGGCCCTGTGGTCTCCTCCTGTGATTTTAGATTATCTCTGCGTCCCGGGACCAAATACCCCCACCCGTGCTTCTCTGTGTAATGGAGGGGGAACCCGTCCCACGTCAGACCCATCAGCTTAGGCGTTAGTCTCATCTGGAGGCTGATGAGGCTGGCTCCAGGTGACCAGCTGTCCTCAGACATCTTCTCACACAGCTTACGATACCACCTGAAGGACACCACCAGGACAACGAAAGACTGAGTTACTTTATTTAAAGAAAATAAAGGGAAAAGGTGAATATTAATTAAAAATCTTACCCAGGATGTCCAGGCAGGTGTTGTCTTCTCTTAGGAAGCCGATTCACTGTCTCTTTGAGTTTTTCAACAACAAGCCTGCTGGGGCAGAATCCTTCCAGCTCCTCCTCAGACGGAGGCCCTGGATCTAAAACCACAAGATGCAGCTCCCTTTATTAAAGTACTTCATGTATTCTTATTATAACACAAAGTCGCTGAGCTTTTACCATCTTCCCAGTCTGGAAGAGGAGTGGAAGTTTGTGTTTCAGATGCTTTTTTGGAGTTTTTCTTCTTTCTAACCGGTAACTTCTTCTGTTTAAACTCTTGAACATCCCACTCCAGATCCCAAAGCCAGGGGTCTTCTTTGTATCTTAGAAATAAAGAAATGTGCTGTAAATGTTTTTTATACAATATTTAATCACTTACACAGCTAAATATATTCATCATCTCACCTGTCATCCTCCAAGAGCTGACACGCATCATCAGCAAGAGTCATCAGAGACTTCTTCATCTCTCTCTGGAGCTCCTCATAAACGTCCTGGGAGTCCTCCAGGTACCGGCCCCAGTTCTGATTAACGGGGAGGTAGCTAACACCCATCTCCAGCATCCCTGCTAATGTCACGGGATGAGGGCACCTTAAAAATAATAGAAAAAATGTATATTTACATGTATGTGTTGTCTTTTATCTGACTGAGGTGATTTTATTAGGTATTTAGTTTTTATTTGGAATCAACTGAAGATGTTTTAAGACCCACCAACCTTTCCATGAAGAGGGGCAGCTGTTCTGTAAAGACCTGATGTGTGGCCTCAACATCCAAAGCGCAGTACTGCATTAACTCCTGTAGATGGCAGCAAACTCATTTTGCACCATGGTTGCACAGGAAAAGCACATTTATGTCATCTAACTTATGATTTTTTTATAGAAGTCTGACCTGGAAGTTGTCCCTGACATCGATCATGTTTCCTTTCACAAAGATCTCTCTGGCCTCTTTCTGCAGCGGAGGCCCTCCAACATACAGAGCATGGACATCAGCCAGGTTGTTGATGCTGCTAATATTCACCCAGTCCCAGGAGCCAATCTGTGTTTAAAAAATGCATCAAAATGTCAAACTCTTTCAACTAAGTTAAAACATACGGATTATTAGTGACACAAACCATGGAGCCCTCCCTTTTCTGGCCAGCCTTCTTGATGTGATTCTTGACCTCCTGAAGACCTCGCTTTTTACCCAACTTGTTGGCCATCCACAGCGTGCGCTGGAACCCCGTCAGCCCGGAGATGGCCATGTGGAGACTCATGGTGTCCATGAAGCGTACTTTTGAACCCTTGCAGCAAAGTAAAAAGGTTAATATTATGGCAGTGATGGATAACAAGATCAAAATCCTCCAATTACTAACCTTTAGAAGGTACTGCTCCTTTATGTACGCTCTGTCAAAACTGACATTGTGGCCCACTATGAGCCTCTCCTTCCACTGCCCCCCTGGAGGGCGGGCAGAGTTGAAAGGTGTTTCTAGTGGAATCAGGTCAGCAAGAGTCAGCTGGTTGGACCAGGAGTACCTCTCCTCGATCAGACGCTTACTGCACCAGGAGTACCTAAGAAGCAACAGCATCATGATCATGTGTCCAGAGACCTGCTTATTTTGTGATTTCTGTCGTGTGTCTCACCAGCTGGTCGGAGACAAAGCGACTGCCAGTGTAGGGCACTGTCCCTCCGACATGCACACCTCCACATCGAACACTAGTGCAGACTCATCTGGGAAATCAACTTTCTGACTCTCCCCACCAGGCCCATAGCACGTCCAGCCAACCTCCCAGCTCCATTCCTGAGGCATGGGTGGCAGCTCAGCCTGCAGCAGCTTGGTGGCGGCCTCAAGGTAGGGAAGGCTCTGCTTTTCAGCCAGGATGCGAAAGTGCTCATCGATGTTCTTGCCATACATCTGGGGAAGTTTAAGTTCGACATCAGGCAGAAGCGAGGTCTCCTTCCCCCACAGCTTGTGCTTCTCTAAATGCTTGATGCTGCGCTCCACATCTGTCTCTCTGTACTCCGGCTCAGCCCCATGAAAGATCTGCTCATGGAGATTTCTTGACAGCATCTGGATGTTAAGGGGGTTGATGCGGGTCTCTGTTGAGTCCTTGTCCTGGAGTGAATGAGGCTTGGTGGAATAGAGGAAGCTTGGACATCTCCATCGTGAAGAGAAAATGGTCCTCTGGAGAGGACAGCGAGACAGGTGGAGCATCACCTCATGTGGACCTCTCCCAGAAGCTTGAAGAAAAACATGCACGATGTGAAATCAAATAATTGAATCCTATTTAATTTGCAGCATTTATTATGAGAAGGAAAAACAAGACTAAATACTAACATAACGCATTAACTGTACATAGCCTCATTTAGCCATTTTCCCTCCATTTACCCCACTTTGACGTCCATTGTCTCACTTTAACCAAATGA
Source organism: Aphyosemion australe (assembly GCA_006937985.1). NCBI lineage: Eukaryota > Metazoa > Chordata > Actinopteri > Cyprinodontiformes > Nothobranchiidae > Aphyosemion > Aphyosemion australe. The sequence goes on from SSNS01000227.1 coordinate 860,703, forward strand.
AATGATAATCTGAACACTTTGAAATCCTTACATGTTTAACACTGGTGTTTATTCTACCAGACCAGGCGTGTTTACAAACACTCCCATAACACATGCTAATCGCTAGCTCGCCACTTAAAAAGACTATTATTAAGTTCCTAAGTTTCTAATTAAACTAGTTAAACTGTGCCTTAGCTGTTCACGCATCTACATTGCCCAGTATTTAACATGAGCTTTAAAGACAAACATGTATAACAATTAAAATGTAGAATTTAAACTGGTAAACTAGTTACCTTCAGGTTACCTTAGCATCCATGCCCACGGAGTCCTAAGAAGTGAAAGACGTTAGCGCCCCCACGCGGTGTGGAGAATTCCACCGTCTTTAAAATCGACAAAAACGTTGAGTGAAAGCTGCGAGGTGTGAATGGATATGTGCTTATGTTTCAGCTAAGTCTAAATGTATTTTATACATCAGATAAAGATACAAGTGTGTCCGTTAAATGTAATCAACACGGGCAAGTACGTATGTAGGCCGCGTGGCCTAATGGATAAGGCGTCTGACTTCGGATCAGAAGATTGCAGGTTCGAGTCCTGCCGCGGTCGTATTTTTCAGATTTTATTGAAATTTAAAACAAGCTTTGTCTGTCACAAAGACTTGGTAAAGGAGGTGGCGCACTACTGAGTGATCTCTGCATTTCCTGGATTTGGATCTCACATTTTCCTCACAAACAGCCCAAAAGAAGATCTTATTTTTGTGAGATTTTTGTGTAGCCATCCCAGTGCATCAGAGCTTTCTCAGGATCAAGCGCTCTGTCTTTATACGAAATACATTATTGTCTTCTGTCTCTGTCCACTTCTGCCGTCCTCCATGGTCAGCTGTCTCTCCTTTCTTCGACTGTCTTTATGTCTGTTTTCATTTTAAATTTGACCCTCTGAAATAGGTTTGTAAAATAACACAAATATAAATAAAGTAGAAGAAGGAACTGGATTTATAAAGTTAGGAGAACACTTCATCTACATTCTTCCAAACACTGTTTAGTTGCGCTTTGTTAAAAAAAAAAAAAAAAAAAAAAAAAAAAAATATATATATATATATATATATATATATATATATATATATATGTTTTGTTGCCTTGAAAGAACGGAGAATTTGTGCCCTCCGGTGGCAAAAAACAGAACAACACTCTGGTCTCCAACAGCATTTAGAACGGGGAAGATGGGGAGTTGCCGCCCTCCAGTGTCTGAAAGCTGGTACTACACTTTTGTTCTTTTTGGCCATGTTTATAGAGAATATGTAGCATTCTTAATTCAATGAAGCTTTAAAAAAATCTCAATCTTTCTTTTTGTCCTCTTGGGAATATTAATATTAAGCAGTGGAAGGAGGAGGAGTAAAAGGAGAAGAAGGAACTGGATTTATAAAGTTAAAAGAGGTCCTTAGAAGAACACTTCATCAGAATTATTCCGAACACTATGTGTCGTTGTCTTGAAAGAACAGGGAATTTACGCCCTCTGCTGGCAAAAAACAGAACAGCACTCTGGCCTCCAACAGTATTTAGAAAAGAAGGGACGATAAAGAGTTGCTGCCCTCTAGTGTCTGAAAGCTGGTACCCTTTAAAAGCTATATTTTAATTAAAAAATAATAAAATATTTAATTTGAAGGGCGCAACACTGGGTTTATGTTTACATCTACCAGCCAATAGAGGGCAGCATTGCGGGTTTCCAAACGTGGTAAACAGTCCGTTCAGCACAGCGAGGCTGGCACTGTGGAAAATGGCGGACTCGGCAAGTCAAGCAGCTGCTTCTGAGCCCAGAAGATGTCGTTATCCTTCTCATGAGGAGCGACTATAAAAGATCTAAAACCAGAGTGAGTTTAGGTCGTCACTGGACGTTGGTGCTGGCTGGTTACTTCATGTATCGGCAGCAAACCTGACATCCTGACGGCTGGAAACCTTGTTCTATTGCAGCAACACATGTTCCATATTCCACCTTTAATGAAACCTGAAAATATCTTAATCTGTCTTTTTGTTCTCTTGGAAATATTAATATTAAAGAGGAGTAGAAGGAGAAGGAACTGGATTTATAAAGTTAAAAGAGGTCCTTAGGAGAACACTTCCTCTAAATTCTCTCAAACACTGTGTTTTGTTGCGCTTTGTAAAAAAAAAAAAGAACCTGGAATTTTGCGCCCTCTGCTGGCAAAGAACAGAACAACACTCTGGTTTCCAACAGCATTTAGAAAAGAAGGGAAGACGGGTGTTTATCTGTAAAAGGTTTTCACAAATATTATGTATGTAAATAAGTGTGAAACAAGTGGTCAACAGAAGCAACTTCAGGCCATATAGTTCAAACAATATTCAAACTTAGTTATGACATAATATTTTTCAGGTCAGGTGAGTTTGCTGACCAATCAAGCACAAAAACACCTCAATCATTTAATCAGCTTGAGGTATCTTTGGCAGTGGGGCCAGGGCGGGTGCCAAGTCCTAAATGAAATCTCCATGAAGCTTTGTCGGCAGAAGGAAGCATGGAGTGCTCTAAAACCTCCTGGTAGATGACTGTGTTGTTTTTGATTTTTGAAATTAACTTTTTCACAATATTCACATTTTTAGATGACTTGTGTCAGTCTGTCTCAGATGAGTTACCTTTTAATAATCTTTCAGACAGATCACAAAGTCATCTGCTGCTCCTGCATCCCACTCAGCCGTGTCAGTTGCTGTGCTCCAGAATTTTCGTTGCTGGTGGCACCAACTATTTCACATGTGGTCAAACCATAAAACAATTAAGAGATTATGTTGGGAAATGCTTTGCAGCATTTTATATCATGATGTTTGATGACAGAAACTCAATTACAACCTCTAAGCATCTTAGTTCGTACTTGAAATTATTTCAAACTAAGTATTATTGTTCATTGAAAGAGCTTATTGAAACTGATTTGAGGATCTTGCATATTTTTACCCTGCAGATTTGGAGGGAACTGTTCAGTCATTTTTACCACGAGACGCTCATCTCAAAGATCTTTTATTTATAGAAGAAGACTCACTACTCATGTCAAACTGGAAAGCCACGTGAATTCCAAAAGTAATCGTTTATGTTCTATTGTGAAACCAAAACAATATATAAAAACTTGTCTTAAAAACATCAAAGGGCATTTTCTTGATAAAAATTGTTTGAATTTAATTTAAGAAAAAAAATAATCAGATAAAAACTCAGATTATTGCAGATACCTCTTGTTTGCCATTCAGGTACTTATTTATTAATTCATCACATGGTAAGAATATATTATAGTCTAAGCATTTATAAATTCTGAAATTTCTTAAGGCACATGATTAAATTTTTCATTTAGGAAAAAAAAGATTTAACCTTGTTAGGCTTTTTGACCTTTTCCAACATGATAAATTCTGTAAAATGCATATTTCAGTTTACAAAACTGTTTATTTTCTTTTGTTACGTTTATTTTTACAATTACTTCTTAATTTATCCGTTTAATTCGCGGTAGTAGTAAAATCAAAAGGAAAAAAACGGTGAAATCAGGTTGTAGTGAGAGATCTTGATATGTTACGGATCTTTGGCTGCGGTGAGCTCTGTGATTGGTCAATTCGCGGCCGCGGTTTGCTCTGACGTAAACAAGGGGGGAGCTGGTTGTCAGACAGTAGAGGAAGAGCGCAGGCTGGAGGAGAGGCAGAAGCTGGAGGACCGAGGATGGAAACGGGTCAGAACCGGAGCTCTCACACAGGTTACGTCTCCACAAGGACCAGAGTCACGCGCAGAAAATATAAATACATCAAAAACCTTCTGGAAAAATGGTCTCCGCGTGAAGACGAGGACATTTACCTCCTTCCCAAACAGGTAAGACCTGGAGACGGAAAATACCCGCTCTCATATCGTTATTATTAGATTTCACCTGAATTTAAAATGTGTCAGAATAGTTTAGAAATACGTCTAGCTTAGATTATAATTTGTCTTTTACATAATTCAACATCGTATTTATTGAACGGATGCGCCCTTTTCTTTCATCAAAGAGAAAATATTGCATTTTCTCATTTAAAAAGACCTTTCATTTTAAATCATCATAATAACAAACATTTCTTTCTTTTTCCTTCTATTATATTGATGAACTCATTGTTTTTTGTAACATATTTCATGCATTAATCCATGTGACGTGAAATAATCGAGTTTTAGAAGAAGTAGGCCAATCACAAGTCTCATTAAAAGTGAGAATTCTTTTGCCCTCAAGAGCAAATTAAAGCATCTTATAACCCAACATCACCAATTTTAAAATCATCTTATTTAGGATTATTTTAGATTATTATTTAGCCTGCTGCAGCTTCCTGCTTTCAATCACTAAATCAGTTTTCTCCTGCATGTTAAAGTCTGTATTTGAGCTTTTTTTAAAAGCAAAATGTTAACTAATAAAGCAGCTATTTTGGCTGATTATTTTGCAAATATAGATGTTGACAAAAATTTTAAAACGAGTCATGCAAAAGGAAATTATTGCACCTAAATATGTTGCAACTGTTGGGATTAAATTTAATTTTGATTCTACTCAGATTATTTTTAATTATTAGAATAGTTTAAAATCGTGCACATTTGAGCAAACCTCCAGTGCTTCACAGAGCATTCACTAAATATTTTAAATGAAGAAATAAGTGATGTAAATTCATCATTTCTATCAGTGAAGCATTTCTGCAGGAGACATAAATATTAAATCATCAACACGTCAGCAGGCCCTGGGTGAGCCATTGCAGAAATGCATTAAATCATCGTTAAATAACACAAAACACCTTCAGATCACATATTTCCTTTGACTTTATGCATCTTTTGCTCTCCATAGATTTATTTATTTAGCTTTTACTATAAAAAGGTGGTGGATAAACGTTTCAGGCCTTCTCTTTTTCAGATCCCTCCAGCATCACGTCGATCTGCAGGTGTGTGTGTGTGTGTGTGTGTGTGTAACAGAGGGGGTCTGTTTTTGTCTTTGGTTATCTAGCTGTATGAGTTTTAAGTACCTGTCATAAAGCTAGATAACCGAAAGTAGAAATGACTTCCACCAGCACCAGACAGGAGGGAGATCAAGACTCCTCAGGTGGATTCTGGCAAAAACAGAAAGGTAAGAAAAAAGTTTTCAGTTTTATTCCAAATGCATAATTGAAACCCAAATGTAAATAAATAAATGCACGCTTCTGAAAGACAAAAACATAATAGGAAGTTTTATTCAGATGAGTGGAAATGCTTTCCTCACTTTCTTTTTGCATCAAATATCTTTGCTTTTCTTCGTCTCACTATAGATTCATTCAAAGTTTTAGCCTCATGGAATGACCTAATGGTGTATTTTGAGCTTTTTAATGTGTGTTAATTAAAATTTAGAAATGAATAATTAATATTCTGACTTGCAATCTTTCTTTTAAAGAGAGCTAAACAGCACCCAAGGCCTGGTAAATTATGATTATGTATTAATATTATGAAATAGTGTAATAAAGTTTCATTTAAATAGCCTTTATTGTTGTATAACACAATGAAACTGGTGGAACGTCTCCCTTCTTACATGTAAAATATAACAAAATGGCAACTAAAACATGTAAATCTGCTAAATTAAGTGTAAAAGCTGTTATTTTAAAATATGCTTTTGCTCAAAATGATCTTTTAGCTTAATCTCTAAACAATCCAGCCTCAGGGATCATCTAGCAGGCTCCTTCAGCCCTTTAAAATAATCTTTATATAATAAATTAATTAGAAAAGAAAACAGGGTTTGAGTTGTAACCTTGTGTGGATAAAAGATCTTTGTTGGACTCCTGTAAACCCTCTAATAATGCAGCTGAGTGAAGAGCAGGGTTAAAAAAAAAGAAGCACTTGGCATGAATCTGGAGGCCTTTGGGAAACAATGAGGAGTCCGGGCCGTCCTGCACAACTCGGTACTTGAGCTGTGTGCGGCGGACGCCGTTAAAGCCTAAAGAGCACCAAAGTGAGATGAGTTCTCATTCAGTCCCTTATAGCCGCTGCTGCAGAGCTCTCTGTCAGCTCGGCCTAATTGCTTCAGATGCTGGAGATGTGAAAAGGCTCTGGTCCACGTCTCCTTCCTCTGGTGTCAGGAGAACCCGGAGCGCCTCCCAGCAAACGGGAATCAAAACACTTGAGACTGGTGTGTGGGATTGGTCCAGAGCATCCCTGGTTGGTGCCGTCATGATGCGATCCCACTCCCAAAACGACCAGAGGGAATTTTGTGAAGCTCTAAAAGTTAGATTTTTAGTTGAATGAATTTAAAATCCGCTTCTTTATTTGTTCTGTTTTTTTTATTTTGCACCTGGAAATCCTCACAAGGGAAAAGAAAGATGGAAGTGATGGAAAAACCAGTCCACCCAGTGATGCCATCTGCACCGCCAGTGGAGACACCCACCCCCCCGTGCCAGGAGGCGGACAAATACCCTCCCAGATCCTCGGAGTGTATGAGGAGCCATCTTGGGAGACGTTTTGCCGCGGCGCCTAAAATGGCAGGGCTGGCACTAGAGGTGAGCTGCATCATGGTTTCCTGTTGGGTACCAGTGATGGTGGTCAGGGCATATGTGTGTGTGTGTGTGGAGGAGAGAGGGGGGAGTGTGTGAGTGATGGGGGAAGGGAAAGAAGAAGAAGAGTTTCCCCATTTCCTCCCAGTCACACATGGCCTCTCGCTTTTCTTCCGCGCTCTGCTCCTGCTAATTAGCAGTTAAGGGGTGATGTGGAGGGGGTTGTGGGTGAGGATGGGTGGTGGTAGTTGGTGGTGGTGCATGGCGCTGGGTGGTGGTGGTGGGGGGCTGGGTAGCAACAAAATTAATGAGCTGGCACTGGTTGAAGGAAAGCTGCCATCCTCTCTTGTCCTGGTGCTTCTTTATTCCCTGAAGCGCTCCAATCTGATGAAGCTCATAGGTTCATTCATGCAAAACGCTTTTTATTATTGTTGAACTTTAAACAAAACCCTCTGATAAAGGTTTACAGCCCTGACGTTGGAAAATGAGGTTATTCCCAAAGATAAACCTGATTAAATACAACATTTTATTGATTTCATTCATTTTTTCTATGCAAAATGCACATTTCCTCTGCAAAAAGATTGTGTCATCGTTCATATCTGAGTACAGTGTGCAGCTGCATGTGTGCATGCATGAGATACTTAAGTTTGTGTGTTTTATGGATCAGGAGTGAAGTGTTGCTGCACACAGAAAACCCAGACGACTTCTCGTCCGTTAAGCGTTTGTTCTCAGCCTTTTGAAGCAAATGACTTCTCTCTACGTTGTAATTTTCCCATGACAATGGTGTGAAACTTTATTCAAATGCAGGCTACAAATGTCACCAATGAAAAAATAATCACATCCCTCCCAAAATCTGACTAACGTCGCAGCTCCGAATCTGTCATTTTGAACCCAAACGCTCACAGAGAACTTTTTATTTTTAAATTTTTGTTGATTCTGAGTCTTGCTGCAACCTGGGGCCGAGAAACGAGACACGTGAGTGTGTGTGTGTGTGTGTGTGTGTGTGTGTGTGTGTGTGTCTGGGGCCAACATGTGCAGCTGCAGAGCTCGTGTGTTAATGAACAGCGTCGTGCATTTTCACATTATCATTCAGCCCCGGACTCTCTCACTCTTTCCCCCCTCAATAGCTGCTGCCTGCCTGACAACCCACCCCCACCCCCCCACCTTTCCCACCCATTCCCTTCCCAAAAGCCTGCCTTCCCACTATTGTGGGAACTGGTGGTGAGGTGGACTTGAGGCTGGGGGGCAGGGTGGGAAAGACCCTCCAGACTAGACATGAGCAGATGCCTGAGACATTAGACTGTCGTGCGGATCACCAGGGTCGGGCGAGCTGCTGAGTTTTAATGTGCGGGCAAGTGTGTGTGTGTGTGTATGTTTGATATGTGTGTGTGTGATGAGGTGGGGGTGTAGTGCAGGCCCTGAAGTGCCACCTGACTGTTCATTAGTCTATTCAGGCTACTCTGCATGTCTGAAAAACATGGAGATGCTGTGTTTTCTGCTAAATGAGAGGAATTTCCCAAGCATTAGGCGTGCATTCAGACCTCACATGCAAAATGAAGGAATATGCAATGATGCTAGCTTAGAGAACATCACAGGATTGCATCAACAATGCAACATATATTAACATTTATCTTATTTATCCTAATAAAATAATCAATCGCTGCAAAATGACTCAGCTGAGGTGGTGGGGAGCTGACTGATGTAACCTGCAGATAATGATTATTAATGGGCCTCCTACTGTACGTGTGTGCCACAGCGAGACGTGTAAAGCACGTGCAGGCCACATGTCAAAGCGTTATTTCCTCTCTTTATTCATGTAAAAGACTCCGAGCCGTCTTTATAATTGCATTTGGCGCTGCTCGACTGCGATGTGTTGCTGCGGGCAGGTTTGAGTAGAAGCTCGTTTCTTGGTGCAAAAAAAGCGTCTTATGAGGAAAGAGTTAAAGTTAGATGAGCTGAGTGTGTTGTGGAAACGAGGCGGCAGGTGCAGCACAACGGGCAGCCATGTTTGAGCTGAGACGTGCTCATGAAGTTAGCTCGTTGTTAGCGTGTGCATGCTAAAGCAGTCTGGGCATGTGTGTGTGTGGGTAGTAGAAGCATTTGTCAGAAAAACTGCATGCAAGACGAGCATTCGCATGCAGGATGCAAAAAGGAGTAACACGCAGATATCTGTCTTGATTACTGAAAGCTCAAATAAATGCAGCATGTGGAGGAAATCAGGTAGAAATGAGCTCCTCCTGGTTGAGATTTACACAAAGAAAAACAGCTGCTTTCAATCTGCTCTGCAACAAAAAGAGTCTTCAATCAAGATAGTCTGAAACCAGCGCGGCTGGAGAGCGAGGTCAGCGGCGTTCACACCCAGTCAGGAGGATTTAGCGTGTGAGCATCCCTGAATCTTCCTCCCTTCATCCTTCACTCCCGTAACTCCTTTCTTTCCTCCCTCCTTACCTGTGTTGTTCATTATTGCTTTTTTTGTCTTCGTGAAGGGAAATTATTACATATGACACAATGAAGTGACAGAAGCTCACTCGTGTGGCTGCATAGTAGCCAGGGGCTCGTCCCTCAGTCTTGGATGGAGTCTGATTTGGGTCAAGCGAGGCTCATTGGGTCTCTGACGTGCAACTTTGGTGGAGTGTAATCTAGGACGAGTATATTAGAGGAAGATGGAGAGATGTTCCTACATCCCAGGCTTTTCAGATTACGTCTGCTGCGGAGGTCCAAATGAAAGAGGAGCAGAATTAGGTGACTGAGCCTTTAATACAGCCGCTCTTTGTAATCAGAACAGGAGATGAGGGTGAAGAGAGTCGCATCAAATCCTGCATATGACCTTTTTTTTGGGTGCTTTTTTTATTTTATAGCAAAGAAAAGGTTTAATCTTAGACTCGGTTCAGAGAAGATTCTTGTTTTTTGTCTTTCAGTCAAGTTCAAGTTCATGTGTGTCTGAGTCTGGAGCCTGTCGGGGGAGTTAGGAGTGTCTGTGGCCACCCTGGAGTAAAAAAGAAGGAGAAGAGGGGGGAAAGGAGGAGGTGTGAGGAGTACATAACCTTTGACCTCTATAAGGGTTGCTATGGGAAAGAGGCCAATCGGTTCAGTAATGTAAGATTGAAAAGGCCAAATTGTCAGAGCTGTCCAGCAGACGTCAAACACACACACACACACACACACGAAACAGGCAATATTAGCTCAAGGAGACAGAGAGCGATCTCATCCTGCCTTCAGAGTCTGCTCCTCTTCCTCCCTGGACCTCTTGTGTCAGAAAACTCCCCAAATCTTCAGCTGCTGCTGCAACTTGTCTCACTTCCTGAGATTTTGCCATCCAATGAAGTTATTCCTCTTGCCATCCTCCTAAACTAGCTTAAATCTTCATTCTAGACCAGAATCCGGCTGATAGGATGCCCGTGCATGTAGAAATATTTAAATACGGCAATAAAAAAATGCACAAATGATTAAATTCACATCATTTCATCTCTCTGATCCCTGATATGTTGCAAGATATATTTATAAAATCAGTGGCTGCATTCCTACATAATGTTTTCTGTGGGCGTTTGATGTTTGAATCCTTGCGTGTCAGGATGCAAATCCGCGGTTTGTACCATGCGCACGTTCCACGGCCCCCTCAGCAGAAGTGTGGCCTCATTTAAGGTTTGCATTCACTCAGGGAGAAGGGGTCCGGCAAATAAAAGAGCGCCCATTTGCATACGCTGCATGCCGTCTGCAGAGAGAGGGAGCAGGCGAAAAAAGATATCAGAGGTGGACAAAGAGAGGGAGGACAAATCCTTCATTGTGGGCTTGGTGGGAGAAAGGGCTCATCTGAATCGGGGAGTGGGTGAAAATTGACAGAGAAAGAGTTTGCTGCGGTTCCCCGCGGGGATAAAAGCGTTAAGCATTACAGCCTGAAAATGGAGGAGAAGAACAACATGCAGAGCTCAGGGGGCTTTTTTTTAACAGAGCATTAGAAGGAAGTTTATTTTCAGAAACGTTTCCTGCTACGTTTTATGTACAAATAAAAAAAATCATGCACAAACAGATTTTATGTTGTCAAAATAAAATTGCAAACATTTAGGAAAAAGCGAGGCGCTTTTAATTTGAAGAGCTTTCTTTTTTTTTTAAGATTTGTTTGCCTCACCATTTTTTTTACTGCACGTCCTAATTATTAAATCTATATTTATGTTTTAACATCTAAGAAAATGAGGCATCCTTGCAAAGCGGAGGAGTTTTATGGAGCAAAGTTTGATTCACATGCAAATGATTCTCTCCTTTTTTCTCCTCTGCAGAAACTCTGCTCATCTCTGAGGACCAAAACTCAACACCAGACGGACGGGACTGAACAGATTAGGAGATTATTTTGCACCATGAAAATGCACAATTTAAGATGCATCATCCTGTAACTTCCTCATGCTCAAAATGCTGCAAAAATGAAGATTTTATTGCATAACTTTAGATAAAAACTCAACAAAACCTCAATTTTTTCTTGTGTTTTCAGTGTCTGGGTTGGATTTTTCTGTTTTTGTGCTAAAATCATGTTGTCAGACGTCATAAAGTTGACTGCTTTTGCTTATTTTCATAAAATAAAGAACACAACACTATTATTTCTGTGTTTATCTTATTTCTAAGCCCTATTTGCTCATAAATAAGAGTTTATTATTTCATATACACCATAAGCTGTGATTATTTTATTTAAAAAACATTTATTTTTAATGATATCTTAGGTTTATTGTTTAAAAACGACCACGCTGGTTATTCAGGACCTCGTTTCTTTTTCCACATGAGGGGATTCACATGGTAATGTGTGTGAAGGGGGTGTGAGAACGCGTTTGAGTGACCCCTCATTAAGTTTTAATTAGAAGGAGCAGACAGAGCAACGTGCGCTGAATCGCTGAGGCAAAGAGAAGTTCATCACAAAATCGCTCCTAAAACACAAACCAGTAGTTTTCAGGTTTTAGTTAAGAGTTTTTTTTAAATTTGCATTTAATCCAACCTGTAAATTTAGGATTTAAACCCATGATTGTGTTTAAACATGTTAAATGTGTCAGCTCACAGCAGGTTCTGATGATTAGTTTTGGGATTACACGCCGTCCTGCAGGTCACTCGGACCCTAGCTGGTTTCTGACTGATCCGTGTCCGGAGTCAAACAACAGATGGACACACGCTCCGGGTCAAAGGGGGATTATCCGTGTCTCATTGTGTCGACACAAGCAACACGCTCAGAAGGGACAGAAACCAAACATTTGTCATGGCTGGAGACAGAAATAAGACATTTATTCACAATAAAAGCATATTATGACTTGTTTTTTGAGAATAAAATACAATTTTATTTGTTTTGTCAAAATTAAAGGATATTATGCAAATTTTGTATTATCTAAGACTCAAATATAGCTGGAAAAACTTATTTTATTTTGAAATCTGAGATAGAAGTTTAAAGGTGAAAACTGGTGGAGTTCTAAATCAGATTCTGATCAAACTTGCATCATAAATATAAATAAAAATGTGCACTATTTTCCTCCCTAAATGTAAAACTGGTGCAGGTTTCCCTCCCGGTAGGAGTCGGCGTGTTCTCCATCCATCTCAGCTGCACAGCGACTGATTCTGGTGATTAGTTCCTCTCTCTGGATGAAAGGAAACCAATTAGTGAAATCAGCCTGTGTGTAGAGCCCGGGCAGAAGGAAAACACTCTGTGTGGTTTTTATTTTAAATAAAAAGATGTTGGTTTGAACATTTAAAAAAAAAAAAACATGTTTCCATCTTTGACAAACATCAAAGCTCCAGGAGGTCCAGCCTCCCATCATCCCTTGCTGAAGCTAATTGGGGTAAACATAGTTGTTTTTTTTGATGAGTGTCTTGTTGAAGCGGGGCAGCCGGTCAGGGACCTGTTGGTGAAGTCTCTGGTCGGCAGGGTCAGAGGTCACGGTGCGGACGTCTCCCCAGAGGACAATAAACAGGGTCGGAGGGTCAGATGCACTCTGGGACACGAGCAGGGGTCAAGGGTGCCTAATTAAGTGGCTATTTCCTGCTTTTCCCAAGTGACCGCTGGACTCAGAAACAAACAGAGAGTCTATAAAAGAGGGTCATAATAAAACAGATTTAAAACAGTTACAAACATAAAATACTAGAAAATGCAGCTTTTATATAAGTAAAAATAAGCAACTATTTGTATTTAAATCAACTTTAAGGGAGAGTAAAGATAAAAGAGAGCTGCTTGAGCTCATTTCCAAACATTTTGGAGGGAAAGGCGGCATCGCAGGAGCTGTTTACGTCAGCCATGGTTCCCGTTTGCATAAGAATGGAGATGGGGCGCCGGTGAACTCCTCTGACCCTGACCTCTCTCTCCCTGGATGTGAATAGTATCACTCAAGAGCTGCCCGGCGGCATTTCAGTCAGACCTGAGCCTCGCCATCGCCTACGCTCCTAATCAGGTTGATTTAATGCATCCTGCAAGTCCTTTCTCTCATCACCGCTGCAGCTTCAGAGGAGTCAGTCCTGCTTCTGGGCCTCCTCCACTTTTGGTTTGGAACAACAGGGAGGCTTCTCTGGCTCCATATAGAGTCTTATTATAATCACTTGTTCTTCCTGCATGGAGACGATGCCCAATTAAGCCTCATTTGGATTTCTCAGAATAAGAATTACATGAAAACACACAAGAGATGAAAACAGAGTGCACCAACGAATGTGTTTAAAAATGATTAAAATGTTAAAAAAGAGAGCAGTATCAGTGTGCATATAGAACTTCTCAGATAAATGTGTTTTATTGTTTTTTGTGGTTTCTGAGTGGATTCAGACTTTGGTTAAAATAATTTTAACTCCAGCATGTTTCCTTTTTGCATATATATTTATATTTTTGCTTTTCAGATATAAAGTTGGAAGTTTAAACTCCCCAGGAGTATTCATTCATAACAAAATGACCCAGATCCTATACTGTGTATTTCCCCCTTTAGCATCAACGACAGCTTGGAGTTGTGGAGAAGGCTCTCCTCTGGTATTTTTTGATTAGCTGCTGCATTCATCTTGACCAGACTTCCAGTTTCTTGGTAACTCACACATCCCTAAAACATCAGAGAACCACCGCCATATTTCACAGTAGGAATGGTGCGTCACAGGTCTTCTTGACTCCTCTCTAAACATTTATGGTTGTGGCCAAAAAGTTCAATTTTGGTCTCATCACTCCAGAAATGTTGAGGCTTGTCTCTGTGCTGTTTGGCGTATTGCATTGGGGCCCATTTGTCTTCAAGAGCATCCTTATTGTGCTTCCTTAAACAGCCACACCACTTTCTTTGAGGGAGTCCTGCAGAAGTTATTTGAGGGTTTGCAGAAATTTTTCTGGTCCACCTGACTGTGGTTTGGTTTAATCAGAACCTCAGATTTTTCACTTTATCAGAGTTCTAACACTGCAGTTTGGCATGATCAGTATCTTGGATATATTTTTTAATCCCTTTCCTTTTTATAGTATTCAATCACCATTTCTCATAGAGCCTGTGACAATTCTTTTGCTTTCCTGTGACGCTGAAACTGGAAAAGTCAGGACAGCTCTGGATGGAAGATGCAAAAACTCACACACCTTTTATAATCAGGGAAACAGATCCCAGGTGAGGATGGTTACCTATAGTAGCCATTCAAACCCAGTGTCAGGTAGTGTGTATGTTTCAGGCCAAACTCACTGAGGTGTGTAAACCTTTTAACAGGGTCATTGTGGTATTTTATTTTGTTATGGTGATTTGAAATGAGTTCACATATTTTTTTCCACAATAAATGACTTCACAACATCACTGAGTGAGAGAATGTTTTTGTGTTTTCATTCATATTATTTAAAAAATGGCCAAAAAAAAAAGACAAAAAAAAAACCAAAACAGGGTACTGTAATAAACATGCCTTTTTTTGGTCCTTAACTGACTTTTATTGAGCAGAACCTGTAAAATCACCACATAGGACTTTTGGGCAAATAGGAATATTTATTATTATTATTATTGTTGTTGTTATTATTATTATTATTATTGTTATTATTATTATTATTATTATTATTATTATTGTGCAGCCGCAGGTCAGTAGAGATTGGTATGATGTTCAATCATCTCTTCAGCAGCAGCAGCGCGTGCCTCCTCTCGTTCATTCTCGCCATTAATAAACGATCTTTGGCACAAACAGTTTCCGTCTGTTTATCAAAGTCAAAACCCGGAAGTACATTTTCTAAGCTCCTTGGAATGGCCTACAGTGTTTAGTTTGTTATTAAAAGAAAAAGAGCGAAAATGTTTTTGAAACTTCCTCGAGTTTTTCTAAAGTCTAAAGGCGCGCGCGACACATTTTCCGCGATGCGTCACAAGAACTGAAACCTAAAAAATCACCTTAAAAGCAGGAGAAAGTCCTAAAGTAGCGACAGTTTGTTGTCCAGAGGCGTTTGAACGAAAACAAAACGAAAATTCAAGAATTAAATCAGGAAACTGTGTTATTTTATTTTATCGTTTTCCTCAACTCTCAATTCTTGCTTTAGTTGTTGACCAAATTAAAACACGTTCCCCTTGTTTAACCTAATTCAAGATAATGCATGGCTCATTTTATATTTCTTCAAAGTTTTATTTTGTTCATCACAACTTTTTTATTATAACACCTTAATTTTCTCTATTTATCTAATAAGAATAATTTTAGAATGTATTTAATAAGTGGTGCCAGTCAAGCTTCCTTTTGCACTGATAATAATAATAATAATAATAATAATAATAATAATAATAATAATAATAAGGCTGAGTTAGAAAAGATGAGGTTCTGTCATTTCTGATTTTTCATGCTTTTTAATTTTTTTTTTACATTGCTCATATCTTTATCCACATGCTGATCAGTCAAATAACCACACTGTTTCACACCAAAGCAAGAGAAACTGACTGATGAATTTGCATCAGTGTTTTAGGAGAATCCAGGAGCTGATCAATATAGCAAATATTAAATAATGTGAAAGGAAATGCTGTTAGAAGACAGTGAGAGATGAATCCATAATGAGACTCAAACAGGAGTTTTTATAACACTGATGATAAGAGCTTGTTTTTGATGAGCTGAAGACCGCATGAGTCTGATGTCAAAGGTAAAATATAAGCTGAAAGAAAAACGAGAGTTATAGATTCATAATCTAATCAGATTTATAGTTTTTTTCTTCCTTGAATGTCTCTGCAGGAATTCCAAAGCCACATTCCAACAGGCTCATCTCAGAGTCATTCCCCATTCAGCATTCATATGGACACAAGGGACAGGAACCGTGTCTGATGTGTGGCTGCTGTGTTGACCTTTGACCCCAGACTGTCTGAAGGGCTGCTGTGATGGGGAGTCAAGGTCAAGGGGAAAGGGGGTGAGGAGGGGGGAGGACAGGAATGGGCGTGGGCAGCATCTGATGGGTGGAAAGACTCCCTGTCTGGGAGAGCAGAGCCCAGACGGTCCCAGACGTCTGTGGAGGGGACCGAGTGTCCTGAGTGAACCCGAGTGTGTTCCCAGTCACCTCGGAGGCGCTGGAGGGGGGACGGGGGAGAGACATCGAACACTGGAGACAAATGTTGCTGCTTTAAATCCCTCCTTTGCCTACAATTCATGAGCTTTTCATCTTCATGCAAAAGTGTTTTGCATAAATTAATTTTACTAAGCTGCAAAAATAACTGCTTCAATGTAATTATGAGAGATTATTTCATTATGTTTGTCATTAGGGGGATTAAATCTGACATTTAGGCTTTTGTAAAGTATTTTCAAATATTAAATTTGTTATATTTATTTGTTTTGATCCAATCTTATTCCGATTTCCTTTGGGATTTTGCATGATGCGGATCATATTTGACACAACTGCTGGAAAAGTTTGAGCTTTTTTCTCATTGAAAAGTTAAAACGTACAAAAAAAGTCATGTTATTTTCTTTTAAACTTTACTTAAATCTTTGATTCAGGGTCTTTTTTCTCAGAAGAGCATCAAACCAAACCCTGAACTTTGTAGATTCCAGAACTCCAGCTTGGTAAATTATCAGAGGAGGATTAAATCTGTAGAAGCAGCTCCCTCTGCAGGAGTGAAGCAGCTCTATCATGGTGTCAGACATGATCCTCCTGCCTACACACACACACACACACACACACACACACACACACACACACACACACACACACACACACACACACTCATCCAGACCAGAGGCCTCCCAGACCTCAGGCCCCACAGGGTGATCTGCAGTGGAGCGTGTAGCCACCTG
The DNA here is from genome assembly GCA_006937985.1 of Aphyosemion australe. Lineage (NCBI taxonomy): Eukaryota > Metazoa > Chordata > Actinopteri > Cyprinodontiformes > Nothobranchiidae > Aphyosemion > Aphyosemion australe. The sequence goes on from SSNS01000227.1 coordinate 877,379, forward strand.
TCAATCACCAAACCTCCGCCGCCTTAAGAGAGACGTTTTGCCTGGGATAACGGCCGCCCGTCCCTCCCCATACATTCTGCCTCCCCTAGCAACCATCGCCGGATGACTGAGAGGCTTTGTCCCCTCACAACGGGAGTCCACCATTGAACCCAGGAGCTCGTAGCAACCAGAATTAGAGGGTGTCAGAAAGGGGTCCTTTTTCTGTGGAAGCTCTGTTCTTGTGCCCACGTCTGGGATTCATATCACGGGCCTGAATGGCGTCCCCACCTCCTTTAAAAAGCCGGTGTAACGGAGCGTATGAAGGGGCTCGCCGTGAGCAGATAGGATCATGGTTAATCTGCTGTTCCTCTCCGCTGTGGTCCGACAGGGACACTCCAGCAGGGGAGGGGGGGTCTTCAGATACCTGAACATGCAGATTATCATCACTGAGTTGAGAATTATTATTCCTGTTTTGAAAATGACCAGCAGGTTTTAAGAAATCATCATGATGCTTTAGAAATAAACAAAACTGTAGAGTAAAAATGTTTTTTTATAGATTTATGGAGGCCTAAATGAAATAAATGATATATTTAAATCCTACAAATATTAATTGGTTTAATGGCAAAAGGATGAGTCTGATTATAATAAACTTGAACTTTAAAAAAATCATGAAGTATAATGAGGAGTTCCCCAAAATTCTTTGATTAAAAAAAAAATCTTTTTCATCTTCAGCTGTTTTAAATTGAGATATTTCACCAACGGGACCAGCGGTACCTGCACTTTTCAGCTTCTGAGCTTCTGAAATTACAAGAAAAAAGTTCAACAAATATTCCTTAAAAAAGAAACAAAGGAGGTCATAATTAAAGCCTTTTCAGCTCATATGTTCATTTATGACAATTATTTTAGCTTTTGCATCAGTTCTGGTGTAAATGTGACCTTTATGGAGACACATGAACTTGATGTTTTGTGACTCGCTGTTGGGACAAGACCCAAGGTTTTAGGAAACACTGGTTTATACTATAAACCTTAAAAAATTTATTTTTTTAAATATGATATCACATGTCATGTGTCCAGGTGCTGAACTTACCGGTCTGCAATCCAGATCTCCCATTTATGAGATGGCTGATTAAAAATCTCAAATAAAAAATATAAATGAATAAGACATCAATTAAACAATCAGTCAGACGTGCATTTTTTTATTTTTGATATTTCAGATATGGAATTTTCTCATAGCTTTTGCATAAATCACAATTCCCTAAAACTTTCTTTTATTTACTCTGAGGCAGGTCTTATAATAGCTAACACTCTGCTTAACGAGCCTTTTAATTAGTAAACTTTACACCTTGAATAAATCCGTTTCTTTACGTAAACAGAGAACAGAACGAAGGCCTGGATAGTTTATGAGCTGTTTTATGGACTCTTAGCTTTCAAACTGGTTTTTACAGCTCTCTGTTAAACTCCTGGAAACTTCTCCCAACGACAGGAAGCGATCCGCCGGGTGAACTCGGCCGTAGCCGGAACATTTGTCAGCAACGTATGGAAACCACAACAAAAGATGTGCCAGCTACGGCGTCGGTTTCCAGGAATAATGCCATCTGTAGGCTAAACAAGCACGGTCCGGTTCACCAACATGACCTCCCACGTTGAGTCCTGCAGATTTTACAGAAGATTTTCGTTGCAGATTACAAGCTACAAACAACGCCTGCATGCACAGAAAGCATGCTTCTGCTGGAGTGTCCTTTATCATTAATGAGCCCCTCATGTATTTGTGCAGGTCCCATTCTGAGCTTCCATCGTTCCCAGCCTCTCCTTCCTCCCACCTGTCAATCAAAGATCATGATTGAGTCAGTCAGTCAGTCATCAGCATAGAGCGTGAGGCCTCATTCCCCTCTTTTGTGGGCCTAGGTTTTCCTTTCTCACCTTCTCTTTGACCTCTCAGAGCTTTTCTCCTCCTCTGAGGTCCAGTTTTACACGTGCAGAAGATATTTTATAAACCAGAAAGGACGGTTGGTGGTGTCATGAGGCCATTTTTTGCTAATTCTTGAAGGAAAAGGCTTAAAATTGTTTAAAAAGTTAAACAGGACTTTGTATTTGCTCTTTAAGTGGCTGATGAATAAACATGAGCAGAGTTGGGCAGGAACTGATGAGGTCTGTGTGTGTGTGTGTGTGTGTGTGCGTGTGTGTGTGTGTGTGTGTGTGTGTGTGTGGAGGCCAACGGAGGAGGCTTTCTTCCCAGCAGGGCTGCATCACGTTTAATTGGAGCACTTGTGGCACCATTACCTCCTTTACTCAAACACGCCACTGATGACAAAAGAAAACAGCGCTAAGCCTGCCTTTGTTGGAGTGGAGACTGGACAAGGCCATGGATTCCTCTCATGTGTGGGAATCATCCACACTCCCACAGCGAGCCGCCTTCCTCCATGGAGACTCAGACACGGGCAGGAAATGTTGGGCATCAGGGCCTAGAAATAAACAGTCTGGTGGCATCAAACACTAAAAAATACATTTACTGGTAGATTAGATAATCTCCTGATCATCCATCTATTCTCTTCCGCTTATCCGTAGTCGGGTCGTGGGGGCAGCAGCCTAAGGAGGCAGGCCCAGACTTCCCTCTCTCCAGCCACTTGGGCCAGCTCTTTTGGGGAATCCCAAGGCGTTCCCTGGCCAGCCGAGAAACATAGTCCCTCCAGCGTGTCCTGGGTCTTCCTTTGGGTCTCCTCCCAGCTGGACGTGCCCAGAAAACCTCACCACGAAGGCGTCCAGGAGGCATCCTAACTAATCCTAATCTCCTGATCAGTTTTCCCAAAATCACCAACTTCCTGTTGCACGTGTCTGTGCTGTTTTGCTTTGCTTTTGAGCGTGACAAAGCTGCATAATAGTTTGTTTTTAGTCACCAAAACATCAAATGAACTGAATAAAGGGGCGACTTTCATCTAGTCTGACCCAACACCACAGGGTCTGAACCATTTGGCCTTTTAGGCTTTTAAAGGATTAAAATCACTCAGGTGTTTCTTTTCTCCTGGTCTGACCCTTTTTATGAGGCTTTTTGATTATTACTTTCTTTTTTTGCAGAATTTGATGGTTAAGCAGCTTTAGAGGTGGCATTTTGGAAGATTTGTGCAGAGTTTGAGTGACAAAATTGATCACAATTTCATGCCAGAACATTTGTGCACAACTAATTTGGGACTGATATCCTGCAGCAGGATGATGACATCAAACGCATCTCCAACATGAATCCTGTCTGTGCACAGCCTCTGGAGATGCCCCAGGAAGAAATCAGATTACCTGGAAAATTTGACAACTTGAACACCTGAGGTATACCAGGTTAAAATGTTGATTTCAAACTGATTATGTCAGGTTCATGCACTTTAAAAGGATATATTAAAACATCACAACAGTTTATTAATAATTCTTTATTTTAAATCAAAATTTCTATGACAAACTACTTGAAACCACAAACATACTAACCTGGTCAGCATTCACACCAATGCACTTTTGACAAAATCATTCATTTTCGGTATAAAAAAATTGACTTTAACTCTAATTCTATACAGAAATGCATAATTTAATGAACACCATACTGCATGCTCTGGGACAACATGCTATCTGAAAGGTCACAGCCATGTTTCGAACCTGCAACCTTCTCACTGCAAGCAACAGTGCATGCAGTCATTGACTTTAATGACACATTTTAATCATTTAAAACATTTATTAATGCATTTTTCAACAGCATTAGACTGATGAATCAGCAGATCATGTTTGAAAAATAGGATTTAAATGAAAACAATGTTTTATGAACAATCAAAATGTACTAAAAAAGATGCAAATGAGGGGGAATTGTTTTATCAGATAATTGTAATGTTTTTTTAAAACTATATATATTTTTAATCTATATGCAGAACAAACAACTAATATTTTTCGTAAAAATATAAAGAAAGGAACATATTTTTTCTAAGAGCAACCAGAAAATAGATAACCACTGAAACAACAAAAAATTATTATAAAAGTGGAAAATTTTCTGCCATCTTTAAATTTTTTTAAGCCTGTAACTTATTTAGCTAAACAGAAAAATAAAACATATATACCATTATGTCAAAAATTAGGAAGTGAAAAATCTGCTGCGTGCAACTCGACTGGGTTTAAGGACAAATAAAAAAATGTGATGCTTTCAGCTTTGACCATCACACATTTACCATTCAGTTTTCAGACAAGATCAATCATGATGAGAAATTGAATATTCACAATATCAACTTATAACATTTTCCTTGTGTTTATGAAAATGTGTGCACAGCAGGAAAGTGAACGAATCCAAGATGAAATCAGCTTCCACTCATGACCGAGGCCTGGGATCCTGATCCATGGTGAAATTTGACTCCAATCTGAAAAATAATCATGATTTAATAAAAAATTATCACTTTTTTAAAGTAAATATTTGTTTCTAATTAGGTTTAAATCTGATTGGAATCCAGAGCTCAGATTTCTAATGGTAGGTGAGCTAACAGCAGATTTATTGTGACTGTAAACATAACGACTCCTGCATAAATCCAAGGTCAGTGAGGAGTCAGACAGGTCGAAGATGTTCTGTGTGAACCCACATCAACAACCAGCTCAAGGAAGTGTCACCATCAGCGATTTGTAAACAAGCTGCACGATGGAAACATTTATGTCTCCATTATCTCCTGTTGCCATTAAATACAAACTCATTCAACTGGATTTCTCACTAAAGAAGGAAAAACTAGAGACCCACGGCTCCTCCTGTCTACGCTGAGCTCTGCTGCCACCAAGAGGAACCTGAACGCAGCACATTTTCCAACTCCCCCCAAAAACAAAGAAAAGCATCTGCTGCATCTCTTTTTAACAATAAGGTTTAATAGTTTCACTCACTGGAACATTTTTGATGGATAAATAAACTCACACATCTTTGTTTTGCATGTGGTTGTTGTACTGGATGTTGGGTGGGATGCTCTCCTCGTCGTCCGGCACCTGCAGACCAAATAAAAACAACATATTTATGATTCATGATGTCAGCCTGTAATTATTTGATCTCCCACCCTTGATGTCAGATTAGCTCATGTTTTTGAAAATGATGTGCAATAAAAAGCTCTTGTGTGATCTGTTAGCACTTAGAAAATCTGTTATTCAGCTACTATCAGGTGAATATTTAGCTCAATATACTTAAAACTGAATGAGTTGTGGTCTTTTTTGTGTTTTCTAAGATCAGTCGGCTGTGGAAACCATCTTCATCTGGGTTGACTCCAAACGTCAATCAGATTTTGATGTAAATCTAATGAATACTTTCTGAAAACATCATTAACATCCATCCATCTGGACCCAGATAATTGAATGGATATGAAAGGATGGGCAGATTAAACGGAGTATTAAAGATGTCTTGTTTTCAGTTTTTGCGTAACTTTGTTTCTATGTTGGTTGTTCACTAAAAGCTGCAATAATCAAACGCTCACCTCCCAGTAGGCCTCATCATCAAAGCAGTTGTCATCTGCAGGATCGCCCCAGATAGGTAATCTCAAGACCGCACCTGGGAAGAATGGAAACAACAGTGTTATGTAAACACACACTTTTTCTTGTTATACTCAAACACAATATAGTATAGTATAGTATAGTATAGTATAGTATAGTATAGTATAGTATAGTATAGTATAGTATAGTATAGTGTTTGATATGGACCTATTTGTGTGGTTTTATTAAGGGAACTACTACTACTATTATACTACTACTACTATAGTATAGTATATTATATTATAGTATAGTATAGAATAATACAGTATGGTACAGTATGGTATGGTGTGGTACAGCACAGTACAGTATAGTATAATATAGTATGGTAAAGTATAATACAGTACGGTATAGTACAGCACAGTGCTGTATAATACAGTATAGTATAGTATATTAGTGTTTAATATGGACCTATTTGTGTGTCTTTATTATGAGAACTACTACTACTTCTACTATAGTATAGTATAGTATAGAATAATGCGGTATGGTACAGCACAGTGTTGTATAATACAGTATAGTATAGTATATTAGTGTTTAATATGGACCTATTTGTGTGTCTTTATTAAGGGAACTACTACTACTACTACTACTACTACTACTACTACTACAGTATAGTATAGTATAGCATAGTATAGTATAGTGTGGTATAGTATAGTATAGTGTGGTATAGTATAGTGTAGTATAGTATAGTACAGTATAGTGTGGTATAGTATAATATAGTGTGGTATAGTATAGTATAGTGTGGTATAGTATAGTGTAGTGCGGTATAGTATAGTATAGCATAGTGTGGTATAGTATAGTGTGGTATAGTATAGTATAGTGTGGTATAGTATAGTATACCGGTAGTATAGTGTGGTATAGTATAGTATAGTAAAGTATAGTATAGTGTGATATAGTATAGCATAGTGTGGTATAGTATAGCATAGTAATGTTTATGTGTGGTGGATTTCCTACCGACTAAGATGCCGCCACCTATACCGAAGACCAAAGCCACACAGAGGGCTCCTGCCTGGTGTCCTCCCTGAACCGTGGGTACCATGTCCTTGAATTCATTATTAAAGTCAAACGTGTTCACCAACCTTTAATACAAAACAAGGGATGAACTTTTACTTATTTATTTAGACATTTGTTTATTTTTTATTCACCAAACTCCTCTGGCTGCTGGTGTCCTGTTCAGTTACACAGGAGGACTCACCCCTCATGGCTGTACACCGTATCTGAAGCAGCTGCTGCAGTGATGGCTCCAACAACACCCCCGAGGAATCCTGGCATGGCGTGGAGGTTGTGGATCCCACACGTGTCTTGGATCTTCATGTGCTTTTCCAAGAACGGCTAGAAGAACCAAATGAGGTGGTTGATTAAAAAAAGGCAAGTAAAAAAAAAAAACAGTCCACAGCCCAGATGAATGAAAGTCAGAGGTCATACCGTAATGAAAATATATCCAAGCGTGGACAAAAGGCCACAGCAGAAGCCGACAATAAGGGACCCATAAGGCATCAGCATGAACTCTGCAGCTGTTCCTACTGCCACACCTCCAGCTAGGGTGGAGTTCTGGATGTGAACCTGAGACAGAACCAAAGAAACAGAAAATTAACCAAACATTTCATCTTAAAGTGCTGCTGTGGTGTGGTTTGTTTCGTATTCACCATGTCTACTTTTCCATGTTTCTGGAAAAGGCTTGAAATAGCAAAAGTGGTGAGGACAGTTGCAGCCAAAGACAGGTAGGTGTTGATGAAGGCTCTGTGCTGCCCGTCACCGTGACCCGCAATGGCCGAGTTGAAGCTGGGCCAGAACATCCACAGGAAGAGGGTTCCTGCAGGAGATCAGGGGAGTTTTAAAAAATTCCATCCATCAGAAGAAGTTTTGCATGCAGCTGAGTCTAGCTCACCAATCATGGCGAAGACATCTGAATGGTACTTTGAGCCCTGCAGGCGTGAGCTCTGGTCCAGGTTTGGTCGGTAGAGCATCCACGATATGGCAAGACCGTAATAACCTCCAAAAGTGTGGATCACCATGGAGCCTCCAGCATCTTTGGCCTTCAGGGAGAAAATAGATCCATGAGAGGACATTAAGTGTAAAAAAAGTGACATTATTGATTTTTTTCCCCTTAATCTTAAACATTTTTTTCACACTTACATGTATGATTTTGAGGATAATGTGTTCCTCCACAGCATAAAGTGTAATCCCAAACAAAGTCAGGACCAACAGCTGGACCGGGCTGACTTTACCCAGCACCGCTCCGTAGGCGATCAAGCAGCCGGCCACACAGAAATCTGCATTGATGAAGCTGAAGACACAGAGAGATGCAAAGAAGATACCAAACATCGGGAGTGTTACTGCACAGAAATGAAATGGGGTTCATTTAGTCTGAACTACACAAGCTCAAACCAAAACATATCAATGTCCCTCATTGTTTTCTGCAAACAAAAATCCACATATCACATTATTTAACACACAGTGAGTTGGCTGCCCTTCAACAGTATCACCCTGTCATTGTAGCCTGACGTTTTATTTCTTTTCTTCTCATAAAGCAATAAATCTAATGTACAGGAAGCAGCATCTTTCTGGGAATTAGACAGGTTTGTCCATCTTGATTTACAAGCCTCATACAGGCAATAAAACATTCCCACCGGATGGATTTCCAACCAATAACAATGATGGTTAATAAAAAGTTTGATAATTGCTTACTTTTCAACTCCAACTTTGATCTTCCCATCACTGTAGTCCAGGGAGCCGAACCAGCCCTGCATCAGCAGCGCCCACTGGATACCAAAGGCACCGATCAGGAAGTTGAATCCCACTCCGCCGAAGCTGTACCGCTTCAGAAACGTCATCAGAAACCCAAACCCAACAAAGATCATCACATGGACGTCCTGAAAACCTGCAGGAGGGAGACCAGAGTGGTTCGATTAAAAAGGGAGGGGTCAAAGGTTTTAAGCAAATGATAAACCCGTACCTCACTGCCCTTTTAAAACTATAACAGACATGTTCAAGTTTTTTTATTTCAAATAGTTTTACAATTTTTTTTATTCCTTTATGATTTTGAAGTATGCACTGAAATAATAATTATTTTTTATGTCCATTGAACCAACTAAATTTAAAAAAGTGATTTTATTTGTGTGTGTTTTTTTTCTCGGTGTAAACATAAAGTCAGTATTATAAAAATTGAAATAAAATGCATAAAGCACAATTTTTTTATCATTTTTTTGTAACAGTTTGAGAAATCACTTTTGGTTTTTATTATAAAAATTTGGGAAACTCTGCCAAAACATTTTTTTTTCTAAAAGCCACCTGTTGTCAGATGTTCCAGTAGAAATAAATAACAATAGAGGTGCCCCTCCCAATAAATAAAGCTATAAAATTCTTGGTGGAGTTTACTCAACTGAAGAAAATAAAATATGATATGGAAAAACACCTTCCTGACTTCCAAAGAACAAGGGGGAAGAAAAAAAAATGTGATGTCCTAAAAGTCATAGCGAGATCGTACACAGAGCACTAAGTGGTGATGTTACATTATATGCTTCCAAGAAAATAACAAAAGAAACCAGTTTTTCGCCAAAGTTTGTAAGACAATTTTGACAGGAGATAGGAAAAACACCTAGCCTAGTGAACTAGACCAATTCTTGCTTTGCAGAGTTTGGTCTAGGCACGCTTCATTGGAACCCTCGCAGCCCAAACCACTGCTGTGTCTATCCAATCACAACTCGCTATAGTTTTGGTTGGGCCAATCACAGCGCTCTATATCATGGGCCAATCACAGAGCGGGAGTAGCCGATGACGTCAGCGCTGCGGCCGCGAACGCCGCGAACCCAAGCAACATGGCGGCAACTCGGAAAACACGTTGGTTTGAAACGGCTTTGTCATCAACATTGGATTATTTAGACTCCAACGTGCGTAAGTCTGTCTGATATACTTAGCGGCTTCTTATTTTTATCAAACAAAGTAGTGCAATGTCCCAGTACACCTGATATTCGCGTGTTTTTCATACAAAAACGACAGAAATCATTGAAGCTAGACGCTATTAAAGCCTCCCGCTTTTCCGTCGCCGTGATTACGTCATGTTGTTCGTCACTCTGATTGGTCCTAGCGCTATCCAATTGCGTGCTGACATTTTGAAAGACAACCGTAGATCCCGCCTCACAACTGAGAGCCGTCAATGGTTCGTGGCCAGACTATATATACACATATATAGGATGGCTTGCCAGGCTAAAAAACACCCTGAGGACAATGATCATTCAACAATCTAACAGAAAGCTGAGTCACTGAACGTATACAATGCTGTGTTTGAACAGAATACCGCAGCAGAGATCACATCAACGGTGGTGGAAGCGTCATGGTTTGGTCAGCTTCGCTAACCCGAAACCTGAATGAACGTCATCAAAGAAAATCTGGATCAGGACAAAACGTCTCCTCTTCTCTGCAAACATTTAATCATTTTTTCTNTGTGTGTGTTTTTTTTCTCGGTGTAAACATAAAGTCAGTATTATAAAAATTGAAATAAAATGCATAAAGCACAATTTTTTTATCATTTTTTTGTAACAGTTTGAGAAATCACTTTTGGTTTTTATTATAAAAATTTGGGGAACTCTGCCAAAAAATGTTTTTCTAAAAGCCACCTGTTGTCAGATGTTCCAGTAGAAATAAATAACAATAGAGGTGCCCCTCCCAATAAATATAGCTATAAAATTCTTGGTGGAGTTTACTCAACTGAAGAAAATAAAATATGATATGGAAAAACACCTTCCTGACTTCCAAAGAACAAGGGGGAAGAAAAAAAAATGTGATGTCCTAAAAGTCATAGCGAGATCGTACACAGAGCACTAAGTGGTGATGTTACATTATATGCTTCCAAGAAAATAACAAATGAAACCAGTTTTTCACCAAAGTTTGTAAGACAATTTTGACAGGAGATAGGAAAAACACCCTGAGGACAATGATCATTCAACAATCTAACAGAAAGCTGAGTCACTGAACGTATACAATGCTGTGTTTGAACAGAATACCGCAGCAGAGATCACATCAACGGTGGTGGAAGCGTCATGGTTTGGTCAGCTTCGCTAACCCGAAACCTGAATGAACGTCATCAAAGAAAATCTGGATCAGGACAAAACGTCTCCTCTTCTCTGCAAACATTTAATCATTTTTTCTTCACTATCTTTCCATCTGCAAAGTGCTTTATTTACCCAGGATACTCGCTAACGACCAGATTTATTTAATTACAGGTGAAACTTTAAAAATTACAATAAATTCATGTTATGTTTTGATTACAGGTTAAAACGGCCGATAATATTTAAAAATAGCTTTTTAGATGACTTTATGTGGCACTTTAAATGATTCAAATGTTGTAAAATACAGGTGAAACTAATTTTATATGGTGCAAAAGTGCAAGTATTTCAGTCACCCAACTTAGACTGAGAGACCACCTAAAGGCTCAGGAACCCTTTGGTGTTTAGGATTCATTAGCTGATTAGAGTGTGACACTTTGAGCCTAGACTATTGAACCTTTTCACAATAATCTAATTGTTTGAGATTTTTAATGTGGGGCTTTCATCAGCTGTAAGCCATAATCATTACAGCTATAACAAATAAAGACTTGCAATATCTGGCTTTGCATGGAATGAGTCTATCTCATATATCAACTTTGCGTGATATTCTAATTTTTCGAGTTTCACCTGTAGAACATTTTTAAATAATTGCTTACATGACCCCTGCAGAAATCCTTTTTTGATGCAGTTAGATGTGCACAGATGAAGCTAAATGCCAGTCAAGAACCAGTTCAGACTGCATAAAGGTTGCATTTACAGCATGCAGGTTGGCGTGAGGGCGTTTAGACAAGAGAGGGGCATCGTGTGAAGACAACTCAAGGACATCACAGCTCATATTTACTGTTGCGCTCTCTTGATATGCTGTGAGGTTTGATGAGGAGGCTTATGCAGGCAAAGGGAAAGCAGCTTTATCTGCAGTCATGAGCAGATATCGAGTTTATCAAGAGGAAATCAGATGGCAGAGTTATAAAAAATAACTAAAATTATTCTAAAATGTATTTAAATATTAGACTTGTTGTATTTTACTTTTATTTTAGACATGAGGAAAAACATATTTTCTCCTAACAGTGCATGGACACCTGCATCTACCTGTGATTTTTACTTATGACACACCTCAGGGCACAATACCGGTACTTAGTGAACCACTACAGGCTTTCTCGTAAAGTCTGCAACAAACGCATCAATGTCACTGCTTTTCTTTTTTTAAAGTTGAAATACTTCAAGCCTTTTCTTCAATTCAATGTGATGCTAATGCATATCCAATTATCACATTAGGTCTTTATGCCATCAGTAAACAGAAAGGCATCAGTGTGAGAAGTTACAAATTTGACATCCAACACCTATAAGAGATAGTATTATAACCTGATACTGACACCCCGGCGATGACGAAGATAAGGGAGAGAACAACCGCACCCAGAAATTCAAAGAAAAATGATTCAGATGCACGACTGTGGATCCCTGCAATTCAAACACTGACCGTATCAAGAGATTTATGCTTTTAAAATAAAAAAACAAGTGAACAAGTCAGTGGTTGTGAAATTAGAAAAGGCCTCAGTGGAGTCAACCCCCGGGGAGGTATTTCACCTGCAGGTGTCAGATCTTTGTCAGCAACTTGGAACAATAATGCAAAATCACAATGTGAGAACTGTCAATTAAAAAAATTAGACAAAACGTTCATCTAAACAGCACAGATCCAAATATCTGCTCTAGTGTTTTTTTTACCATCCCAATTTATTTACAGAGTACTTTACACTAGATGTAAGAGCTGTAAAAAATAAAACAAGAACATCAAATACACCAAAAACAATGGATAAAACAGAAATATTAAGAGTAAAACTATAAAACCAAAGACGTTCAGCACTGACTAAAACTTTGAAGGTTTTAAATACAGAAATGCAGAATTAGCAATGAAAATTCAAAAAAGAAGAAGCATAAATTCACTTACTTGGATATCTGTAGTAGAAATCATTCTCAATGTCACTTGTTATATTATTCTGTTTCTTGTACACGACCCAGTGTGCATCTGATTCCGGGTTGTATCGGATAAAGACTCCAAATAAAATGATCATGGCTGTTTCCCACACCACACACACCGCAGGAAGACTGAGGCGAACATTGGTATTTTTTGTGTGATCGCAAATCTCTCTGAAGCTCTGAACACCCCCCATAGCTTTAGATCAGTTTAATTTTTCTCCCCCACCCTAAATATCAGAAGAGCCGATCTGCCGGAGCATCCTCAAGCTGAAGTCCAGATTTAAGGGAGTCAGGGCTGAGGACACTCCCAGAGCAGCTCCTCCCACGCTGCATAGGGAACGAACCTGACTCTTTTCAGGGACACTTGAATGATATTTTCAAATTGCAGTGGTTTGTTTTTCTTATCAACAATGCAACATCAACAAATTCTGAGGAAGCGTTGTCAGAGGAAATATGATTCATGTCTTCATGAAAAAAAGGGACAATCTGTATTTACAGAGCAGTATTTTATTAGATCTCCCCTACATCCATCTACTTAAGCTACAAAAGGTTATGGTCCACTCCTAACCTCCTCCCTTAATACAAACAGCCTTTGCACGTCAGTAAATGTCAACAGCAGCTTCTATAAAACATGTCACATCTGAGCATACACATGGTTTCTCTATTTTTCTTTCTTTATATCTCAGGGTGGAGATCTTCTGATCTCCTTTCTCAGAATGACTTCCTGTGAATGTATGTTCACTATAAAGAAGCAAGTCTGATGAATTCATCAATCAAAGAACAATAGATCAAGGCTGAGACAACAAAGCGATAATACAACATAATTATACGTTTTCTTTACGGCTGTATCAAATATCAGCTCATTAGTTTGATTTTTGAGAGTTTAAATTGTTTTTGAAGTTTAAAAATTGTGTAAAAGAGAGATCAGAAATTGAATAATAAAGAAAAAACCTCCATCATCCATCTATCAGCTTGAGCCCAGACATCCCCTCTACCTATGCATGTTCCAGCTGGAGCTACCAAACTGAACCACCTCAGCTGACTCCTTTCGATGAGGAGCAGCAGCGGCTCTACTCTGAGCTCCTCACCCCACAGAAGAAGCTCATTTCAGTCACTTGTATCTGGAATCTCATTCTTTTAGTCGTAATACAACCCTCAGGACCAAATGGGAGTTCTGTTGGACCATCTCTTGCTCCATCCATCACCTGAACACCTCTGCTTGACTCAAACCCGGAGGGAAACTCCTTTTTTTTGAACCATGGCTTCAGATCGGGTATCTGCTTTTTGCAGATGATGTGGTCCTGTTGGCTTCATCAGAACGTGATCTCCGTCTTTTGCTGGAGCGGTTCGCAGCAGAGTGTGAAGCAGCTGGGATGGGAATCAGATCCTCTAAATTCGAGACCACGGTCTTGAGTCAGAAAAGGGTAGAATGCCTTCTCCAGGTCAGGGACGAGGTCCTGCCCCCAAGTGGAGGAGTATCTCAAGGTTCATGAGTGAGGGAAAGATGGAACCCAAGATCGATAGGCGGATTGGTGCTGCGTCTGCAGTGATGCAGGAGTTGTACTGGTTTGTTGTGGTGAAGAGAGAGTTGAGTCGGAATGGTGAAGCTCTCGATTTACCGGTCGATCTACGTTCCTACCCTCACCTATGGTCATGAGCTTTGGGTAGTGACTGAAAGAACGAGATCACAGATACAAGCGGCCGAAATGAGTTTTCTCTGCAGGGTGGCTGGACTCTCCCTTAGAGATAGGGTGAGAAGCTCGGTCATCTGGGAGGAGCTCGGAGTAGATCTGCTGCTCCTCCACATTGAGAGGAGCCAGTTGAGGTGACTCGGGCATCTGGTTAAGATGCCTCCTGGACGCCTCCCTGGTGAGGTTTTCTGGGCACATCCAACTGGGAGGAGACCTAAAGGAAGACCCAGGACACGCTGGAGGGTCTATGTTTCTCGGCTGGCCAGGGAACGCCTTGGGATTCCCCTGGAGGAGCTGGCCTAAGTGGCTGGGGAGAGGGAAGTCTGGGCCTCTCTGCTTATGCTGCTGCCCCTGTGACCTGACCCCAGATAAGTGGACAAAAATGGATGGATGGCTTCAGATTAAAGAGACGCCGATTCCCCGTCCCCAGTACACACTGAAGATCATTATCAAAGATGGAACCCTGCTCCAAACCACTCTTCTCTCCACAACTACACCATGGGACACAGTCACGGACAGTTATGGCTAATTTGTTAAAGATAAACACATAAAAGAAACTAAACAAAAAAAGGAAACTGGACTTCCTCTCTTGTTGCTTGAAGACGTTTCACCTCCCATCCAAAAAGATTAATCAGTCATGATCATGGTTTTGGAATTCAGGGTGTAAAAATCAATGAAGAACCACACGAATCAGGGCTTCAAGTCGGTTGAGACTTTGAATCTTTGCTTCTTCAAGCCAAACATGAGCCCCAAATAAAGCTGATGGTTTTATGCTGGGTTTTGTCACTTTTACTCTTTTTTTATTTGCTCTTTTCATATATTTTATTGTTTTTAACTTTGCACTTTCTCAACTTTTTGTGGGTCTTAGAAAGATTAAATCTAAGATTTCATGTTTCACATAAATGACTTCTTTAACTCTTCTTTCATACCATGCATACATAACTTTATCCCTGTTCATCTAATCCCTGAACAATATGTAGCCTTACAGAAACCTTCACACAGAGACAGACAGTCCTGGGACACTGTGGACACATTCTAAAGGTGGTGTTCTGACATACACTACATCACAGAGTCTGAATGTATTCACGGAACTAATGAGGCATTTCTGCAAGTCAGCGTCTTAAACATCATGCCAGGAAAGTCAAACACACGAGACGTGAACAAACACGGTCATGTGCTTGTTTTGCTTTCATGTCACCGTGACGACAAATCCGCAAAGCTGCAAGACAAATCGTAGGACGAAAGACAAGTGTCCTAAATATTCTATAGTACAGAAAAAAAATGGATCCCTGCCATGAAAATGTGCCTAAACAACAATGCATGTAAAAAAGGAACGTTTAGATTCAGGGTTAATCTCTCCTTGATGAGAATGGATGAGCAGGTAAATGCTCAGTGATCCTGCAGCTTAGTTAACGCTGCTACCTTGGTGATGTTACTCTGGCAGATGATGTGATTTTCTGGGAGGATTTGCAGCATAGATTCTCCTTCATTTAAGATCTAAAGTCATACTCGGTGTAAAAATTCAAATCTAATATTTGTTGCCTAGATTTAATGTGCATGCTCTGCAATATTGTTCCTTTGGTGCAAAATAACACCTGCAATTTTGTTTAATCCCTGCAAACAAAATCCATCTGAAGAACAAAATATACAACTGGGATATATAGAACATATATGCAAGAGGTTTTAACTTGTTTTGGTCTTCTTATTCCCATTTTATTGTGTAATTCCCTTGTTCTCATACATTTAGTCTGTTTTTCATATTATACCTTGTTTTATGATTCTATTAATGCCCGTTAACCCATAATCAAAGCATTAAATGGAATTTGGATTTATAAATACAAAATATATTTGTGATTTTAGGTTTATAAATCATCAATTCCACTTCCTCAGAAACTTCTGAAGTGTTTCTCTTTGACATAGAAGAGTTTAAATGTTCCCTTAATGGAAATCTTTGCACCTCCATAAACATTTTTGAACGGAACACTGATCTCAGTTTAGTCTGTAAATAAACACCAAAAATCAACCATCATCGTCATAAAGGACCTCATGAGGCTGGAGGACACCAAAGGGTTTATTGTTACTTTCTCTGTAAACTTTACAGGTCTTACTCATGAGGGCACATGTTTTACCTCAACAAAAAGTTATGAAACACACCCTCAATACATCTTTATTCACTCTTGAACTTGACCTGTTTTGAAAAATGAACCAAGAAAGACGTAAAAAAAGAATTTATTGGCAGTAAACAGCATCAGAGACTAAATGAAAACCTTGATTTCACAGAAGAAATGTGCAAATTCACATATTTGGATAAAACAATCCTGCCGTTTTGTTTTGACATCACTGTCATTGATCAATTAAACCAAACAGTTATTAGTTTAATTTGACTAAATATGTCTGTAACCTTTACGTTACTAAAGGCAGTGAAACATTCAGTACATCGAGGCGTACACACATACAGCAACACTGGAAAACAGAAGTTTTCGTCACTACTTGGATTCTGTGACTAATGTTGTTAATTGACCGCGGCAAAGGAAAGCTCAAGGTAAACTGACCTCCAAAAGGGTGAAACACAATTTAGACATTTAAATTTCAACCAAACTGCCCTAAAACTGTCCGAAAAGAGAACTGATTGTAAGACTTGAAGTGGAGTCAGTAAATGATTCTTTGTTATGACACCAATAAATGATCAGAGAGCTTCTGTTCCAGCCTGTGGAACTCGTCGTCAGGTAGAAGATACCTCTGTACTATACTGATCACGTCTCTTTCTGTTGCAGACTCATAGTCCTCCTTGTTCTTAAACGGTAAATGTCCAGCCAGCTCACAAAGAGCAACGTTAAAGGCAGATTCCTCTTTGGCTCCAAAGCAGGATTTTCTGGGCCAAATGGCGACCCGCACGCCGTTTCTTAAACAACGATCCTTCGTGTTCTGTATGTGATCGTAAGGCGGACATCCTCTGGTCAGGAACACATTGTGAGCAATGTTCTCACCAACAAGAAAGTCTGTGACTTGACAAATAGTTCTTGCTACTTCCTCAACATCCTCTGACTCTGCGTAAAACAAAAATCCTGCAGGGAAGTCCTGGATGCGATAAAATCTTTTTTCAGGAACCAAAAGCTTCAACATGCTGGATTCTATCTTGAGCTCATGGTCTAGGTAATACCCATGAAGGTGTAAATGATTGACAGATGCAAATGCTCCGAGACTGTTGAACCCCACACGAAAGCCAGGGTGAGAGCTCAGGAGCACAGACTCAATACCGACTTGGATTGAAGTTTTTGTGAGGACTTGTGGGTAGCAGTGTGAGGGCTGTGGAACAAAGAGACAATGTCCAAATTCTAGTGGGCTTACATTGATCAATACAACCATCCTGCAGGGTTGAGGCAACTCTCCATCAGTACATGTGCCTTCGTCTGTGCCCTTTACCATCTCGCATATAATTTCATCAGGATTGATTTTGTTAAAGTTAAACTGCCTGGGATTAAACTCCTGTTTAATACTCAGAATCTCCTGTGGCTTCCTTCTCTCCTTACCCCGCTTAACGTTTAGCTGCGCCACATACCCATGAGGGCCTGGCAGGATGCGAGTTTCTAAATCACCCAGACGGTAGCGGAAGAGTCCCCGGTCCATCCTGTCTGCCCAGCCATCTCGGATGGTTACATCAAACCTTGTAGGTGGTGGAGGCGCCATGACACGATAGTTTTCACTGCTTCGATGCACATCTGTGACAAAGTCCTGATGACTGTACACGAACTGAAGCAGCATAGTCAGATCTGTCAGGAACCAGAATAACAAGGAAATCTGAGCTTTTACACTTTAAAAAAGCCTAGAAGCAACATCACTACATAGATTTTTCTGTTTAATTCATAAATAGTGAAATTGTATATTTATAACAGGAAAAGTGTAATAAGTCTACAAATTTTACAAATTACTTCTTTATAAATATCAATGTCCTATCGTAGAGCACATTCAAATATGATGTTTTAAACCTCAATACCTGCATTTTAAGTTTATTAACTATGTAAAAGATAACCAGACTCAAAGTCAGGTTCGGAAAATGCTAGCTCTAAAATCAGGGTCGTATGTTTCAGAGGTAAATATGCTAAACTTGGCAGCTTTCTAATCGAAGATTTTACAAAAGCTTCTGCTTGTTTCATTTAATGACACAAAACAACCCTTTAAACGTGTTGCTCACCTCACCTCTGTGATTATCTCCGAATTGAAGTTAGCGACTGAAAAACACGACTAACTTTGATTGAATGAGCTGGCTTGAAGCACTTATGCTAGCTCTGCGGCTAGCTCATCAGCTGACCTGGTGCTCACTTCCGTATTTTTACTACGTCACCAACCATTTCCGGTTTCTTCAAAATTAAAGTTTAAAATAAATAAATAACTATTAAATATTTTTTTAAACAAATAATAATAAACAAAAATGTCTAAAGCAACATTTTTTCTTTTTGTTTTATTTTCCATGTTTGCCTACTTTTTAAATTGTGTCAAAACTAACTTTGTATATCGAATAATTTTAACTGGTAAAGCTAAGTTGAAAATTTCTGTAACCCACCTATGCATTCACTCTTTGATAAATGCAAATTTGTTTTGATTATTTTATAATTTGTAAAATAAATAACATATTATGCCATTTCTAACTGCTGAAACACTTCTATTTTAATTGCTGACTCATATAGTCTAAAGTGAATTTGAGAGAATGAGCAGCTGTCCAATCTGGCACCAAGGTTATTTTAGTCTCTGCAGGCTCATAGAGCTAAAAGCAGACAGTGAGTTGCAGAGCTGTGGACATCTACTGAACAACTGAAGTGATCTTCGCTAGTTCTGAGAGCAAAGAAGGTTTTTGTTCACTTTCAACATAAAACCTGAATTCAAAAAGATGGAAACAACCAAAAAGGAGGTAAGTACAGCTGTGTTTTGAATAACTGTCTTATATATTGTGTCAAACTTGCTTGTAATGTGGCCCATTGATGATTTGGGTGACAAAAGCTTTTGATTTAGAAATACATTTTGTTGTCTTTAAGGTGAAATGACGAAGGGGGAATTAAAAAGTTAAAAAGCAATAGACCTTAATATATAAGGCAGAGCAAATGTCAGTCTGCTCTAATGAAATCAAGAACTATTTTTATCATCACAGAGTGTTTTTGTTACAAACTGACCAATCCTGAAACACGCATATTTAATAAGGTTAATGTAAACCAGTTCAATGCAGGTTTTGAGATAGTGTATTTAGAAGAAAATATGGATGTTTAGTTGTTTTTAATCTAAAAGTGTTTGACTGTTTGTACCACTACCTCTTTTAGATGAAAAGCAGAGCTGAAGACAACAATCAGACTCTAAATATAACCATGACAGAGGATTCCAAAGTAGGAGTCTCATTGTCCTCCCAGGGCTTGACCCAAGGTATGCAAGTGCATTCAGCCTGTTTAGATATGACAGGTCATTTTATTTTGAAATTATTTTGAAAATTATAAGAGATGTTTAGGTATGGAAAATAATTATCATTAAAACTATCAAAAATTTTTGTAACCTTAAGTTTATTCAATAGATTAATATGTACATCCAAATGTATCTGTTGTGACTGATTGCATTGCTTGTCTTTTTTTCACCCCAGGTCATCCAGATACCTCTGCAGAACATCCTCAAAGCAACCTCCAGGTCCAATCTGCCACTGTGAAAGATAAGGAAGATGCTATTAAGCCAAAACTCCAGATAACTTTTAGCACATTCACAGTCAAGAATGGTGAAGATCTGAAAATAGAGATCCCCACCACTGGGCACCCTGGGCCAAAGATCGAATGGCAAAAAGATGGTCAGGCCGTTAAGGAAACGTCAAGGCTAGAGCTCATAACTAAAACATCACTGACTGTCCTTCATATCAGACATGCTGCCAGGGAGCACGCTGGTCAGTATTCTGTCATAGCGAGCAACAGCGCGGGAAAATGCACCGGAGAAGTCGCTGTGGTTGTTCTTGAAAGACCAGACCCACCAACAGGTCAAGTGAAGGTTGATGAGGTCAGCTCTGACTATGTCATTATCTCTTGGGAGCCACCGGAATACACTGGGGGTTGTCAGCTTGACAACTACATAGTAGAGAAACGAGAAACCACAAGCACAGAGTGGCAGACCGTGTCGGCAACAACTGTCAGAACCACAATCAAAGTTACTAAACTGAAGACAGGAAGTGAATACCAATTCAGAGTGTTTGCAGAAAACAGGCACGGAAAAAGCACGGCCATAACCTCCCCAGTTGTAATGGCCCAGTATCCATTTAGTGTCCCTGCTGCTCCTTGCACTCCCTATGTGTCCACAGTGACAAAGTACAGCATGGTGGTCGAGTGGGAGCCTCCATCCAGAGATGGAGGAAGCCCTATTATTGGCTATAACGTTGAACGTAAAGAAAAGAACAGCATTTTATGGACCAAGCTAAACAAATTCCTTCTATCTGACACTCGCTTCAAAACGAGTGGCCTGGAAGAAGGTATTGAGTACGAATTCAGAGTCTTTGCTGAAAATGCTGCTGGTTTGAGTCCAAGTAGTAATACATCCGAATGCTATGTGGCAAGAGATCCCTGTGATCCACCTGGAAAACCTGAAGCTGTTGTAGTGACCAGAGACAGCATCACCCTTCAGTGGGAAAAGCCCAACTATGATGGTGGAAGCACGATTACAGGGTATGTTGTTGAAAAGAAGGAGCAGCCGGATGGCAGATGGATGAAGGCGAACTTTACTAACGTGATTGAGAATCTCTTCACAGTTACAGGTCTGACTGGAGGTCAGAGTTATGAGTTTAGGATAACTGCTAAGAATGGTGCTGGTGTTTGGAGTATGCCATCAGAAAGCATAACCGTTCTCGCTCAGGATGTTATTGAGGAGCCCACCGCTTTTATAAATCCTCAGTTTAAGAGCACCACTGTTCAAGCAGGGGAGACCTTTGTTATTGATGCTGATTATTATGGGAAGCCTCTTCCAGAAGTTAGATGGCTGAAAGATGGAAAAGAAATTGGGAAAAGTACTCAGAGAATGGAGATAAAAAGCACCATCACTCATACAACCCTCACAGTTAGGGACTGCACACGTGTGGATGGGGGACACTATGTCTTGAGCCTCAGTAACATTGGTGGAGCGACCTCCATTTCAGTTCATGTAAAAGTCCTAGATAGACCTGGTCCCCCTGATGGACTTTTGAGGGTGAAGGTTGTGAGTGCAGAAAAGTGCAATCTCCACTGGAGTCCCCCTCTAAACGATGGAGGCTCCACGATCATCCATTACATCGTTGAAAAGAGAGAGACCAGCCGAGTCACGTGGACAGGAGTAGACCCTCACATTGAAGCTGTGAGTTACAAAGTGACAAAACTGGTGCCTGGTAAAGAATACATATTCAGAATTGCAGCAGTGAATAAGTTTGGTGTTGGTGAATTCCTGGAATCAGAGCCTTTTGTTGCAGAAAACCCTTTTAAAACACCAAGTGCACCTTCGACTCCTGCAGCCAGCGCCGTGACTGGTGACTCAGTAGTGCTGACATGGGAAAGGCCTGAGAGTGATGGAGGCTCAGAGATCGATGGCTACATCCTGGAGAAACGTGACAAAGAAGGTGTCCGATGGACCAAATGCAACAAGAGGAGGCTAAATGACTTGCGTTTTCGATGCACGGGCCTTACAGAGGGACATCACTATCAATTTAGAATTCTTGCAGAAAATGCTGCTGGTGTGGGTGCACCCAGTGAGCCAAGCGAGTATATAAAAGTGTGTGAGGCCACTTACCCTCCTGGACAACCTACTAACCCTAAAGTAGTGGATTACTCCAGCAGTTCTGTTTCTCTGACTTGGTCAAAACCCATCTATGACGGTGGAGCGACCATCAGTGGATTTGTTGTTGAGATGAAAGAAGTAGCAGATGATGAGTGGATCGCATGCACGCCATCTGCTGGTGCACAAGACACCAGCTACACAGTGAAAACACTCAGAGAAAATTCAGAGTACAACTTTCGCATACGTGCTACAAATTCTGCTGGAGTTGGCGAGCCTGTTGATCTGCCTGGGTCAGTTGTAGCAGCTGCAAAAATAGAGGCTCCAGAAATTGAGCTGGACTCTGCCTTAAGGAAGATAGTTAACGTAAGAGCATGCTCCACCTTACGACTCTTTGTGACCTTCAGAGGAAGACCAGAGCCTGAAATCAAATGGTCTAAAGAAGGTGGCGTTCTAAGTGCGCGTGCTCAGATTGAGGTGACAAACTCCTTCACTGTTTTACTGATAGAGAACGTCAACAGAAACGACAGTGGAAAGTATGTGTTAACGGCCGAGAACTGCTGCGGCTCCAAATCGGCATTCATTAACGTTAGAGTCATGGACTCTCCCAGTGCTCCAACACATTTAGAAATAAAGGATGTGAAGAGAGACTCTGTGTCCATCTCCTGGGAGCCACCTCTCATTGATGGAGGAGCAAAGATTTCACACTACATCGTGGAAAAGCGAGAGGAGGCTAGGATGGCGTTCACGAGCGTCAACAGCAACTGTGTGAGGAATTTTTATAAGATCGACAATCTACAGGAAGGTTGCTTCTATTGCTTCCGTGTCCTGGCAGTTAATGAATTTGGCACTGGATTGCCAGCAGAGACTCCCGAGGCAGTTAAAATATCCGAGGCTCCTTTGCCCCCTGGCAAAATCACTCTCAGCGATGTAACCTGCAATAGTGCAAGACTCTCTTGGGAGAAGCCCGATCATGATGGCGGAAGCAAAATCACATGCTATATTGTAGAAATACAAGCCAAGGGAGAAGATACATGGACTAAATATTCAGAGAGTAAAGCACAAGAACTTCCTGTTAATGGGTTGACACAAGGAAAGGAGTATTTCTTCAGAATAAGTGCTGTGAATGAAAAAGGAATAAGTGAACCAAAATCCCTGTTGACACCTGTTATGGTTAAAGACACTAGTGCTGAGCCTGTTATTAACCTGCTCACCAATACATTCAGTGTAAAAGCAGGGAACGATCTGAAGATTGATGTTCCATTCAAAGGTGTGCCATCACCAACTGTGGTCTGGAAAAAAGAGGGTAATGTGCTGAAAGAGACCAGCAGAGTAAACGTGCACACGTCTGAATCAATGTCTCAGATTATTATTAAAGACTCATCCAGAAATGATCTTGGTGTGTATGAAGTAATCCTGACTAACTCTATTGGAACAACATCAACCGAAATCTTTGTGAGTGTTTTCGAAAGGCCCGGACCGCCAAGTGACCTCACGGTGGATGAAGTGAGTGCTGACTTTGTGTCGCTGTCATGGCAGCCCCCATTTTACACTGGTGGGTGTCAGATAACTAATTATGTTGTTGAGAAAAGAGACACTGGCAGCTCACTATGGCAGACTGTGTCAGCAACAGTCGCAAGATCTTCTATCAAAATTTCCCGTCTGACACAGGGCATTGAGTATCAATTTCGTGTTGCTGCAGAGAATCGATATGGAAAGAGCCAGTTTATTGAAACAGAAGCCATTGTTGCCCAGTATCCGTTCAAACCGCCTGGTCCACCAACCAACCTCCATGTTGTACAAGCATCAAAGTCTGTGATGGTCATTGCTTGGAGCAAACCAGACAGTGATGGTGGCAGCCCCATTGTTGGTTATCACGTTGAAAGCAAAGATCAAAGCAGCATTTTATGGACAAAACTTAACAGAAGCCCAGTGTCTGATAACCAATACAAGGTCTCAAGTGTTGAAGAGGGTCTGATTTATGAATTTCGGGTCTGTGCTGAGAATATGGCAGGTGTTGGACCCTGCAGTCCGACGTCTGAACCTGCAGCAGCAAGAGACCCATGTGACCCACCCTCAAATCTCACGGTCACTAATGTAACAAACACTTCGGTTTCACTCTCATGGGACAAACCAAAATATGACGGGGGTGCTAAAATAACTGGCTACATTGTTGAGCGCAAAGAACTGCCAGATAGCTGCTGGCTTAAGTGCAACTTCACGAACCTGCTGGACACCTTCTTGGAAGTGACGGAGCTCACTGAAGGAGAGCAATACGACTTTCGGGTTATTGCAAAGAATGCAGCTGACCTCTTCAGTGCACCATCTGAAAACACTGGACCTATTACTGTGCAGCATGACGTAGAGCCTCCCAGAATCACGTTGGATGACAAATTTAGGCAGGTGGTGGTTGTCAAAGCTGGGAAGCTTCTAAGAATAGATGCTGACATCTCTGGGCGCCCTAACCCAACAGTGTTCTGGTTGAAAAATGGAAGAAACATTGGCACCAAGGGAAGGGTTGAGATAACTGCAACAAAGGGCCATACCACTCTTCTGATTAGAGAGAGCGTTAGAAAAGACTCTGGACAGTACACTCTAACCCTGCAGAGCACAGGTGGCACCATATCTAGAACTGTTACCTGCAAGGTGCTGGACAAGCCAGGCCCTCCTGCTGGACCTCTGGGAGTGTCTGGTATATCAGCAGAAAAATGCACCCTGTCATGGGGCCCCCCTCATGAGACTGGTGGTGCGGAGATCCTGCATTACATTGTTGAAAAGTGTGAAACCAGTCGTGTTTCCTGGACCCTTTTATATGGGGATATGATGGCAACAACTTGTAAAGTGACAAAGCTCCTTAAAGGGAACGAGTACCTGTTTAGGGTGAAGGCAGTCAACAAATATGGGGAGGGTGAGACACTGGAAAGTGAGCCAATCAAAGCCATTGATCCCTTCACAGTCCCATTGGCTCCAACAGAAGTTGAAGTCACAAGTGCTACCAATGAAGCTATGACCATCTGCTGGAAGAGTCCTGTTTCTGATGGCGGTAGCCGTATCAGTGGTTACATCATAGAGAAAAGAGACAAGCATGGTGTCCGCTGGGCCAGGGTCAACAAGAAACCTGTGTATGACCTACGCGTCAAAGCCACTGGCCTGCACGAGGGGTGCGAGTATGAATTTAGAGTATTTGCTGAGAATGTCGCTGGTCTCAGTGAGCCCAGTTTACCATGCCCTCTTACATTAGCAGAGGATCCAAAGTTTCCCCCGTCCTCTCCAGTAAAGCCCACCATAGTTGATTCAGCTAAGTCATGCATCACTCTGACATGGAACAAGCCCTTTGATGGTGGAGCACCAGTGACTGGGTACAAAGTTGAATTCAGAAAAACAACAGAGGAGGATTGGACTGTTGGCGTTCACAACACAGACAGAACAGAATTTACAGTAACTGGACTTGCAACAGGAGAAGAGTATGTTTTTACGGTTAGAGCCATTAATAAGATTGGTATCAGCGAACCCAGTCCTGAAACAGATCCTGAAGTAGCCATGGACAGAGAAGATCCACCCATGTTCAACATTAACCCAGAGATGAGGAAGACCCTGCTTGTTAAAGATGGCAGCTCCTTCACTTTGACTGTGCCTTTTTCAGGCAAGCCCACTCCCAATGTGTTATGGGACAAAAAAGATGTGGATCTCAGAGTAAGAGGACTTATCACCACCAGCAGCTCTATCACATCGATCACGGTGGAAAAGGCAACTCGTGATGATTCTGGCAAATATACAGTCAAGCTACAAAACGTAGCCGGATCTGCATCTTTGACCCTGAACGTGAAGGTTCTGGATTCACCTGGTCCTCCTTCCCAAATAAGAGTCAAAGATGTTACCAAGACTTCTGCTACTGTTACGTGGGACATCCCTGAGAATGAGGGGGGAGCCCCTGTGAAGAACTACCTTGTAGACATAAAAGAAATTAGTAGAAAGGGGTGGACAAGACTCACAGATAAATGTCGGAGACTGTCCTACAAGGTGTCTGACCTGGAAGAGGGAGGGATCTACTATTTTAGAGTCACTGGTGAAAACGAATATGGCCTTGGGGTTCCAGCTGAGACCAAAGATGGAACAAAAATGGAAGGTACATCTGAAACACAACTATATTTTACCTCATTTCCACAGTGTTACGATGTTTTAATATTCTTTATGATTTTATCTTGTTGCAGATAAAATGGACTGGGAAACAAACCAAGGAGCTTAACTGGTTTCTTCGCAAGAGTTGATCATGTCGCTTGATCATCTGAAAAAGATTCTTTGTTGATCTTCAGTACATTCAGTTGTATTTTATAAGGTGTTTGTTAAATATAAATATGCATGGAGTACAATTAGCATATTTTGTAACATATAAATTACCTAAGATTTTCCATAAAACTATAAGGACAAATGATCAAGCTTTTAAAGAAAAATGAATGACAAATGCTTTTAAAGAATAAAAGTTCATGTTTTGTTTACAACTGTAATAAAATTATAATACATTGATGTGAAACGTTTTCAGTTTTACATAATTCAATAAAAAAAAAAATTCTTTTTTGGATATTTGGTTACCACAAGAAAAATGATTTAATGTGTATTCCATGAAAAAGGCAAAAGAAATGTGATTTTATGTTACGTCATTTCAGCGTTGACACTACATGAACGCGCCAAGAAATACGGGAACGCGCATGCACGAACCCGGAAGTAAGCAATAACAAACGCTTAGCTTCGTCGCAGCTCGTTGAGTAGCGGATAATTATCGACCACAGTTACTCTTTTTCAACAGTCTTTGCTTTTAAACATAAAAGCAAATATTTGAATCGAAAAAGTTTGAGATGGGAACTACAGCGAGTCAACTCGGAAAGGGTGACCTGTCAGAATACCAAGTAAGTGTTTATCGTGTTATTCGCTACACAACAGCTAAAGTTGAAAACTATTTTACAGAGAATAAACGTATTAACCACACTTATCGAAGAGTTTGAGTTAAATACGACATTAAGAGTCTTAATTTCAGGATAAAATAGCAGTATCTATAGACGCTTTTGTTGCCTATATGCTAAACAACGACGTCTAGTTGGTAATAGCTTTGAATCAGAAAGGGGCTTGTTTTGACTTGTTCTCATCCACTTCTAATTTTAGGAGCTGACCTTTCTGACTAAACAAGAAATTCTTCTGTAAGTGACTGGTTGTATGACAGCAAAGCACATTTAAACTAGATTGTGAGCTGGATGCCTGACTTGCTACTGTTTTTTTATCCAGTGCTCATAAGAGATTCACAGAATTGCTCCCCAAAGAGGAAAAAAACTCTACAAATGCCAGAGTTCCAATGCAAAAGATGCTCATGCTGCCTGAGCTGAAGGTAACAGGATATTTCTTTCATAAAATATAAATGTGGTAGTGTTTCTATTTAATGGTAATCTGTTTTAGAGGAAGTGGATGACCTAATAAACTGAACTTTGAACCCGTTCTTGTCCTAGTCTAACCCTTTCAAGGAAAGAATCTGCCTGGTTTTCTCAACAACTAATCCAAACGATGGAAGCTTCAGCTTTGATGATTTCCTAGATTTTTTGAGCGCCTTCAGTGACTCGGCTACATTGGAAATAAAATCCCACTATGCGTTCCGTATATTTGGTAAGTGTTGATGAAACATGAGCTAATCAGTTGTTTTGTAAGTGCAATGATCTTGTGTAATCATTATCTTTATATTTTCAGACTTTGACAATGATGGGACCCTCGGCCGTGAAGATCTGAAGAAGCTGGTCAACCGCTTGACTTATGAGTCGGAAGACTCATGTCTAACCCCAGAGGAAATGGAACAGCTCATATGTAATGTGAGTTCACTCTGGTTCCTTATTTAAAGATGCAAGAAGCATGCTGTAAAGTGATGCTCTGAGGCATCATATGCGCCCAAATTAATATCTCTCCTTTGTTTAGATCATTGAAGAGTCAGACATCGACAAGGATGGGACGGTGAACCTCTCTGAGTTTCAGCATGTCATTTCAAGATCTCCAGACTTTGTCAGGTGGTTAAAGGTTTTCCCAAATCAATATCTGGTGCATAAATATCAGTCAGTGTTTTCTAACCGCCTCAATTGTTCTTTTATTTTCCCACAGTTCTTTCAAGATTGTGCTGTGAGGCCTTGGAAATGCCCAGCTTTTAATCTTCTGTTTTAAGTGAAAAAGGAAACTTGCCTTTAAATTATACTTTCTTCTGGATTTTACCATCTTAACTATTTTATGAATTGTTTGTGAAATTTATATATATCTTTTATAACATCTTTAAAATAAAAGTTTAAGCTATTGGATTACAAAAGTACTTCATATAAACAAATAATTTATTACAAAACATTTTTCCACGGCGTAACTTCCATATATAATTGAAACTTCCTGGTGTGCTGACCAAAGTCCAACGTGGGTGCTGATTCAGGGGCTTGTCAGGTATTTTTGAGTTCAAGTTCTTCCGTCTTGATGGCAGCAGTAAAAGTGTTCCATGGCCCGCACACCACATCAACAACTCGCAGGTTCTCAGCCTTAAAAAACTCCACACACCGCGGTTCGTCTAAGCTGTTAAATGTCTGGTGTCCAAGTTGGCCGTATTCTCCTGGGGGAACAGAGAAAGAATAGGTTAATATTTGCTGAATATATATTACATTTGATTTGATATCCTATTGTATTTCGATTCAACACTTTAGTGAGATCAAACTTACCCCATCCCCAAGTGAACAGACAGCCCGAGGCTGAAACAGAAAGATACGCTCTATGAACGATGCCCTCGTTTAAAATGTTTATCAGATTAAATCTATATCTGAGGTACTTCTTACTTGTTACTGCAGCTGTGTGCCGGGAGCCACAGCTGACTGTTTGGATGTCAGATGATGGATTAACATCCAGCAGCGCAGGAAATGCTTGGATGGAAATAAAAACCTCTTCGTGTTTATCTCCATCGTGTAGCTCCTCTTCAGATGTGCTGACATCATCAGACAGTTCTGTTCAAAACAGACAATTTGAGATGATTCATCTCAAATTATTAAGCAAGGTTCTATTTTTACAAAATTTTTGTTTTGATTTTTTTGCAATCTCAAAAAATAAAAATCCTAGTAAACAAACACTTTACATTTTTTTATGCCAAACCTGTTGGTTGAGCATTTTTCTGCTGTGGAGCTTTTCTCAACCCTCGTGATGGAAGTCCAAGCTGTCCGCTCTCATTCCAGCCCCACACATAGAGGTCACCTCCTTCTAAGAAGAAAAGTTTCTACCTGTCATTTATTCTTTTTTACTCCTTGTGTCTTTGATGTAACCCTTTTATTTAATACCGCTGATGCAGACAGAGTGCCAGCCTCCTGCAGCCACAGAACTCATAGGCAACCCCCACAGAGCCTCCACTGTCCTCGGCTCCTCCTCAGAGATTAGTCCCCCATGTCCCAGCTGACCATGGCTGTCAAATGAGCACAGATGCATCAATAAATTCATAAGAATCAAGCTCAGATTTTCATTATAAGTCAGTGTTGGCACCACCTGCCCAGTCCCCAGCTGTAGACTGCTCCAGAGGCAGTCAGTAGGATGGCATGATCTCCCCCCAGAGCCAGGCTCTTGGCTTGCAGGTGAGGAGACAAGGAGCGGAAGATGGGAGGCTTGGAAGCTATGTAACCACCAGGTACCAATGGCAAATTCACACCTGTATCCAAATGAAAGAAAATACATAACAGCAGCATATTTGTGGTGATTTTCTGATGCTCAATATGCTAAAACATCCAAATACCAGAGCTCTCAGACTGGGGGATAATCTCCATGCTCCACAGTGGAGATTTATCTTTCATCTGCACATCCCAGGATTCAATTCTGTCTGGGAAGGCGAGGGTGAGGTGGGATTCACTGATGATTGCATCTCTGCAGCCTCGGGTGTCGTTGGTGATGCTGGATGCAGAAAAACCTGCCAGGGACACGCATCTGCTCTCTAAAGGACAAGAAAACACAAATTTGTATCCAAATAACGATCGTATTAATGTAAGGTAGGTAGAAACTTACCATCCAAACATGCTCTCCGACTCCAGCTCGCTCTGATCTGACATGTTGCTTTCAGGCAGCAGCTGTGGTCCACGTGACTCCGTATTTCTGCAGGAACGCTAACTTTGACTTCTCCGATTTCCTCTTGAACAGATTTCTCCTGGACACATATTTGTCCAAAAGCATTGAAGCCGAAACCAAACCAGGTCATTTAATCCGTTATTATGTCTTAAGAAAGTCTCCTGACGCAGGAATCAAAACACCCAGAAAGAGCGCTCGACCCGGAAGTAGCGCGCATGCGCAAATGGCAAGTCACTATATTGGTGGATGTTCAAAGCAGAACTCCATGAATCAGTTATCGCTGTCAAAATAAATATTTCAGAGTTTTTCCTACATTTGTAATTGATATTCCAAGGATGTAACATTTACAGCAAAGTGTTGGTTTACATAACAACCATATCTGGGTGCAACAAGGGAAGAGATGGGACAATAAATTCCAATAAAAATATTTATTTTCAGTCCATGTGTTCACTCTAAACGATGAAAAACAACAAATCATACATTTAAATCACCCAGAATGTAGTGAAGTGGTATTAACTGAAATAATATGTTATAAAAATGACAAGAACAATTATGTTAACTAGTGAGGCTAAGGCAAAATTATCACATCCAGCAGTTTGTGAAGTTAAAAAAGATAAGACAGCATATGTTTGTGTAAAAAATGTTTCAACAATCTAGGAATGTCATCTTTAGTAAAATAAAATTCAGTTTGGAAAAGAATAATTGGTCGACGAGAAAAAAAGTGCAACAGGGCTGGTCAACATCTTTACAACCAGCTCCAAAAACACTCAGTGGAAAACTTGTGAGTAGTAGAGTCCATGTTTATAGTATAGTCCCTAAAATAAGATGCAAAAATGTCTAATTTACAACTTGTGACAAAACATTCATGCAATGGTTTGTAATTTATATATTAATTTTGTTATTGCTTTTACTGTTTTTTGGTATAAAAAACATTTTAGGAAACACATTTTTGGTATAAATGAAATGACTCCCCATTTCAAATTAAATCTCAAAGCACTTAAGACATCAGAGAGGCACACCCACAAACTGCAGCCCTTCATTTGCCCTTTTCCTTCTCCCTACTTCGGATGATGCCGTACTCAATAGCTTTATCCAGACAGTCCTGAGCGACCTTGCAGACAGGATCCGCCGTGCCCTCATTTGTAAGGACAGAAAGTATCTCCATAACTTCGCTCTCCATGAGGGTCCCAGCCAGGCTTTTCTCTGCCTGCATCATGTTCTGAACGATGACCACTCCACGATGACGCAGGTCGGAAACTTCACTGAGCAGCAGAGCCTGCAGAATCTCTAGCCAATGGGTTGTCTGAGGAGAAAAACAAATAAAATCTCAAGAACAGAATATTTAGTTTTTGTGTAAATCGAACGTCTAGTTTTTCTTACAGTTTCAGGGATGCGGGTGCAGAGTTCAGGCTGTTCAGAAGTCAGCATGGCCAGAGTTCCTGCAGCAGCTTTCCGAAGCCTTTCATCATCTTCGCCGCTGTAAAGCACCAGCAGCTTCAGCCGATCATTCCCTGTGGCCAAGTACAGCTTCTGCACCTGAAAACACAGATTTAGGCTTGCGTCGTTCTCAGATTGCATCATAGATTTGATCATTTAACACAGGAGTGTTACCTCTGAGCTCAGAACTAGATTACACATGCACTCTGTAGAAGACGCTCTGATCAGGTCGTGTTCCTCAAACATGTAGCCTTCAATCTTTGGAACAGCTTTTTCTTTTATGATCTTCTGTCTGTGAGACAAAATAAAAAAAATATTAAAGTGGTGGTTTTTGTTTTTTGTAAATTTTAATGTCTCGATGGATGAGGTCAAAATATTAAATCAAATTAGAGAAATGTCTCTGTGTTTAGGTGGGTTTTTATGAAGAGACTGCCCCCTAGTGGCCAACCTGAGTCTTTCACTAATGCCAGCCAGGTTGGTGAGGGCCATCAGTGCTTCGAAGTTCTGCAGCATGGTGCACTCCAGTCTCAAAAGGTTCACAAGTGGGCGCACAACCTCATAGATCTGCAAACAAAATGTGGATTAAATAATAAAAAAGACTTTAATCGGCATAGTCTGATGTACTGTCTACATTCTTACCCTCTCTCCTGGAAAGGCAATCTCTGGGTTAGAAGTGATGGCTATTTTTGCAAGGGCTTGTGCTGCTTTGACCTTTCCTACATCTGTGTTGTCAGTTGCAAGAGGGATCAAAGCCTGTTTAGGAGAGCAGAAACATAAATTATCTTCTGAAAGGAGAATGTTTGGATCTGTTATAAAAAAATGGTCAAGGTGTTCTACCTTTCCTCCACCTTGCGCCACTACAGTGCCTCTGTCTTCCTGCCGCTCCACCAAAGCCAAGAACACTCTGCCACGACAAAGGGTGTTAGGAAATGTACACAGAGAACAGAACGTGAAAAAACACCAGCTTTTTAATTCCTACCTGGCGATACACTCTTTACAAGCTTCGGTGAGGGCCGGACTCTCCTGTTTGACCATGCACACCAACGCAGACACGACACCAGCTTCCAGAAGCTTAAGCACCCTTTTCTCCACAAAAGAATGTGCATCCTGACAAGAAAAGGCAAGAAAATTAAAGCAAAAGAGACAGAAAGTGTCAAGAGAAATCGATCAACATTGACAGCACCTTGGGATGCTCCTCAGGGATGTGCTGTTTTGCATACTTGGCCAGCTCCACCATCTGAGGGTCTGGTTTCTCTACATCGTAGCTGTTGGTGCAATTCACTAACGTAGAGCCCACGGCAAAGAGCACGGTCTTATCTTCGGACTGCATGGACAGACCCACAAAAAGAAAAAGGCACAACACAAATACCAAGTATAAAGGATTGTCATGGCTGGTGATGTAAAAAAACAACAAAATGTGTCATTTCGGACTTCATATTTGTTCTTTTTTTACTTGTATAAAAAGAGCATGACTAAAAAGTGATCAGTTAAACCTTTGCTAGTTCAAACATAGCCAGGAGAGCGTTTTTGTCCTCAACAAAGTCTTCCTTCACATCAGCGTCAAACGTGAGGTAGGCGAGACCCTCCACAGACCAGCGACGAGACGCTGGCGGGAAAGACTCGTTACACAGCCACCTAACAGGAAATAAAGACGCTCCTTAATTTAACCACTGTTAAACTGCTGTGTTCAGTCAGGAGTTAAAATCCATAATAACACATCTCTCTGAATCCATTTGAGGTTCAACTTTTAGCACAAGAAAACATACTTCCTGCACTGCTTGGCGAGCTTGAGCGTGGATCCCTCTGCAAACTGCTTCATGCTGAAATCTGTCCCTCCTGCTGATCCAAGCTTGCACAAACCCTGTGTGACAACCCACACAACACTGTGGGTTTCATCTTTAATTAGAAATATGTTCTCCACCTGTCTACAACACTTACCACAAGGGCTCTCACACGTATCCGATCATTCTCACTCTTCTTATAGAGGTCTTTCAAAAGGGCCACGCCGTTGGCTGTGATGAAAGACGCTCTCTTGGCTTTGCCCGCCGCGTGGATAACGGCCTCCACCGCTACCTGCTGGTGAGTTACATCTTTGGAGGCGCAGAGAGAGATCACAGCGTCCATCATTCCCGACATTTCCAGAGTTCTGTTCCCCACGTCGCTCGGACCTTGGAGGAGCACCGACACCGTCTGGATGGCATGCAGCTTTCCTTCCAGCCCACGCTGGCTAAAGTGCTGCCTGTTCAGAAAAAAAAGGGAACAATTAATTTTTATAGAGTAATTTTGGGTGGATTAAACCTTCTAGAAATATTTTTCATAAAAAATATCAACTCACTGAATATATTCTTCACACAGTTTGTTGAAGTTCTCCCTCTCTTTGTCACTCTTCAGGTCATCGTAGAGTTTGCTAAGCAGCACAGAGCAGCTCATGTGAGTGTTGTCTGTAAGAGGGGGTCCCTCTGAGAGCTCAGGAACAGTCCCGGCCACCTGCAGGATTTTCTTCAGCCCTGCATGAGAAAAAGCACCCCGTTCCAAAGTTTTGCATCCGTAAAAGCACAAGGATGAGAAGAACATATGACTGCATGCAGGCGAGTTTCCTACCCTGGTCTATCACCCATAAAGTGAGGGAGTTGTCAGGATGTTTCAAAGACTTGCGGGGAACTTGTTTAACCAGGAGGTTGATGGCGCTGTCTCTGCCTGGTCCCGACACACCAGGTGCAGGCATCATCTCCAGAAGGTGGCGCAACATTGAACGCAGCTCCTTAGATGGTTCTGTGTGGAATTCAGAAAGAGATTAACCACAGAACAGCAAGCTGATACAATCAAATATATGATTATTAATATGATCTGAGTGTATCCAGCTCCTATTATAAAAGTAAACCGTCAAACTCACCAGGAAGGATCGCTTCATCTTTTCCCCTGATCTCTCTTTTCATGCCCTCTGTCAGAGCCTCAAACATCACCTGCAGCAGGTGGCAGGCAGCCAGAGACACAGCGGAAGCCCCTGACCCCATTACCACACACAGCTGGTCCATTCCCAGTTCATTCACTATAGCCATAGTCTGGAAATAAAATGCATCACAAGAAAATCAGCAAACACTCTGCTTCAAATGAACAACTGTCGAGATGCCACACTGATCAGGACACTTACTCTCGACTGATGTCCTGTGCACAAACCAACTAATGTCCTGACAGCAGAAAGCACAATGTCCTCCTGCTTCGACTGCAGAAGTTTCTGAGTTAGCTTCACTCCGTCATTGCGGAAGATCTGCTCAGCTCCCGCTTCCTCCCGAGACAACACTACCAGATTCTGAGCTGCCTGAAAGCGTTGCAAGTATTGTATTAATTTAGTAAGCATTGAGAATAAAAACACACATCAAGAGTGAGAGAGAAGGGAACAATTAGTACCTTCTGTCGATCCGAGTCCTTAGCAGAAGCATCCAAGAGGAGGGAGAACATCTGCTGCACGCGTGCATCTGTGGAGTTTAGTTGTGCTGACTAAAGGATTGCAAAAATGGGCTAAAATTAGCATCTGCTTCTTCAGGATCCAAGATGAAGCTCTGTGACCTAATCAGTTTCATATCACCTTTTGATGCAACTGAGCTCCTAGTTGTCTAAGCAGATCTTGGAAAGCTCTGTTTTTAGGCTCCAGCTGTGCATACGTCTGAGCATCTAGGAAAGCCTGGTCAAGTCGACCGAGCTTCTGAAAAGCCTGAGCCCTCCGAAACCTGGCTTTCACATCGCCTGGGTCAGAATCGAGTGCTGAAAAAAAGAAAAACAGCTGGCAACATTTACTAAAGCGGTGCATCTAATAAAAGCCTCAGCCACAGAACAGTTTTGTACAACAATACCCAGAATAATGAGCAACAGCAAACAATAATCTCCTAATTGTCAAGGGTTTTGGGAAGGTAGTAAAGGCTCTGTAGCAGGTATTGTTAATATGATAAATGGAATCCTTCATGAAGAAATTTGCACTTTAATAGATCTCACATTGTTTTGATTTAAACCGAGTCTGTTACATATTCAGAAAAAGTCAGGCATGCCACAAAATGACCTGGTTTCCAGAATGTGAGATAACCAGTTACATAGCGACACCCACAAAGATGTAGCAGCAGCTAATGCAAATTATTACCGTCATATTTAAAGGTCAAAATGACCGTTTATATAAGCAGATTTCTGTGTGACTAAAATAATTGGAAATGCACTAACTGCATAAAAAAACATCTCAAATGCACAATCAATTAGTTAATTTGTTTCCATAGCAATGACAAATAGCTTTAATTCAATTTGATGATTTAAAAACAATTCTAGTAAAAACTACTATATTAATACATGATTATTCTTATTGGTTAATGTATTTTATTTGATGATCTGAAAAGTCTGCAGACTTCTGATCTGATCTGCAGGCAAGATGAGACAAAAATAACCATGAAAACACCTAAAATAAGCTAGTGTTCTACTTTTACTGTGTATATTTTTACATAAGTGATTTTACTTGAGTAGATATAATCTTGTGAGTACTTAGCTAAATAACTTACTGTTTACATGCCTAGTGTGTGGTAACTTCTTATATTTATTATGTTTAGTGATCTACTACAGTCTCTTTCATAAATGTCCCTGTGATTTTATGTCACCAAGAAAACTTATGCGTTATGAAATGATCTTATTTATGCAAATTAAAGAGAAGAGTCCGACCTTTGGAGGCATCAGCCTCTGCTTTGCTGAACTCCTCCAGCTTCAGGTGGCAGGCGGAGCGGTTACGGTAGAGGACAGCACCGTCAGCCTGGCTGTCGGTCAGTTTTAACGCCTGGGTGTAACAGCAGACAGCGCCCTGCATGTCTCCTGCCTTAAAGAAAGCGTTTCCCTCCTCCTTCAGGGCTGCTGGGTCCTGAGTTTAGGAATAAAGGAGATCAACGCTCACCCAGACAGGAAACCTCCAGAAAAATCTGAATGAAATAAACCGAGCGGCTCATTTCGGCTTCCTTACCTTTTGATTTTCGCTCCCACTCATCTTCAAACGCGTTAAGCACAATTCGGCGTGACTTAATGTGTCGAAACTGTTGTTTTTATGATTCTAAATTGTCATTAACGATGTGAACTTCAATGAAACATCTCGCAGCGCTTTCAGGTGTTCGCAGCACATTGATGACGTTTCACACAAGCCCCGCCTCTCTCATCTGTCGCTGCTTGACCAAAAAAAGGAAAATAGCGTCTACTTTTACTTTATTTGGTTATATTTACATCCTGGGGCTTTCCCCAGTCCACACAGGGACATGTCGTAATTCTCAGGCAACAAAAGAAACAGATGTTCAAATTGAAATGTAGGAAAATGTTTTAATGTCTGAATGTGTCAGAGCCACATTTGTAATCTTGTGGTCTTAAATAATATTTCTTCAGACTTTCCTATGATTTTTTTTACAGCTTTATTCCAGATTTTTACTGTTTTTCAACACATTTCTGTCCAATTAAAAAAATACATTATCGTTATTTTTTTTATTTAATCATATATTCAGGCACAACTAAATTTGTTAAAATTTCTTTAATTGATTCTGTAAAAATATCAAATATAACATAGTTTGACACACAAAATAGTATTTTAGCATTAACAAGATGATGCCCAAAGAGCTATTTGTTGAAAAATAAAGCTGAATAACAGAAGGATGATGCAAATCTCAGCTACTGTCTCAGCATTTGTCTGTGCTGTTTAATCACCTCGTTCATCTGCTGTAGTTTTTTTTACTTGACACTTATTCTTGTGAATTTTTCTCATTTTAAACACACTATAAAATATTCGGTAATAGTAGCGCACAAGGGCTGGACAAAAAGTGAATAAATTGACTAAATTCAAAGAAAAACTTTCAGAAAGTCTGAATCAAATCTGGCTCCTACTGGGAAGTAGGCGTAGACCGATGTATCGGTCGGCCGGTATATCGGGCTGATATTTATCGTGTTTATACATCGGCATCGGCCGATATTTGTCCTTAGTAAAGCCGATTTAAAGTCAGGCACATCATTGGACAACTCGGTGCTTTTGCAGAATTAATTTAAATGTATTTCTATGTTCACTAATACCATCTGCATAATAAATAC
Organism: Aphyosemion australe; assembly: GCA_006937985.1. Lineage (NCBI taxonomy): Eukaryota > Metazoa > Chordata > Actinopteri > Cyprinodontiformes > Nothobranchiidae > Aphyosemion > Aphyosemion australe. The sequence continues at coordinate 914,967 of SSNS01000227.1, forward strand.
TCTAAATTAACTTTATTTAGGTGTCTGACTTAAGATTTAACAGTTGGGTAAATTCAGAGTTCAAAAACTGATTCAGCTTCAGAAATTTTGTGCATCAACTGATGTTATTAGTGACCTTTTAGCATGAAAATGAGGTGGAAAATGTCTAGATATCTGCCATGAAAATCGACCCATAAAAATCCACAGTACATATTGGCCATCGGCTGACCATGTCTCCTATGTATCAGCATCGGTATCGGCAATAGAAAAAACAATATTGGTCGACCTCTACTGAGAAGATGAAAAAATGAAAGTTGTGCACGGTATAGTTACTCACAGTGTGTATTACAACATCACGTGTATTATTTTGCAACTTGCAGGCAAACCCACTGAAGGAAATATCCTGTATAGTATTTCTAGCATCGGTCCTCTGGGAACTCTCAGACACACACTATTGTTGTTCGTCTGCTGCTTAGGATATGAGATGGTTCCCCTTGGGGCTTTGCATTCAGGTACACCTGTTTAAACTCAAATTACCATGGATCCTTTGTTAATTGGGAGGAATCTGCAGCCTGGGCAGACTGTAAGTTTCCTAAAGAATCAGCTGCATGTAAGATCACAAACAAAGCAGATCTGCAGGAGATCTATGAAACTCAACAAACGGCACCAGGGACTCAAGCCGAAGAGCTCCAAAAAAACCCTCCCAAATCCAAACAAAATCAAAAGCAGCTGTGTAAACATTTGTTCCCTATCTCCACTGTGTTTTGTGAGAGATTAGGTCTGTCATTACTGGTATATTCTCTGGAGCCAAACCTAATAACACCTTCACACACCTTCATCTATGCACTTTGAATGTTTTTGCAGATCCTATTAAAAATAATCAGTCTCTTGTGACCAGACTTAAACCAAAACACCACCATCTGTTCCTGTCTTCCCCGCACAGGCTGCTGATTAATTATTGAAGTGTTAGCTCATCTCTTGTTTCTAAAAACACAAAAAAGCATTCCTGAAAGAGCCATCAAAACAAAACGAACATGCAAAGCACCATCACAATTCCCTCTGACTAATATTTAGGTAATAACCTGCACATTGGGAGTAGGAGTCAGGCGTGTCTTAAGTTTTGATTTGAAGCTTTTAGGCAAGTGGCATTGCCAAAAATGTGCATTGCATTTAAAAATTTAGGGTATCAATTCTGTTTTTCACAATGCCAATCAAATTTATATTTGCTGAAAGTTTGAAGTGTTTCTTTTTGCAAAAAAAATTTAAATAGAAGAAGCTTGGACCAGTACTGACGCTGTATATAATAAGGAGTTCAACTATTTCACTGACATCCTTACCAAGTTGTAATAAATAATTCACTTAGGAACATAAGGACATCATGTTAGACTGAGCCTAGTAGGTGACAAAGATGCACAAAAGGATTTTAATACTTTACCAAAACAACTTTTTGTGCACATAGAGTTTTCATCTCTCTTGAGCAGTATTGGGCAATACCTGATTAGACTAAACACAATTTTTTAAAAATAAATAATTTATTATTTTGAATAAGCAATGATATGTTTATGTTATGTTTTTGATTATGTGGTTCTAAATATCCACACTATATCAAAATATGATGTTTTATTGTGTTTTTATTGTAGTTTTTGTAAAATGACACACATATCTTCTTATTTACTCAGAAAATAGATGATGAACATTTGCAGTGGTCTGTTGTAACACAAAGAGTGAGTCATCTGTTTGGCTTTTGATTACAGTCACAATAAAAGTTTCTACCACACATTTTTGGACACAAACATTACAAAATGCAGTTTGGTTATTTAGGAAAATAATATATTTTACTTGTTTACAAACACAAAAATAAATACTTTTGAAACTCAAAAATTTGACCTGTAGATTTTAGTAGATTTTTCAGCGTTTGATTTTGGACATAATGTAAAAATGGAGTACTTTATTTTTTTAATCAAAAGTTTCAATTATTAAAAAAAGGTCATGTAATTTGCATACCGCAAATGCTCATGCAATGAGATTCAATCTATTTATTTTTTTAAATAAATGTATAAAACACCCAAAAGCCCGTAAGCATAGAATACAAACTTTTATGCCTGTCTTTTGATGAAAGGTTGGTGCACGCGCTCACACGTGCGCGCGCTCACACACAAAGCTCACTTGTTCCCAGAAGTCTTTGCGGCAGCTCAGCGGTGCTAAATGCTAAGCTACTTCTGTAATCTGTCAGCCTGCAGCTAAAAGCAAGCGCTCACCGACTGTTTGACTCTACTGTCTTCCGGTCGGAGTATCGTTCGTCCTTTAAGGGCTAACGTGCCTTTTTTCTACCTAATTCGCAAGGAAACAGGTAATTGCAGTATTGATACTCGAGGTTTAAATGAAAAATGTAAGGTTAGCCACTAAATATCAGCCACGTATTGTCAATCTGTTGTCAAGTCTGTCACGTATGACACATCTGTCGCGGAGCAGAAAGCAACTGTTTACCTGAAAAATGTCTCATTTGAACATTTCAAGCCATTAACCTTGTCCCACTTTTGAAATTTAAACATTAAATTAGCTGAATTGCATTTTTTCTGTGTATGTAGGAAGCTAGCGCTAGCATGTTGCTGCGTATTTGTGACACATCATAGTAAACGTTAGATTAACTGAGGTAGTTAAAGTTTGACAGGGACTGGCAGTCATACTTATGAGGTTTGCATTGTACGCATTGACTAAGGTTTTTTGACTTTGATGGGATGTTTGCACAGATAAACGCAAGTCTTTTAGTAGACTCAATTAAGCAACCCTACTTGGCTAGCAGCCCAAACCAGTTAAACAATGATAGACATCTCGGTCAGTAACCTACTAGTCGATAGTTTGTGTAATTTCTGGTGTGTTTTTTCAGCTAATATGCTGTCATGATCAGGTGAGCAGTTTATGATTGGTCCATTTGCATTTTCTTACTCGTGGGTTTTTTATTCGAGCAAATCAGCATCAAAAACCTTTATTTTTGGACAATTTTCTGAGCCAGATGGACTAAGAAGTGGCTATCCTCATTCTGATTTTGAATCAATTTCTCGAAAATCTTAAGACATCTTAAAGGTTACATGTTACTATCCCAACTGCATGTGGTAAGAAGGTCCCAGCTTTGGAAGCTCTGGGATTATAATGGTGAATTTACCCACAGAGGAACACTTGTTGAATTAATGCCATGTCTTGGTTTTATTTGACATTCCTGGCTTTTCCACAGACATTTGCATTTTATCTTTTTATTGAAATAGTATGTAAAAATTTGTTTTGTTTTTAACGCTGCATTTGCCTAATTTTTTCCCCCAACAGCTGAAGAGGACTGCCTAATGTGATGTCAACTTGGTGCTTGTGATCAAGGACCGGCGCTGCCCATGCTGCCACAATAGATATGTAGTCATTATGCCGCTGAGAAAAGGATAGTGTTTGTCTCGTTTTAATTTCCTGGAGCTGCTTCGGGGCAGAGCTGAGGCTTGATTAAAAAAACCTGCTGTTACTGCTCTCAGCCAAGCAGGTCTTTGCACCGCTAATGCTCTCTGTGTAAACTGCTGTGGTACACAAGGCCATTTGAGCTAAAGGGTGTAGACTCTGGCTCTGCTGGAGGATTAGACTTTGCTGTGGGAGTGTGGACTGGACCAGTTAAGCAGGTCCACAACGACGACGATCATGCTGCAGGAACACTAGTCTCCCTGTTTGATCTCCGTCTGTGTTGTTTTTTTTCCCCTCCTCCTTTTTCTGCAATCTTATCGATTTGAATGGTTGAGGACAAGGGCCACTTTGAAGGAGACCCCCGGTGGATGTGGTTTGGCCTGATTCAACAGACTTCTTGCCAGCTATTGCTCCTTCTCCACTACTTCTACTGCCGTAGTGCCTATCAGCATTCTCCAGTATGATTAGTGGAGGCTGCAGGCGTCACATGAGTGAGACTAAACTTTTTAAATTGGCGTAGATGCATGATTTTCATTTTTCACTTTAGTGCTGTCGAGGATTTTGATCCAACTTACTTGGACTTTTTTCACTTTTGTGAAAGGAAAACTATCTGCTGTCAAAGTCTATTTTTTTTGGGGGGGGGGAGAAAATTTAAATTCTGCAAAGAAGATTGCTTCTCGGGAGAATGAAGCTGAGGAAACAGGTGACAGTGTGTGGAGGGGCCATATTCTGTGTGGCGGTGTTCTCACTCTATCTGATGTTGGACCGAGTCCAGCATGATCCTGCACGGCGACAGAGTGGGGGGAACTTTCCACGGGTAAGGATAAGCGCTGTAATAGTATGCAAACATTATGTGAAAATTCACTCTGTAGTTGTTTTTGCTGCTGGCCTGTTTTTAATTTATTTGTTTTTCCGCCTCACAAGTTTGGAGCTGAATGAGCTTAAACATCTCTACATTTATTTAGCCCTGATGAGACTTTATTCATAACAAGATTCATGTAATGTATTAGATTCATGACACGATTTTACTGTAGCTTTAAATATATTCTATTATTTTAAATCTTTGCTTTTTAGACCAATTTGCTTAATATGTGAAATGTTCTCTTGGTTTTTGTTCTAACTTAGGAACAGGGTGTTTGGATTTGAGGTGACCTGAGATGTATCTTTAAAATGTTTTTGTTTCAGAGCCAAATCTCAGTTCTGCAGAACCGGATAGAGCAGCTGGAGCAGCTCCTGGAGGAAAATCATCAAATTATCAGCCACATAAAGGACTCTGTGATGGAGCTGACAGACACAGGAGCTGTGTCTCCCAGTGGCCACCTGCCATTTAAAAGTGCCAATGGATCCTGGGTCCTACCCTTCGATGGTCGTCCCACTTTTCTCGCCGTAAAGCCTCAGGATTGCCAGTTTGCTGTGGCCAATCGTGCTCAAACAGACGTTCAGGTGAATGAGCTTTGCTACAAAACACCTGAAATATGCAGAGTGATCAAATGTTATTTTAGGGCAAACCAGTTGATACTGAATAGTTTTTATTTTCATACTGGTAAAAGAAAACGAATCAATTAGGGCACGGCTACATAATATCCCAAAGGATCTATTGCAAATGTCTGGCACCAAGGCTTTAGTAATGGATCCTTTGGGCCCTGTGAATAGTGTGGAGGGTTTCTTTGAATTGATGCTTTTTCACCTTTAGATCCTATCTGTTTGTTATCTGAGACGTTTGGAGGTCATACGAACACCCGAGACTCTTTTTCATCCTCAGGAGACGCTTCTGAGCACTTTTGGTCTGACCTTTGCGTTTAATTGAGTTTTTTTTATTTTAATTTCAGCTCCAAACAATAACAGAATTTCTGTAATCCACAAAAAATTAACATTTGTCACATTTATTTTGCTTTTTGCCTTCAGAATGACGCATATGTCTGTCCTGCGTTTTGTGGTAGAGTTTTAATAAGTCAGAGCAAGCAAAGATGGCGGCAGAACAAGAGCAAAACACACAGGCAATGTTAGAAATGTGTCAAAATTACTGTATGTTAATTATTTCTGCTTACGATCCCAACAGATTCTGTAGTGTTGAGTGACTTTTCTCCCTTATATATTTTCTAGCATTGATGTTCCTGAAGAATAACACTTTTTCCTTCGGCTTGAACGTCTGGTCTTTTATAGCAGCTTTTTCTATCCATGTTTTGTTCCAGTCACTAATCAACCAAATAAAAAAATAAAGTTTGTACATTTAATGTGTACATTTTAAAATTAATTGATATTCTGTTACATTATTTTTTTAAATTCTAAATAGGTCTGAACAATTTTTATGGATTTTTATATTGATTCTGATATAATACAAGTAATTTTGATCTCAGTAATCACCAGCAAACATCTCGACTCTGCCACCTGCTGATATAAATTGGGACTTGCTGTCTTCTTATATCATGAACTTAAATATCTTGACTAAAATGCGGACATGTTTAGGTTGGTTGTATGTATTTTCTCCTTTTTTGAGCTTTTCTATTTAACACTCGATTCTCTTTTAGATGCTGGACGTGTACTCTCTTCTAAAGTTTGATAACCCCGACGGCGGTGTATGGAAGCAGGGCTTTGACATTACTTATGAACCAGATGAGTGGGACAACGAACCTCTACAAGTATTTGTGGTCCCCCACTCTCACAATGATCCAGGTCAGTTGCACACGTAGATCGTTTTGTTTTGTGGAGAGAAAGTCAAGTGATTTCACCTGAGCTGGAGGATGCATAAGTGAATTTAAATAATCAGTTATCATTATTATCAGCATAATGCTGACATGATTGACGGCACGGCCACAAACGATAGAATTAGGAGGATATTGCTGTTTGGAAAACTGGAGCTATTTATAGATCAGCTGGGCAGAATTGTGTTTCCATGAAACTTGTTTTCCAGCCTGTGATGTGTGCGTTTTCTAATTTGACAGTTATTGATTGATATGTTGACAGGCTGCAGAGAGTTGCAGATCGTGTCCATTAACAGTAGGGATCGGCTGCATTCTGGGTTGCTTTCCAGCTCGAGTGTTTTTGCAGCAAATATGAATTTTTGGAATGGGATGCAAGACATTACATCACTGTGGATTTAAACTGCAAAGAAAGTACTTTTCAGCTGCTTTCTCTTAGCTATTTCTGTTCTGTATGGACTAGCTCTGCTTGAATAAAATATGAGTTTATTTCTGACCCGTTGCTGCACATTATTTTTACAGCTTTGAGTCTGCTCACCTGCCTTTTTTTTATTTTTATCTGTTGGCGAGATAAAAACTCAGTATTCATTTAGATAAACACAATATTCAGTTTGCAAAAGGGACCATATGTGTGAGTGGTTCTGAGCTTGGTCCTGTGTTGTTAGGTTGGGTCAAGACTTTTGACAAGTACTTCACCGACCAGACGCAGCACATTTTGAACAACATGGTCGTGAAGCTGGCCGAGGATCCCCGCCGAAAGTTCATCTGGTCTGAGATTTCCTTCTTCTCCAAGTGGTGGGAGACTGCAGACTCGTTCAAACAGGATGCCATGCGAAAGTGAGTCACAGCTGAAGCAAACAGCCATGTTCTCTTTTACTAGTCGGATTTAACGGCATAGTGAAGGGGATCTAACAGATTATGGGAAGCTCTGAAAATAGCTGGTTATCTGGTTAGTGTGACTTTGCCACATTAGAGCTGGATTATTCCCACCTTGCTCCTTTAATCCCGTCTTTTGAACACAGGCTAATCCTTGGAGGACAGGTGGAGATGGTGACCGGAGGCTGGGTGATGACGGATGAAGCCAACGCTCACTACTTCGCCATGATCGACCAGCTCATCGAAGGGCATCAGTGGTTGGAAATGAATCTAGGTACACACCGGATCAGAAATGATTCCTTCTTAAAGCCCTGTCGTTAATATTCAGGGGAATGATGTGGAAATGCTTTAAGTGGCTCTTATGGGAGAAGTTTTGGGACTCTCGCCTTCACACGACTTTAAATTATTCCTCTCGTCAGCGTGCTTGATGGTAAAATTGAGGCTCGACATCCCACATGCAGCAGATGCAGCGTTACGCTCTGTGGGTGATAAAATGATCAGTAGTACTTTCAGTGCATCTCAGTGTGGAAAGTGATTTCCTTTAAAGAAAAAAAAACGTATTCCTGTCTTTATTCAAGCGTATAACTGAAATACTTGCTTCCTGCTTGATGTCACAGGTATAACTCCTATCAGCGGGTGGGCGGTAGACCCGTTTGGTCACAGCGCCACCATGCCTTATCTGCTGAAGAGGGCCAACCTGACCAGCATGCTCATCCAAAGGATCCACTACTCAATTAAAAAGCACTTTTCCTCCACCCGCAGTCTGGAGTTTATGTGGAGGCAGGCGTGGGGTGAGTGGACTAGCGCCAGCGGCGTCCTGTGATTCATGTGCTCATCTATGAGCTCATTTAAGGATGAGCCAAGCTACTTTTCTGTGGCATTAAAAAGAAAAAGCTGAGTTTTCGAAAGTAAACACTGAAATAGCCTCAGCAGCTGTCTGTGTTTTCATTTCTGAAGGAACTGAACGGCGGCCATGGATTTAGCGCTCATTTTCTCTTAGATCTCATCAGTTTGCGATGAGTCAGTTTTATATTAACAGCAACTTAACAGATCTTAGGATTTATTTTCTATTTGTGCTTCATTAACAGACACCGGGTCGAGCACAGACATGTTTTCCCACATGATGCCCTTCTATAGCTACGACGTGCCTCACACCTGCGGACCCGATCCGAAGATCTGCTGTCAGTTTGACTTTAAGAGATTACCCGGCGGTCGCATCAACTGTCCCTGGAAAGTGCCTCCAAAAGCAGTGGTGGAGGCCAACGTAGCAGAAAGGTGAGTTTACCTTTCAGGATTGAACAAATCCAAATTATTAAAATATTAAATTATTAAATATGCATGGGTAAAATGCATATGAATTGGTCAGAGCGTTATACTATGTAGTGCTTTCTGCGTGATGTCTAGGTCACAGCAGATTTGTCAGTGGTGTTGCACTGTGTTTTCTGTAATGGTCTCTTAATAAACTCGACTTGAACTGGTGCCAGCGACAACAGCCAGAGAGTGAAAATGAACTGAGGGAGGTGGCCATAAAGTGCCTATAGTCCTAGAGCCTCATCATGGAGCTTTTAGAGGAGGTGTTTCTGTGAAAAATGCCTCCATAGTCAATTAGATCATTTTCTTTCCTGCAGAGTCGCCATTTCTTAACCAAACTGTCAAATGCAAATCTCTGTTCTTCCTCTCTTCATCATCCTCCTCTTTTTATGCAGAGCACAGCTGCTTTTGGATCAGTACCGTAAAAAGTCGAAACTGTACCGCAGCAAGGTGCTGCTCGTTCCTCTAGGAGACGACTTCCGCTACGATAAAGCCCTGGAGTGGGATCAGCAGTACATCAATTACCAGAAGCTGTTTGACTACATGAATTCTCACCCAGAGCTGCACGTTCAGGTGAGGAGAGGATTTACAGGCTGCCAAAAACACGCTTTATTTTCCTTTCTTGTTGTTTTCATGCACTTCAGAATGAAGTGTGCTCAGAATTACAGTGAGAGAATGAATTATGCAGTCTGTGTTTTAACTCGCTGACAGAACAAAGAATCTGTCATCGCTTGATGTCTGGTGCAAAAGATGTAATGTGTGATGTAAGATGAAAAGCCTGCGCATAACAATGAGACTTTTATATATTTTGTTTGGCTGTTTGTGTGTTTTTTTTTCCTCCTTTTTTAAACTGTCGACTCTTCGTGACTCCTCCAGGCTCAGTTTGGGACTCTCACAGAGTACTTTACTGCTTTGTACAAATCTTACGGAGTGGCTCAAGGATCCAGACCAGGGGACTTCCCTGTGCTTAGTGGGGATTTCTTCGCCTACGCAGATCGGGAAGACCACTACTGGACTGGTTATTACACCTCTCGACCCTTTTACAAAAGCCTGGACCGTGTGATTGAGTCGCATCTCAGGTAGCTGATTTTAAAGGGACACTTTGCAAATTTTTCATGTTTTTAAATCATTTTCTTGGGCCAGTATGTGCTAAAAAAACCCTTTACAGAGTTAATGAAAGGCCACCCAGCCCCTATCGCCCAGAATATTCCACTTGCAGCTTCAGCGTTGCCGGTCCGGTCTGTTGGGACTTAGAAAAAAATTGAGCTGACATATTTGGCGCTGCAGTCTGGATCCAGCATGTTTCACAGCTGATTTGTTTAATTTAGTGATGAGTCGCTCCTGTAAACACTAATGAAGGCTGAGGAGACATTTCAGCAGTTAGATTAAGGTGTTAAAAAGACAAATGCACAGCGAGGAAATTAGTTTTGCTTTCGGTTCTACAAATGGACACTAGGGGGTGCTAAAAGCAAGCCAAAACTGCCTAGTGTCCCTTTAACGGTGTATCACTCATGAAGTTAATTTTTCTTTAAAATATGCCACCCCTACAGTGTAAAGTTCTTATAAAATGTAAATATCTAAGATTTCTTCTGGTTTTGTTTGAATAATCAGTCTCATTTTGCAAATTTAAACAAAAACAATCAGTCTGTAGCTCACTGAAGCAAATGTTTTCATATTTGACAATTGTTTGTCCTTCAGGGGGGCAGAGATCCTCTACAGCCTGGCGGTTGCAAATGCACGCCATGCAGGCATGGAAGGACGCTACCCCGTCTCCGACTACGCTCTGCTCGTTGATGCAAGACGGTCAGTTGGCCTCTTCCAGCACCACGATGCCATTACTGGCACCGCAAAGGAGAATGTCGTCATCGACTACGGCACCAAGTAAGATTCAACATCACTTGTTAAATAATTTTAATATGCCTAGATGTGCGCGTCTAATTTTTTCCATCTGCCCCTCAGATTACTACGCGCACTGATCGGTTTGAAGAGAGTCATCATCAACGCTGCTCATTTCCTGGTGATGAAGAACAAAGAGTTTTATCGCTTTTACCAGACGGAGCCCTTCCTGGAGACGGTGAGAGGAAACGTCGACTGATACATCTGTCATCGCATCATTAGCAGATGAAAAGAAAAAGAAATCACTGCATTTTCTGAATATGTCCTGAAATGTATTCAACACCTGCAGGATGACAGACGTGCTACTCAAGACTCTCTGCCTCAGCGCACCTTAATCGAGCTGGACCCGGCAGGGCCGAGGTTTTATCTACATTCTCTCACATCTGCCACCACTCCCACGTCATTCTGTGATTTTGATTGCTGTTTCCTCCTCTCTCTCTCTGCCAGGTACCTGGTTCTGTTCAACCCCATCGAGCAGGAGCGTCTGTGCACGGTGACGGTGTTGGTGAACACGATGCAGGTGCGGGTGCTCACTGAGGATGGACAGACACTCCCGGTGCAGCTGAGTCCTCAGTGGAGCTCTGGGACTCAAATGAGTGCTGAGGTGTTTGAGGTAAGATGGCTAATGTTTAGTAGGCTGCTGGTTTCTGCAGAGAAGTCTGTGTTGTGGCTGGGAAAATTAACTTTTTCAAAAGAATAAATTAAAAGCCAAAAAACCTGCACACAGCTTTGCTGCTGTTAATCTTTTATACTTTCAGCACAAAAGTCTTCAAGAATGCGTGTTATCCACTTTTATTTAGAATTCCAGTGAAATATTTTCTTTAAAGTTGTCTTTGTTCTTTTTTTCCACATAGATGTATTCAGTCGGGTCTGAACAAAAGTTGTCCTTCAGAGTTTAAAGAGAAAAACTTGATAGTCAAATCTTTTCTTGTATCTTCAGGTATTTAAGCATTTGCTTCAAAGTGACTTTGAGTTGTGTTTTTAAATAAAAAAAAATTTTCAATTAAAAAGGGGCCCAAAATACAAATACTCTAACTCCAAAGCTTTTAACTTTTGATTGGTGCTGTTTGATTGACGTTCTAATTAAAAGGAGCTGTTACACGGGAGTGTTTTGGTTTCTGCTCTTGTTTGCTGTTCTTTGTTTTTTCTTAATTCATATCAAACCTTTCTTCCGCCCAGGCAACATTCATGGTGCGCTTGCCGGCTCTCGGTCTGGCGGTTTTCCACCTGTACGACTCGGCGGACTCGCCCATGACGTTCCGCTCCGACACCGTTCTCCGGCTGCCTAGTCGGAGCATCACCCCTCGGGCCCTGGATCCACTTCCTGTTCGCTCTCAGCTGGCCGACCCTCAGACCTTCTACATCAGCAGTCAGACGCTGACGCTGGGTTTCTCTGGAACCACCGGGCTGCTGGAGGTTAGTATTCCTTCTGCTTCCATCGACCTTCCATCTGTATTAAGCCAGGAGCTCGATTTCCACATAAATCGTGGCTGCCTTATCAAAGTGAACAGGGCTCGTCTTGTTGCTACTAAACCAGTCTTTCATCTGTTCTCTTCCTGCTTTTTGATGTTTTTCCTTCTGCAGAGCATCAAGCGGAAGGACGATCCCCAAGAAGTGAAGGTTCAGATGCAGTTCGTGGTCTACGGTACGCGTCCTTCCAAAGACAAAAGTGGAGCTTACCTCTTCCTGCCCGATGGAAAAGCAAAGGTATTCTCTTGGTCGTGTCCCTCCCGTAGAGTTTTCTCTCAGAGAGATGGGATCTCCCGTGGGTTTTGTCTTATTTAATCCTGCAGGGAAGCTCAGGGCAGAAATCCTGTCAGACTGGCTGCTGCTGTTTCATCTCTGGATCTGAATTAAAAATATAAAACCTCCTGCTTCCATAACTGTATTATGTTTCCTGTTGCGTCCTGGTTTTAGCGTTGCCTCATCTTCATCACGGCTCTCTGCCTCTTTGCAGCCGTACAACCAGAAGGAACCACCTGTGGTGCGCGTCGCTGAAGGGCCGCTCTTCTCTGAAGTGGTGGCACAACACCAGCACTTCCAACAGACCGTCCGCATATACAATGTGCCAGGTAATAAACGCACAAACTGCACCATGAAATCAGCTCTGACTCTGTTGTTTTTATAGTTAAACACACCAGCTGGTGCAACGTGACACGAGCCAATATGTTGAACCAAATGCCAGTTCTGTTTTTTTTCTGTTTTCTGCCTCATTGTGCATTTGTAGGGGTGGAGGGTTTATCTATAGACATGACCATAATGGTGGACATCAGGGATCAGACCAATAAAGAGCTGTCCATGCGACTGGTCACCAGCATTCAGAATGGAGATGTCTTCTACACGGACCTCAACGGCTTCCAGGTCAGCTGCGTGTCGACTCAAAGTGCCAATAAGAAAAAAAATTGCTTAATTCTTGCTGTGGAATAAGAAAAGAACCCGTTCTGTTTTCTGCTCTGGTAGATTCAGCCTCGTCAACACCACCCAAAGCTTCCCTTGCAGGGCAACTTTTATCCGATGCCCAGCCAGGCGTACATCCAGGACAGCCATCACCGCCTCACGCTGCACACGGCTCAGGCTCTGGGTGTTGCCAGTCTGGAGAGCGGTCTGTGATCATTGTGTTTTGGGTCTTAGAAATGTGTTTTTATCTATTGTTTTTTGTGATGAAATAACCCACTTTCCTTCTAACGTGTGAGACTTCAAATGGTTTAAAATCCTTTCTCAGGCCAGCTGGAGGTGATCCTGGACCGGCGCCTGATGCAGGATGATAACCGGGGGCTGGGTCAGGGCCTGAAAGACAACAAGAAGACGGCGAACCGTTTCCGACTGCTGCTGGAAAGGAGATCTCCCGGCAACAAGGTCGGCCTGATGATGACAAACATGTTTTTTAAAGCTGTTGTTAAAATCCAAGCTAATCCTAATCCTAATCCCTGTTGAATGGCCTCGTGTACGTTTGTCTAATGTAACAAACATTATGTCCTCCTCCTGCCTCACCAGTAACACCTCTCCTCCTGTCTTCCAGTGCTCATTACAGTTCCGTCTGTCTTTTGGGTATCTTCTCTCCACTTGCTAATTTTGTTTCCCCTCTCTGCTTTTTTCCACTCCATTACTCTCAGCATGATGGCTTCTTTGCCAAAGTCTCGTCCTTGTTTCGTTCTTTCATCTCTAAAATGTTGAGTGAAGGAGTTCATGAGGTAACGTTGCCTTGGCAACAGCGAGGATGCTTTTTTAAACCAGCGTCATAGCTGTCTGCTAAGTTTTGTTTTAGCCTCCCCTCCACCTCCTAGGTCTAGTAAAAACGATGGGGTTTGTCAGGGTGTAGGTTGCTGTAGAAGCAGCACTTAGCTGTCACAATGCCTCGTATCCTAAAAGAGCGTCCTACTTTAAGATGTATGAAGTGACATCGCTAGGGTGTGATTAGTTCTGTGTGTGCTAGAGAGTAGAAGTAGAAGTTCTCCTCCTCTGAGAGGAAATATGAGTCGTGTAGCATCACAGAAACGTCTCCAGAGGTGAGTCACGGTGCTGTAACGATGATCTGCGCTCTCCTCCAGATGATGGACATCACAACTACCAGCTTCCCATCTACGGTGAGTCACATGACCGACGCCCTCCTCAACCACGACGTCTTGGCGCTGCCCGTTCTGCCCAAAAGACGCGGCGTTCCTCCTCTTCAGACCTTCGCCCCGCTCAAGTCCGTCCTCCCCTGTGACTTCCACCTGCTCAACCTGCGCAGCATTCAGAGCCAGGTAAAAAAACAAAGATTTACACTCTACATGTTCTTTAATGATGTTTTTTAATCTTGTTTCCTGTTTATGAGCAGAAGGATCCCCAGGCTCCGTCTCAGTACACCGCCTTGCTTTTCCACCGCCTGGCGCTGGACTGTGGCTTTGAAGCTCAGAACCTCGGCTTCAACTGCACCACCACTCAAGGACAGGTCGGCTGTTTTTCCTCAGCTACTAAAACATGAAAAATTCCTTCTGTATTTAAGCCACTGCCTTGGGTGGGCTACTGTTTATAATTCAGTTGAATAGTTTTAAAAATCTTCTCATTTTTGTATTTTTGCTCATAATTGTGAAACCTGCCTGCTTCAAGAGCAGATTTGTTAGTGTTTTAATTCAGACGAGGCCACGTTTTATTTAGAGCTTCTGTTACCCGGGTTAATGTTGACAAGAAATTTAAAATTCTTTTAGTCACGATTTAGTCGTCCAATTCATTTTAATTTCAGTCGACTAAAAAACACTACACTTCTTCTGATGCAATAATTTCAACTCCTGTAAGGGAAATGTTAACCACACCTACTTGAAACGGTAAAGAAATATGAAAAATAATCACATTTCACACTTTGGATCAGTAAAACTCTATATTTATAATTGTTTTAATAACGATAATTATTGGAAAATGCCACTGACAGTTAGAAATTGTCTCATTATTAAAGTAAACAAATCTGTACAATGTGTGTAAACATGCACCGCTCCCTGAGTTTGGTTCGGCTGCTTCTGAGCAGCTGCTGCAGCAGCAATCTACTCCTGACCTCACCCCTGCTCGCTGCTACCACCGTAACACTTTTAAAACCAGGGGATCGTCACATCTAATGCTTTTCCTCCCAGCCGCCGACATTTTCTCCTTTTAGACATAAATTGTTCAACTGTTACAGGTAACCTGTTCAAACAGCGGCCGGCTCTGGACTCTGATTGGTTCTTTTTTTATCGTCTAGTCCCGCCTGTTCCATTTGCTGATTGGTTCTTTTCTGTTTTCTAATTGGATTTTCATTGCTGTCAATTTTCGTGTCTTTTATTCGTCCACGAAAATGGCGATCAATGTTTGTCATAGTTTAGTCTTTACAGGAGTATATTTTTCAGTTTTCGTTTCATTTTAGTCCACAAAAAATTATTTGTCACAAAAAAAAAAACATTTCCGAACGTAACTCTGTTAATATGTAGAAAAAATAAGAAAAGGAATTTCTTTAAAGTCCACGTCCATCTTTCACTTCTTCCTTTTGCAGCTGCGTGTATCGAGTCTTTTCAAGAACCTGGACCTGCAGCTGCTCCAGCCCATGTCCCTGACTCTGATGCACTCCAGCACGCCTCTGGCCAACGACTCCACCATCAGCCTGGACCCCATGGAGATCTCCGCCTTCAAGATCAAACTGCGCTAAGAGCTGACTTGAGTAAAAACACACGTCGAACTCCTTGGACCAAAAATCAAGCCGGCCAAATCCTGGGTTTGTCTGTTGTTGAGCAGAACCACAAACACTACGGCTCGCAACAGCAGGGGTCTGCCGTAACAGGACTGGCTGCACAGCAGGGGGCAGGCGGTGGCTGTTATCACAGATGTGGGGGAGCGCAACAAAATCCAGGTGTATTAGCAGCTGTTCCAGATCTGGAAGGACTGCCAGAATCGCTCATCAGATCCAGCCGTGTGTGTGTGTGTGTGTGTGTGTGGGTGGGTGTGTGTGTATCTGCAATCAGAAAGGAAATCTTTCCGCTGTGCTTTGTAAGAACTTTTCTATCTCTGTTCCATCCTGGACGAAACTTCTGAATGTAAATATCTCAAACGACGGAGGCGAGAGGCGGGGACTGGAGCCTCGTTGGTGCAATTCACAAAGCTTTATCAGCCATAAGGAGTTGATTAGATATATTTTTTACTTCAAATGTGGGAGAAATGGATCATCTTGTGTGTTTTTTCTACCAATCGGTCTGTTTTTCTGTTTTTGGAAAGACTTGAATGCAGCAGATCGAATGTGTGCTCTCATCATGAAACCGAAGCTGCGAATCCTCGAGACGGCGGCGATCATCAATCATAAAGGGCGACTCCTCCCCTCCTGTCTTCTGTCTCTGCTTTTAGATAGTCTCAGATTTTCTGCTGTCCCGTCCCTTCCTGTTTGCTGATGAGACGCCATCGGTCATCTCTGAGAGGATTTGTGTAGCAAATTTGTATGCAAAGATTATGTACAGAGGATTTATCGGAGTAAGTCTGAAAAGTAGGATTATGTGAGATTTACTATATTGGGTGTTTGTTTTCAGGGACCAGTGGGTTGTTGTTGATGGGTGCGTGTGGAGGCGTGGGCACAAGTTAAGGAAACTTGGTAAATGTTTCACAAATAAACGGGGTCAGTCACTCAAAATTGCAAAAACATTATTTTTCTTGCCTTTATCAGCTGGTTCGGTTTGCTATTTTCTAGATGATGGAGTCAAAATGATGCATTTAGAGACTAGCAGGTTTATTATGAACCTTTTTGAATTTAAGGAACGGTTTTATGCCTCTTAACAAAATGTCTTCATTTCCTTTTCATATTTGTTCTGCTTTATATTCCAAACCCAGACGTTTTATATTAAAAACAGCAGAGCAAAGAGGTCATTTTCTGCATTTGCTTAATAAACCGCAGAAGCTGAATTCATTGTTAGTCGTTGAGGCTTAAAATGAGTACGTGGTGGTAGAAATGTCCACAGCTCATATGCACCAAATCAGACCTAATACTAGTGTTGACCTTTTGAGCGCTTCAGGATCATTTCTTCTGTGCCGCATGTTTGCTTCATTAGTTCATTAAGCTACGCAGCAACAATCCCACCAAAAAGAAAATTTTACATTCTGGATGATTTCTCCAAACTCTACAGGTTTAGTTTCCACTAAAGTTGGGTTTATTTTTTCCACTAGAGTGTAATTTTGATTTACTGACCCAATAATAATCGAGGAAAATAATTTTGCATTTCTTTTTTTTTTTTTTTTAACGAGCTGCAGTTTGAGCTTCGCAGTGTTTCTTACCTCAGGGCTGCCTTCAGGCCCTGTCTCTGTCTGCCACAGCTGCTGGGGTGTGTGTGTGCGCGCACATGCACGTGTTTGTGGTCAGACTTATTGCCACTCGTCTGTGTTGCACCTTGAACTGCACAGCCATCCCTCCCTACCCCCTCGTTCGTGTCTTCATAGGTCTGTGGCTTTGCTGCTGTCCTCGTCTGACCTACGATAGGTCAACCCTCACCCCTGTTCCTCCAGCTGTGGTTAACATCTGCCAGATCAGACTCACACCTTTTTATTTGCACTTTCTGCTGATGTTCTCTCCTCCCGTTTCAGTCTGACTTCCTGTCCACACGTCTTTGTTTTTAAGTGATTCCCGTTGTGCTGTTTTTGTTTGTTCAGATGTAATATATGAAGGAAGGCTTTTCTCTATTGAAGTAGGGGGGTGCAAATGAAATGAGGTGAGAATAATAAAAAATAAGTAAATCAAAACATTCTCTGTATTTTTTTAAGTGCACAAAAAAGTGTTTTGCAATCTTAGTTGTTAAACGCTTGAGCAGTAGGGGGCAACATTGAGTCACTTTGAGCAGAACTCTTAATGCCCACTGATGCTGTCAGACAGGAGCAGCAAGGAGCTCATCCTAACAGCGATCGGACAGTCTCCTAAAGAGCTGAGCCGCCCCCAAAGTGAGCATTCACATCTCAAAACCTGTAGAGAAAAAAACCTCTCCATATTTACCACCCTGAGGAAAATGTGTTCAAAGTATCAGCAGCAGCAGGAGTTGTACATAAAAAGAAACGTTTCTTCACGCTTCCAAAAAGCAAATCAGGCGGAAAGAGTGAAGTGTGGTGGCAGGAACATCTCTGCACTCCATTAATGGAGGAAAAAGAATAACATGGTTGTGTCTGGGGGGGGGCAGCAAAGAGGATTCATTGTTTTCCAGTTCAGCACAAACACAATCTGTGACCTTCTATAACCAGACTCAAATGATATCTGATCTAAAAGTGGAATCACTTAATGGGTTTCTGATTTGTTTGTGCCGTTTTAATCACCGTAATATTTCCTGCTGCCTTGTCTCTATTACAGTACAGTGCATGATGGGTAATTATTACAAGCTAAAGCCAGACGGTGTGTAATAATGATGTGAACGAGGACGCGGAGGGCTCAGACACATATAGAGCTTATATGTTACAAAACAAGATGCATCCGAGGGGCGCTGAAATGTGCTGCCAGTTTTCCCAGCAGATCCAATTACAGACCGCAGAATGAAAGCACCTTTACCTACGAACCCGGTTACCTGCAGCTTTGTAGAAGAAAAGCTGCAAATCAACACTTGGAGTATGATTTCTCATGACTGCAGCAGCATCCTCTCTGCAGCTGGATAACAGGGAGGAGAGAACGCTGCTGGCTGCAGGGGCGTGTCCAGGGTGTGGCCTGGGGTAGCACATGCCACCCTTGAAATCTGATGGGCCACCGGAACCATCAGTAACATGGAAGGTAGCCTAACCACCAAGATTAATGCTAAGTTACATCTAATTACTGATAATATGTCTCCAATCCTGGTCCACGAGATCTATCCAGCATGTTTCAGTTTCTAACTCCTGCACACCTGATTTTAAAAACCAGAAGGTCTGCAGAGCTTAAAGACCACTAATTCAACCACTGACTCAGTTCTGTAGGAGCATGTAAACTTGGGTTTAATAAATTAGCAATAATTGGATGAGACCTGTTTTACATTCTGCATTTTTGTTGTTTTCAGGAAATGTTGGAGAAGCAAGTTATGGGAAGAGTTCAAGAGGCAGGTCACCACCGGACCACACTGCTTTTTGTCACAGATAATGAGAAGGTGGTATTGCCTTTTTGGTATGGTGAATGGTTATCATACACTATAACACTACATCTTTGTCTCCATGTGTTTTTCAGGCTGACACCAACTACCTTGCCCCTCAGACGAGTGAACTTGTAGTATCAAGCACACCAAAGAAGTTACTTTCAGGATATCCTGACTGAACTTGAGGTAATGTATTGACATTATCCAGTTGCCTACTAAACAATATAGCACATTATAGTTATTAAATAATAGCTACAGGTCTGAGGGGAATGTCCCTTTTTAAGCTTTTTGTCACACTGTAAAGACTAAATAAAAACAAAACATTCTGATACAAAACTAATCATGAGTCATGCTTTTCTCCCAAGATAGCCAGCCAGCCAGCAGAGATGACCAGCTGACTGTCCTGAAGGTCATGCAGTGGTTCACAGGAGTCACATCGGTACCTCCTACTGTCAGAAAGATGATGGTTCAAAATGAGTCTGTTTTGAACACGTGCCTGATAACTTGTGTTTTCCTGTTGTGAGTGCATGTTCACACACTAACATTTCCAACTGCTCACCTCTGCACTTATGAAGAGTTCGTACTAAACTTGACAACTGCAATAACGTCTGGCAAAGAATCACATATGATCTGAAAAGATTTGTAGTTTTGTATTTCAGGTCACAGCTCTTTACTTCAAACTTTTTGTAATTCTGTTAAACACAAATTTAACCTGTTATTGTATTGAGCTTGAGTAGTTGTTTATTGTATATTAAAGCTTGTAAAATAACAGTCATGCTGTTACTCCACAACTACTGTAATAGTGTTTCACCAGTTTATTTTTCAGGGTGTGTGCTTATGTTTATGTCTGCTCAATAAACTCAATATTTCAGTCTCCCATGAGTACATTTATTGAAATGATCAATAATAAACTTGGCCAGTAATAGTTAAAATTAAATAACAGCTGAAAAGATAAATATGGACAATGTCTAAAGTTAAATTCTTGGGTTTTACAAATCTGTCTAAACCTTTATATTAAAAATCACTTATTAGGCCTTAAAATGAAACATTTGGCATCTTTGAGTATGAACATAGTTTAGAACAGAGGTGTGGTCCATGATCATCTGATGGTACATTTGGATTGATGGTTGCTCTGAGGACTTCAAGGCTCTGCTGTGTGAGAGGACAGGTGGGACCACAATACCTGGAAGTTCTTCACCCCATCTCCCAGAGTTGGTTTGACATCAAGTTCTGCTGTTTGGAGGGGATGATTATTCCACCAATAAAGCTGCACAGTTCTGACTGTAGCTGGGGTAGGAACATACACTAAGCAGCAAAAAGGTGAATGGACCAAATGTTTTTTGGTCTTTGCGGAAGCCAGGCGGAGTCCAGACCGCATCTGTACTCGATGTGAATCAGATGTAATTTGGCATTGGCAGACGCAAGTCCCCTAGCCAATCTGGCACCTTGAGCACATCTGGTACGTTCACCGTCACTGACTAATAAAACTTTTCTAAAACGTAGTAGTAAACATCTTACCTGTTTAATATACAATGGTAGTAAGTAAGTAAGTAAGTAAATTTTATTTGTATAGCACTTATCACAGAAAAAGAATCACAAAGTGCTTCACAAAGATCAACAATACAAAAGATAAAGTCATCATAACATTATCTTAAATCAGGGGTCTCAAACTTGCGGCCCGGGGGCCATTTGCGGCCCGCAAGATGATAATTTGTGGCACTCGCCTTAATATGAAAATTTAATGTTAATGTGGCCCGCCAGTTTGATATGTAGGGCACTTTACAGTTTTGTGTGCAAAGCTGAATGAACATACCAAACACAGTGAGGTACATGGCTCTTGGGGGCGGGACATCGGCCAGGCTTGATGCAAGCAAACATTTCTCTGAGTAAAAGTTACAGCAGCGTTGCCATGGAGTGTTTTCCTCCTGCCTGGCTGGCTGAGATTTGTCCCAGCGCTCTGCATTCCCAACACTCTCAGGCAATAGGGTCGCTTGATGTTGAGTTCACACATCTAACCTCTGCGGTCAGGAAGCACACGAAGTAATACAGTGCAAACTCTAAATTGCAGGAATGTGGGGTCCGAGTTTTCTAAGCAGTCTCCAGGAGACAAACAAAAAGCTAAAAACAGTCAGAAATCAGTTCAGTGTCACAGTGGGTAAATGAATTACACGAGCCAAGGGGATTTATTTTACTGTAACACGGATTATGACGATAAAGCAGCAAAGGTAAGACTGAATTTATGCTTCTGACTTCATGAGATGAGCTGGTTTTTGCTTCTTTGTTTGCTCGTAACTCTGTTTTATATAAAATGTAGAAGACTTATATTGGAAGGACTTATATAAAGATGAGAGTCTGTGCTTTAATTTGAATGGCTGCTTTTGTTGATAGGATCATTTAGCATTGTCGCTACTATGTGTTTTTCTCGATATATGTATTTAGCGTCTTTTTATGTTGTTTTCATTTAGCGTCTTATTGTTGGAATTGGGTGTTGCTGAGGTAGAAAACGATGTTTCTATTGTTTAGATGAGCTTCTTCCAGTTAAGGAGACACAGAATATACAGAAGTCTAAATAAACCAAATAGTCACATGAGAAATCTAATTATTTTATTTATTTATTACTGATTAATTTTCTTATTCATTCTTAATAGGTTAGTATATTTTTTCATCTTATTTTGTGTTAAAGAGATTTGAGAAGATTGAAATTTTTTAACATTGCTTTTCTTGTGGAAAACCTGATGCGGCCCAGCCTCACCCAGACTCCGCCTCCAGCGGCCCCCGGCTGAATTGAGTTTGAGACCCCTGTCTTAAAACAAAACAACAGAATATCATAAAATCATTAAAAATCATAAAACAGAAAGTCATAAAATTATAAAAATGATAAAACAAATGAAAAATTATTATAAATACTAGTTTAAAAAAAACGAATAAAACATAAGAGATTTAAGTAAAAGCAGTTTTAAACAAAAGGGTCTTCAGCTACTTTCTAAAGGTGTCCAGACTGTCAATAACACGTAAGGATAAAGGAAGTTCATTCCAAAGTCGGGGTGCAACAGCCTGGAAAGAGCGATCACCTCGACTTTTATATCTGGTCTTTGGAACTTCTAGGAGGTTCTGGTTTGTGGACCTGAGGGCTCAAGGCTTTAACAGTTCAGTAATATAAGGAGGAGCTTGGCCATGTAAAGCCCTGTATGTTATAGTAAGGATCCTAAATTGAATTCTAAAGTTAATGGGTAACCAGTGCAGAGACATCAGAATAGGAGAGATGTGAGCTCTTCTGTTTGCTCCAGTTAGGAGCCTCGCTGCAGAGTTCTGGACCAACTGAAGGCGGTCAAGGGCTTTTTTGTTAAAACATGTGAAAAGTGTGTTACAGTAATCTAGACGGGAGGAGATAAAGGCATGGATAACCATTTCAAGCTCATGTTTTGACACCAACCTTCGCAGTTTGGAGATATTTCTCAAGTGATAAAAACAGTTTCTGACCAGCGTTTTTGAGTGGCCTTCAAGAGACATTGATTGGTCAAAGACAACACCCAATTTTCTCATGTTTGACTTGACAGCAGAAGCTAAATGACCAAGTTGTTGACTAATCAGAGGAGCCATGCTCTCAGGGGCAATGATCAGACATTCAGTCTTTTCAGAGTTTAACTGAAGGAAGTTATCTTCTAGCCAACTAGTGATTGCTGATAGTAGTTCAACCAGTTTATGGAGCTCAGAATCCTTAAAGGAGCAGTACAGCGGAATGTCATCTGCATATAGGTGATAAGAGACATTGTGAAAAGCATCAATTATCTGTCCAAGAGGGTGTATATATAATACAAACAGGAGTGGACCTAAAACAGAGCCTTGGGATACCCCACAGAACAGGTTGGTGGAATCTGACATGATTTGGTTTATACAGACACTGAAACTTCTGTTAGAAAGGTACGATCTGAACCAGTCTAGAACAGTTCCAGAGTCATGAAGTCTGTTAATTAAGGTGCTGTGATCAACAGTGTCAAACGCTGCAGAAAGATCCAACAATACTAAGACTGTAAATTCCCCATTGTCTGCAGCCATCATGATGTCACTGGAAACTTTAATCAAAGCTGTTTCTGTTGAATGATTTTTACGAAAACCAGATTGGAGTTTATCAAAGTTGTGAATTTCCAGAAAAGTAATCAGTTGATCGGCCACAACTTTTTCTAAGATTTTAGAGATAAAGGGCAATTTAGAAATGGGTCTGTAATTATTAGGCTGAGAGGAGTCCAAACTGGTTTTTTTCAAGATCGGTTCAACAACAGCATGTTTGAAAACAGAAGGTACAGAGCCAGATTGGAGAGATAGATTAATAAAATCCACAATGCATGGGCCAATTTGGTCAAAGACCTTAAGAAGCAAAGTGGTTGGGAGAAAATCAACAGGGCAGGAAGTTGGTTTCATGTTTTTCTGAATGAGACAGATGTCCTGGAAATTTACAGGAGTAAAAAAAGGACCATGATTGGGAGGGAGGTGATTTACTAAATTCTATCATCGGTGTGTACCTATTAAAGTAGAACTCCGGATAATTTTTTATCTGACGGCACCATCTAGTGGCTGACAAATGTATCGCACTAAGCTGTGATTTCCACTTCCGTATTTACAGCCAAAAGCAACGTCTCTCATTCATGAATGCACTCCTCTAGCCGACAAAGAGCTAAAACACATTGTTTTACAATTATTATGCTCATGTTATGTTGTGTATTCATATATTTATATTTTAAAGACTTACTTGTCCATGAGAAAGGTCGCCAACTCTGCAACAGCCGAGGTACGTCCTTAACACTCGAGCACGCTCTGTGATTGATCTCTGTACGTAAGCGGTAGTCTAATGCAACCGGTGCTCAGATCATATTGCATAGAACTCTATGAGACGGGGTGGGGTTAGCAAAAAAAAAAGACACATTGCCTACATTATATCACAATACAAGATAAGACAATTACTTTTATGGCTTTCTAAAGAAATCATACATAATTCCTGAAAGAGGAAAACTCCGTATTACAGCTTTAAATAAAGTGATAGCACATTGCTGACTCAGTCTGCAGGGCAGTGCGTTTGTTTGCAGGTTGGTCTCGCATGAAAAGTCAAGAGTCAGTATCGGTAAGACTTTTAAGAATATGTTTACAATGACTTGACATTTCTGAAGCAGCGACAGAAGGAACTTTATGACAAACTTTACGAGATTAAAGTACTTCAGGTTCAGGTTGTGGGTCTTGGAAAAAGTTTCAAATTTCTGAGTTTTAAGAATTGGGGAAAAGAGTGCAAAGGTTCAACGAAGAGTAATTTAACATGGTTATCCCAAGTGATTAAAAACTGGGTAGTTGAAGTACTGAATTTTAAATTTAGTTTTCGGAAGTCAATAAATGCTACCAGCAAACCACAAATGGGGTACTGAGATCACAATTAATTTTAATTTAAAATCTTCAGGACACATTGAGTCATTGTCTGTGTGTGGTAGCTCAGTCTGTCGGGCAGTGGGTTTATACGCAGGTGGTTTCAGAGTTCAATACCTGGACAAACAATGACTTTTAGACTTTGTGTGAATTTCTGGACCACATGAAATGGTCTAAAAAAGCAAATGAGTATCATCTACTTGCGTAGCTTGGTCTGTTGGGGCATTGGCTTGGTGTGCAGGTGGTTCAGGGTTCAAACCCAGATCATAGCAATTTTAGGCTTTGTGTGAATTCTGGACAACATGAAATGCTCAAAAAACAAGTAGTAAGTGTCTAGTTTGCCCTGTAAGTTACTGGGTTGGCATGCTGATGGTTCAATGTTCAAAACAAACAATGTCTTTTAGACTTTGTGTGAATTCTTGACAGCAAGAAATGCTCTAAAAATCTAAGCACTTGCATTCTTAGGTAGCTCAGTCTGTAAGGCCTTGGCTTGGAGTGTGAGTCTTCAGGTGGTTCAGGGTTCAAACCCAGAACATAGCAATTTTAGGCTTTGTGTGAATTCCGGACAACATGAAATGCTCAAAAAACAAGTAGTAAGTGTCTGCTTGTCTAGTTTGCCCTGTAAGTTGCTGGGTTGGCACGCTGATGGTTCAGGGTTCAAATCAAACAATGTCTTTTAGACTTTGTGTGAATTCTTGACAGCAAGAAATGCTCTAAAAATATAAGCACTTGCGTTCTTGGGTAGCTCAGTCTGTAAGGCCTTGGCTTGGAGTGTGAGTGGTTCAGGGTTCAATCCCCAGAGAAATCCTTGTGTTGTGGAAATTGTGAGTCCAAACCTTATGACTGAACAAGTTTTTAAGTACAAAAGCTAAAAACGACAAGTTCAAATGTCCCACCAGAACATGTTCAAGTGTGAAGGGTTCTGGTGGCGCAGTGGGATTGTTCGCGTTCGTAAGTCGCCAGTGGTGCAGCAACTGGTTCGAGTCCAGCTTGTGGCTACAAGACCTGGATCAGTGCGACAACTCTGAAAGGGGTCGGGGAGGGGGCCTGATTCCCTCCCTGAGTTTCTGAGAGATAAATGTGGGGGGTTATGCTGGTTGGAATTGTGCCAAGCTGGGGTTTTCCTTAAGTGGCAACAAAGTACCTATCATGTACAAAGTACCTATCATGTACAAAGTACCTTGTCCATATATGTAACTTAAAGGGCTTACCATACCCTACTGGACTCATGGCCAACTAAGAGCAAGTATGGCCAACTTAAACAAGTTTGGCCAAGTGACTTGTGTTGGACCAACTTACTTTAAGTAACTTTGGCCAACTGCATTTTGCAGTTACTAGGCCCTTCAGTAAGTTGGCCATCTTTTATGCCAGGCCACTAAGGTTTCTTGGTGAAATTTGGTTTTAGTTCCCCAACTGGCCCATATCCAAGGGCCAGCTTAAGAGAGTTCTTGGCCAAGTTACTTAGGCTGGACCAACTTACTTAAAGTAACTTGTGCCAACTGAGCTTGCCGGTTACTAGGCCATCTATACTTGCCAGGCAACTTAACTAAGTTGGCCAACTAACATGGTCCAGTAGGGTATGTTAAGCACTTCAAGGTACTTGATTTTTTTAGTACTTTGTTGCCACTTCAGGAAAATCACAGCTTGGCACGAGTCCAACCAGCATAACCCCCCACATTTATCTCTCAGAAACTCAGGGAGGGAATCAGGCCCCCTCCCCGACCCCTTTCAGAGTTGTCGCACTGATCCAGGTCTTGTAGCCACAAGCGGGACTCGAACCAGTTGCTGCACCACTGGCGACTTACGAACGCGAACAATCCCACTGCGCCACCAGAACCCTTCACACTTGAACATGTTCTGGTGGGACATTTGAACTTGTCGTTTTTAGCTTTTGTACTTAAAAACTTGTTCAGTCATAAGGTTTGGACTCTCAATTTCCACAACACAAGCATTTCTCTGGGGATTGAACCCTGAACCACTCACATTCCAAGCCAAGGCCTTACAGAATGAGCTACCCAAGAACGCAAGTGCTTATATTTTTAGAGCATTTCTTGCTGTCAAGAATTCACACAAAGTCTAAAAGACATTGTTTGATTTGAACCCTGAACCATCAGCGTGCCAACCCAGCAACTTACAGGGCAAACTAGACAAGCAGACACTTACTACTTGTTTTTTGAGCATTTCATGTTGTCCGGAATTCACACAAAGCCTAAAATTGCTATGTTCTGGGTTTGAACCCCGAACCACCTGAAGACTCACACTCCAAGCCAAGGCCTTACAGACTGAGCTACCTAAGAATGCAAGTGCTTAGATTTTTAGAGCATTTCTTGCTGTCAAGAATTCACACAAAGTCTAAAAGACATTGTTTGTTTTGAACATTGAACCATCAGCATGCCAACCCAGTAACTTACAGGGCAAACTAGACACTTACTACTTGTTTTTTGAGCATTTCATGTTGTCCAGAATTCACACAAAGCCTAAAAGACATTGTTTGATTTGAACCCTGAACCATCAGCGTGCCAACCCAGCAACTTACAGGGCAAACTAGACAAGCAGACACTTACTACTTGTTTTTTGAGCATTTCATGTTGTCCGGAATTCACACAAAGCCTAAAATTGCTATGTTCTGGGTTTGAACCCCGAACCACCTGAACACTCACACTCCAAGCCAAGGCCTCACAGACTGAGCTACCCAAGAATGTAAGTGCTTAGATTTTTAGAGCATTTCTTGCTGTCAAGAATTCACACAAAGTCTAAAAGACATTGTTTGTTTTGAACATTGAACCATCAGCATGCCAACCCAGTAACTTACAGGGCAAACTAGACACTTACTACTTGTTTTTTGAGCATTTCATGTTGTCCAGAATTCACACAAAGTCTAAAAGTCATTGTTTGTTTTGAACCCTGAACCATGAGCATGCCAACCCAGTAACTTACAGGGCAAACTAGACAAGCATACACTTAGGCCCAATCCCAATACCCGCACTTGCACCCTTGCGCCCTTCAATTGCTCGTTCCCGGCCAGGGGTGCGAGTGCGTAGGGTGTCCCAATTCTCAAGTGCGGAAGTAGACCACGCCCCTTTTGCACCCTTAATCCGCACTTCACCCAAGCCTGCAGCGATGCGGA
The DNA here is from genome assembly GCA_006937985.1 of Aphyosemion australe. Taxonomy (NCBI): domain Eukaryota; kingdom Metazoa; phylum Chordata; class Actinopteri; order Cyprinodontiformes; family Nothobranchiidae; genus Aphyosemion; species Aphyosemion australe. The sequence goes on from SSNS01000227.1 coordinate 942,263, forward strand.
CTTGGGTGAAGGGTATTACCCACAATCCATTGCTACGTGGGAATTTTGAGAAGGAGGTGGAGCAATGGGTCAAGTGCCTTTTCTGAAAACATGTATTTTCAGGTGATAGAAGTTCATTTTAAGACGGTTAATGATATTTATACATGCTGTGAGTGTTTATAAATGTGGACAGCAATTAATTTAAATTTAATCAAATAAGTGTTTATTTGTTTGTTTGAAAGCTGTTAATAAAGATTTTTAAAAAAGCACAAACAGCGACCGGCATCCCAGCATGCGTCACGATCGATGACGTAATGCTCAGTGTCCCAATTCGGCAATTATTTGCACACTTGTGTACTACGCACTCGAAGCCTTACTGCGCACTTCCTCTAAGCGCACTTCACAAAAGGGTGTAGGGCGTAGTGCGAGTATTGAAATAGGGCCTTACTACTTGTTTTTTGAGCATTTCATGTTGTCCAGAATTCACACAAAGTCTAAAATTGCTATGTTCTGGGTTTGAACCCTGAACCACCTGCACACTCACACTCCAAGCCAAGGCCTTACAGACTGAGCTACCCAAGAACGCAAGTGCTTAGATTTTTAGAGCATTTCTTGCTGTCAAGAATTCACACAAAGTCTAAAAGACATTGTTTGTTTTGAACATTGAACCATCAGCATGCCAACCCAGTAACTTACAGGGCAAACTAGACACTTACTACTTGTTTTTTGAGCATTTCATGTTGTCCAGAATTCACACAAAGCCTAAAATTGCTATGATCTGGGTTTGAACCCTGAACCACCTGCACACCAAGCCAATGCCCCAACAGACCAAGCTACGCAAGTAGATGATACTCATTTGCTTTTTTAGACCATTTCATGTGGTCCAGAAATTCACACAAAGTCTAAAAGTCATTGTTTGTCCAGGTATTGAACTCTGAAACCACCTGCGTATAAACCCACTGCCCGACAGACTGAGCTACCACACACAGACAATGACTCAATGTGTCCTGAAGATTTTAAATTAAAATTAATTGTGATCTCAGTACCCCATTTGTGGTTTGCTGGTAGCATTTATTGACTTCCGAAAACTAAATTTAAAATTCAGTACTTCAACTACCCAGTTTTTAATCACTTGGGATAACCATGATAAATTACTCTTCGTTGAACCTTTGCACTTATGTTTATGTTTGCTCAATAAACTCAATATTTCAGTCTCCCATGAGTACATTTATTGAAATGATCAGTAATAAACTTGGCCAGTAATTGTTAAAATTAAATAACAGCTGAAAAGATAAGTATGGACAATGTCTAAAGTTAAATTATTGGGTTTTACAAATCTGTCTAAACCTTTCAAGCACGCTCTGTGATTAATCTCTGTACGAAAGCGGTAGTCTAATGCTACCGGTGCTCAGATCATATTGCATAGAACTCTATGAGACAGGGGGTGGGCTTAGCAAAACAAAAAAAGACACATTGACTACATTATATCACAATACAAGATAAGACAATTACTTTTATGGCTTTCTAAAAAAATCATACATAATTCCTGAAAGAGGAAAACTCCGTATTACAGCTTTAAATAAAGTGATAGCACATTGCTGACTCAGTCTGCAGGGCAGTGCGTTTGTTTGCAGGTTGGTCTCGCATGAAAAGTCAAGAGTCAGTATCGGTAAGACTTTTAAGAATATGTTTACAATGACTTGACATTTCTGAAGCAGCGACAGAAGGAACTTTATGACAAACTTTACGAGATTAAAGTACTTCAGGTTCAGGTTGTGGGTCTTGGAAAAAGTTTCAAATTTCTGAGTTTTTAGAAAACTCCGTATTACAGCTTTAAATAAAGTGATGGCACATTGCTGACTCAGTCTGCAGGGCAGTGGGTTTGCAGGTTGTTCAGAATTCAATACCTGGGCAAACAATGTACCATCAGATGATCATGGACTCATGGGAGACTGAAATATTGAGTTTATTGAGCAGACATAAACATAAGCACACACCCTGAAAAATAAACTGGTGAAACACTATTACAGTAGTTGTGGAGTAACAGCATGACTGTTTTTTTACAAGCTTTATTATACAATAAACAACTACTCAAGCTCAATACAATAACAGGTTAAATTTATGAATAACAGAATTACAAAAAGTTTGAAGTAAAGAGCTGTGACCTAAAATGCAAAACTACAAATCTTTTCAGATCATATGTGATTCTTTGCCAGACATTATTGCAGTTGTCAAGTTTAGTACGAACTCTTCATAAGTGCAGAGGTGAGCAGTTGGAAATGTTAGTGTGTGAACATGCACTCACAACAGGAAAGCACAAGTTATCAGGCACGTGTTCAAAACAGACTCATTTTGAACCATCATCTTTCTGACAGTAGGAGGTACCGATGTGACTCCTGTGAACCACTGCATGACCTTCAGGACCAGGGGCGTAGCACCAAATTCTGGGCCCTAGGTACAAGCCATCTAGGTGGGCCCCCACGCTCACTTGTCTATCTCTTGTGCACATTTTTTGTCATGCGCTATAAGACAAGTTAATAAACGTGATCTTAGTTTAACCTCTATATTGAGCAAATACAAATGCCAGCATAATAAAAGTGAAATCTCAGTGCTATCTGGAGAGAATGAGGGCCCTGCTGCTGCTGCATCTAAAGGGTTCATGATGTTAAGCTATGCTAATACTGATATTTATTGTTGCAATAATGAAAGGTTAAATACATATGAAATTAAATAAACCAGGTTCTGTCTGTGAATGTAATGTACTCTAAATTGTATAATCCCTGCATTATCAATAAAATCATAAGATTGTCTGTTTTCAATGTCCTGATCCATGAGTGGGAAGGAGCTGAAATATCCACACAGAGAGAACCTGTTTTAACTGCGAGGTCCGCGAGTTTATTGGCGGCGGCCGCGATATTAAAAAATGGTAAATGGTCTGTATTTGTATAGCGCCTTCTTAGGGTTCGACAACCCCCCAAGGCGCTTCACAACACAATCAACTCAATTCACCCATTCACACGCTGGTGGGGATGAGCTACGATGTAGCCACAGCTGCCCTGGGGCGCACTGACGNATGCAATTCTTTGTCATTTTACAGCATATAATTTGTCCTTTCACAGCTCTAACAAAAGGATCTTTACGCTGCACAAAGGAGATGTAGCCTTTTTCAGTGTTTCACTGTGACGTGGTAAATGTCTGCAGACACCAGGGATTTCAAAAGCCAGAGCCACAGCAGCACCTCTTGTGACCGCACATCATGCAGCCTCTTTTCAAAATGTCATGCCTTCACTGACTGTTGTTGACCTGAATGCTGCAGTGACCACCCTCTGAGTTTTGTTCGTTCAGGGTGCAAACGATCCTCGAAGCAGCCGGGGATCAGTGTGAAAGTTAACAATTTTAGTAAATCCACTCACTCTGCAAGTCTTTGACTTTGACTCTGCTTTGTGGAAATCAATAGTACATATAGAATTTATGCAGTAAACACGAATGGGCAACATTCTGGACGTTTTGCAAGAATTTTCTCTCCCAAGTTCGGGCAGGTGAGACAATGTGCAATCAAGCAGAAAAACTGAGTATTTACTGCAAACAAGTGAGAATGAAAGTTGATTTTATGTATAAGTTACTGATGTATAGTCCTATTTAGTGACCCAGGTTGCTTTCCATTCGCTTTTTCATCCATGTGATATCAAGCAGGAGAGCATTTATCAGGAAGTCTCATCCATCATTATCACTGTGCTGTAAACACAGCAATTTCCACAACTTTCTACTTGCATCATTTTCTGCCTCCTAGGCGCTTCGGAAAGACGCTCCACCACTTCCCCCCCTTGTATTTCATGCTGTGAGAGCGCATCTCCAGCAGAAACTCTCCTGCTGTGAAGTACATGTGTGAATAGCAACTGCAGAAAAAGTCCAGACCGAGTTGTCCACACATTCTCTCAAACATCTTCGGTGTTCATGTGTGAAGACGGCCTACGTGTGAAGCAGGGAGGAGGAGGTGTGGAGATTCAAGGCAACACATTGATCTATGGCAAAAACAAACATCTGAAACACACCTCCAAAGCAGAGCATGTTAGGTCCATTTAACCAAGATGTTGGCGTGATGTATCTGGTGTCCTCACATGTGTTGCGTCATGTTAGACTGCATGTGAGAGGAAAAAGTGGAGTTTTTATTCTGGACAAAAACACCATTAAATGGGAAAAGTCAGTTTGTTTTACATTTTTGCATTTTACAAAAACTCATGACTATTTTATAATTTACTTGATTGATTTATCAATTTGTTGTTTTAATTTCCCTCCAAAAATCTAAATCAAGTATTTTATTCTGGTTCATTTTAAACGTTAAAAGGTCTACCATAATCACATTTTTATTACATTTGCAGTAGGAATGAATGCCTTGTAAGTTGTACTCTGGGGAAAAAAAGCTCTGGTGCGCCTGTTGAGGAAGGAAAAGTCATAGATATCATATATATCACTAGATGCCTTACCCGCGCTGTTCGTCGATTGGACGAACGTCCCTACACGGCGGCCATCTTACCTCGGAAAGCTGCCCCCTTTCGTAACATTGGTGTCAATGGTGCATGCACTATTTAAATAACTCTAACTTGCTCAATTTTCAACCGATTTGGTTTGTTATAAACGCCAGAGATGTGGCTGTAAAATATGACGGATTTGGCCCATAATTTAAAAAATGTTAAAGTATGTCCTATCAAGCCTATGTGCTATAAGGTTTGTAATAAAGCAAACCCACTTGTAAATCCGTTAATATTTAATCGAGTTAAGAGTGTTTTTGTTTAAGTTGTTCACTCACCTTCCATCTACTACCATTGAGAACGGAACGTAAGCTGTCCGAGGTAAGATGGCCGCCGTGTAGGGACGCTGTCGACTCCCAGTTAAGGCATCTAGTGATATATATGATATCTATGGGAAAAGTCACCTGGAGGAGAAAGAAGCGGAACAAGGCAGGATTTGGAGTCTTATTTCCTGATATTTGGACATCTTGACTCTGATTGGCTAACAGCGACTACCACTGACTGTTTGCTTTGCAACCAGTGTTGCCAACTCAGCGACATTGTTGCTGTTCCTAATGACTTTTTGAGCCCTCTTAATGACTTTTTTTCCAAAAAGCGCCTAGTGACAAACCTAGCGACATTTCTGAGAACAATTATAAAAAACGCGTTAATAAAACTCAGACAAAATAAACAAAATAGATGCCCTAAATTTCAATGAACATCGTCAAGCTGCACCTCTAAAAACACTTCAGAACCTTGGCTACAAGACCATGCAAACTTTTTTATGTGCTCCAAACAGGGGCGTAGCACCAAATTCTGGGCCCTACAAGCCATCTAGGTGGGCCCCCACGCTCACTTGTTTAATATCTCTCGTGCAGATTTTTTGTCATGCTGTAAGACACGTTAATAAACGTGATCTTAGTTTAACCTCTATATTGAGCAAATACAAATGCCAGCATAATAAAAGTGAAATCTCAGTGCTATCTGGAGAGAATGAGGGCCCTGCTGCTGCTACTGCATCTAAAAGGATCATGTGGTTCATGATGTTAAACTTTGCTAATACTGATATATATTGTTGCAATAATGAAAGGTTAAATTGACCAAGCACATGAAGGAGTACTTCTACGGGTATTCTGTAGTCAGTATCTCTATCAGGGAGGAAATTCTTCCTGAAATTCCTTTTGTACTGTTTTACCACTGATTCTGAGTCAGCAACTGTTTTATTTGTTAGGCTTAAAATCTCTCTGACCAAGTCAATAAAAATCCTCTAACATATAAGCTTCCATGTTTGTTATCAACCTGAGCCTTGCTCACTGATTTTGATGGGCAAGGTTGACAGATAAAACAAAATCATGAACAAACCATGAAATAATGAAATAAATTATGAAATATCTATAAATTAATTTTAATGAATTAAATATTTTTATGGTTCATGTAATTAAATATTTTAAATATTTAATGATACATTTATAAAATTAATTAATGCTTTAGCTATTTATTGAATTGTGTCACTTTTGGATCTCCATACCTTGCAACAAGAGCTCATGTAATAATTAGACTATGCCTTTTTCCAGCTTTCATTATGGGCCATCATTTATGGCCTTAAAGTCAGTTACCTCCACTGTGGACAACTTTACCTTATAGAGTTAAAGTAGATCATCTGGGATTAACAAGACAGTTTTTGAGCTCTGTTGCATTCAGGTTTTCGTATAGCATGATGACACTGGCAGCTTCACATTCCTGAGATTACCAGGAATCCATGGATACCAAGTTTGTCCTGATCCATGAGTGGGAAGGAGCTGAAATATACACACAGAGAGAACCTGTTTTTACTGCGAGGTCCGCGAATTTATTGGCGGCGGCCGCGGTAAAAATTCTAATAATATTAATGAATTTATAACTGATCTTGATGGTGAAACTAAAGGCGTTAAATACTGAACACTTAACATGAATGCAGCTTTCAGTCTGAGAGCGTGCTGGGCTTGCCGCTTGCAGCCTGTCGCCGCTGCTGAGTGGAAT